>JAVIAB010000092.1:71552201-71934701 GCA_032433765.1 Megaustenia siamemsis | reverse complement strand
ATACGATGCACGGTGGATAGAACATTGTGAAATGACACTATAGCCTACGTCAATGCGTATGTAAATACGTATAGCACATGATGATATTAATGAGATCACTTTTCTTAACTAAACAATTCAC
This sequence comes from Megaustenia siamemsis, assembly GCA_032433765.1. NCBI lineage: Eukaryota > Metazoa > Mollusca > Gastropoda > Stylommatophora > Ariophantidae > Megaustenia > Megaustenia siamemsis. The sequence goes on along the minus strand of JAVIAB010000092.1, from coordinate 71,934,580 downwards.
GGATTTTAATAGAAGTCAACGCGCGAGGTTTAGTTACCGCAAGAAAGGTAAAGGACTGAAGAAATTTAATCAGTTTTTCTATGAGAGTAACCTGATCATGATAATGGCTCCATTAATGGAAAATAAATTGCTATTTCCGGATTAAATTGTCTCCAATTTGTGTCAGATGAAACGATATTGTTTCATCTCTTGTGGCACAAACACAAGTTTGACTGATTTAGATTCTGGTGTGAACATCAGCATGACATGGTTCAACAATAACAGTTACCTTGGATTCACTCCAACGTTATCCATACGCAACTGTAAACTATAAACACATCAACACCTATTGTTCGTAGTTAATCACTGGAACAATGTAGACAAGAACAAAAGCATTAAAGCTTGAATATAATTTTGCTGAATAATTACTGGGAGAATGTTGAGTAAGAGATTAGTCACGGCCCATTGATATATCCAGTAATAATAGTATTGTCAAACGTTCTAAACGCTAGCGAGACATAAATCTAAATTACTGGTGTCTGCTGGGGGAACTTACAGGACATTCTATGTTAATGATTAACAATTTACTATATTTTCCGTTACATAAGTATTATTACATTAATATGTTGTCGGTGCTTTAAAATTATTTAAATTACTACCCAAATATGTATATTTGTATATACTATGATAAGTAAGTAGATTTTGATAGAATAAAGCTTCTTTTGTCCCGCTGTTTTTTCCTAAATCCAAATTGTTGTTCTCCTAATTCCATATTGATTTTATTCTCAACCGTTCCTTGTATAACTTTTAGAAAGATTTTTGTTACATGGCTCATTAGATTTGTTTTTTTAATCATTGAATTCAACTGTACCATTCTTTTTTGGCAATGCAATGAATGTTGATGTTTTTAGTTCATTTGCTATCTTTGTAAAATAAATATATGACTCAAAGCCAATGTAACACTTTATGAATTTGTCCTTATTTAAAAAAAAAAAAACCAAAAAAACCACTCGTCTTTTGTCAGATTGGCTGCAACAAACTGCTATCCTAATTGTCTTATTTTATTTATGTGCGTATTTCACAACTGTTTGTCATTGGTGTTTTAATTAGACTGCTGATTTGCTCATTGTAACTTGTATATGACTCTTTATCAACCAATCACGGTGATTAGAGGAATTATATTTTAATCGCAATAACATCTGTAGGTTATTTTATTGTGACTTAGAGCACACCACAAGCTGAGTGGACCATTGGCTGCTTTGATAGTCCTCGTATAGACAGAGTAAGAAGTAGAGCGAAACGGAAGAGAAGGAAAAGAAAAATGAGCAAGAGAAAAATTAAAAGAAGAAAGAATAATTTGAAGAAGAAAAAGGAGGATAAAGAAAGGGGAAGTAGTGGAAAATGGAGAAGAAAATGAGTGGGAGAAGAAGGGAGAAAGGATTGATCAAGAAGAGGAAATTGGGTATGAGGAAAACGAAGAAAGAGAAGAGGATGAAACGAACGAAGATAACTGCACTACTATGTATTATAATCGGGAGACACAGGAAGAAGTCCCTTGTTTCGCGACAAGAAGTGTTCAGAACAATAAAAATGAATTGATAGACTTTGCATCAAGGTTGTCCGTTGCTGTTTCTTTTCTATTGCTGTATGTGTACAATTCTTCAGTGCTAGTACATGTATATCTGAGGTGACAATTAGGTACGTATGTAAGTAATATATGTTTCTTAAAGGTCTCCCCAAGAACATAGGCCATAGAGGTCTACAAAATTGCATTTCTCCTGTCACCTATAAATAGATTACTACCCGAATATCCAGCCAAAATACTTACATTTGCGCTGTCGTCACCCACTGACATATAGTTTGGCAGGCTTAGCAGATCTGTTAAAATATAGACATAATAATCTTATTATACTACAGCCCGACAGACGTAAATCTACAACAGATTAGCCTGCCATTTTCTGTGAATTAGGTATGTGCGACCTCATTAATGTTGGCTCTTTCAGTATGAATGCAGTATTGGAGCAGCTTATTAGAAATGTGACTTGGCTTCATTTTACAATTGTCGAGGATTGGACACAAATTTCTGGTTTAGACACGATCCTGTCACCACTGAATGTGGGTAACTGGCTAATGTTTTTGCTTTGTCCTATTTTAGAACACCAATGCGATTATCGATACAGCAAATAAGAATACCAACTGCTAGAGCGATTAACTCATGATATTATAGTATCAACAAAGAAGAATACCAACGGCAAGAGCGAGTAACTCATGATATTGTAGAATCAACAAAGAAGAATGCCAACTGCAAGAGCGAGTAACTCATGATATTGTAGAATCAACAAAGAAGAATACCAACTGCAAGAGCGAGTAACTCATGATATTGTAGAAACAGGCAAGAAGAAATGTCAAGGGCGATGGGGAGGGTGGTGGTGGGGGGACTGGATATATATGGCAAGTGACTGGAGTCATCGACCTCACACATTTCTCTACTACAGCGACTGAGTACCCATGAGATTACACGGAGTGCTGTAAAGTCAATCCCAGACAAAAATTAACCAAACTGACAATAAATAGTGATAGTCACATCACCTCTTTACTTTCCTATAGAAAGTTGCTGGTAATAATTTTGAGAGACGGTAAAATCAAAATTGCATTAATCAGAAAAAGTAATTGGCAACAGCAACAAAAAAATAACCTGGACCATCTAGTCAGTAAACGAGTGCACTAACAGGTTCATAACCTATTGACTTCCACTTTTCAATTAGATTCTCTTTTTATTTTATGTGACATTTATCACATCGTAACGAATTATGTATACCATTTTACCATACGAAGTAAACATCATTTATATGTAGTAGACAGGTAATGATCCCTCATCACTGTTATTCTATCTATCTATCTATTGACTTTTCAAGCCGTGGCCGGCCCATATGGCATAGATCCAGATACTCTTTCTCATTTCCTAAATTTTATTTCTGACAGTCTCAATCCTTGCAAAGATTTTTTCTATCAAATCTCGCCATTTGTCTCTGTTCTGTGCAAGCATCTCGATCTCATTGAAGGAGCCGATTCCTGCTACCTTTACCTCTCTGATCAATGATCTTCTCAGTGTCTCTCGAGATCGGCCTCGTTTCCTCCTACCTGTTGTTTCCCACTTGATTTGTTATTCGGTTATTATCTCTTCTCATAACATGTTCAACGTATTTCCATAGTCTTTTTCTTGATTACTGATGATATTAGTGGTTGATTGCCGATTTCTCTAATTTCTTCGTTTGTTTTGAATTCGTTCCATGTTATACCAAAATACCAAGTATTTTCTTCAGAAATTTATTTCCAAATGCGTTCAACTTTGTCTATATGTCTCTTGTTGTCTACCAGCTCTCGCATGCATATGTAAGGGTTGATAGTACCTTTCATCGGAATAGTCTAAGTTTTGTTTTTAAGCTGATAAACTTTGATTTCCACATCTTCCCAAGGCTTTTGAAGGTCAATGCTGCTTTAGCTATTCTGATTCTAATTTATTTACTTGTATCCCCTTCCCGATCAATGTGACTTCCAAGATAGATAAAGTAATAACATCACTGTTATTATTTATCCCCAACTCAGTGAGCTAAGTAGATGTTACTTTTTTAAACTGGAACTAATTGAGCTTTCATTTGAACCTACTGTCACCAAGGCAGCACGTTACCATAATGCTAGTGACATTCTCAACAGGTTAGTGAGATGACACTTCAAACGCCTATAACAGTTCACATGCATAAATCATCAGCACCATCATCATGTGCCATGCCGGTTGGCGTAGGCGATCATATCCTTCCACAAACTTCTATCTATAGTGCATCGTATCAGTTCTGTTGTTGATTGTTTTCTATGCCATAACACCAAGCTATCCAGTATTTTCTCTCTTTTTGTCATCCGCGATCTCTCTTTCCTTCTATTTTGCCAGTTGTAACCAAGTATTCAAACTTTCCTCTTCTCATGATATCCCTGAAAAATGTTGATTGTTTCTTTCTTATGTTTTTTATGTGCACCCTTTTTATGTTGACCTCTTTGAGAACTTCCTCATTGGTCTTTTTAGCTGACCATGGAACTTTCAACATTCTTCTGAGAAATCCCATCTCGGGGGCCTTTAATCGTCTTTTCATTTGTTTGTCTACTGTCCATGATTTGCTTCCATAAGTCAGAACCTATTCTATATAGCATCGATGAACTCTCTTTCTCATTTTTATTGACACAGATTTGTTGCATAAGATATATCTTTCATTTTCTGAAATGCTATTTTGGTCTGAGCTACTCTGCTTTTTATTTATGTGGTGATTCTTCCATCTGATGTTATTATTGTGCCCAAGTATTTGACGCATTGCACTTGTTTCAGATTAGTTCTCTGTTTATTTTTATGCTGCATGCTGGTGATGATTGTTTCTTCGATACGACCATTACTTCTCTTTTATTATTATTCAGACTGAGACCTTTCTTGTTGCTTTCTTTTACTATTATGTCTATCATTTCTTGTAGTTCATTCCCTGCCTCTGCTTTTTAGACTGTGTCATCCGCATATCGCAAATTATTTATGTTGTGACCGTTGACTTCAGTTCCTTTTTTGTCTATTATTGATCTCATAATATGTTCGCTGTAAAGTGAAAATAAATCCGGCGACATAACACAGCCTTGTCTGACTCCATGTTTTATAAATTGAAATTGTCCTCTTTGGTTGTTAATTCGTATAGCTGCTGTTTGTTGCCAGTACATGTTTTTTTATGATTCGCAGTTCCTTGCCATCAATGTTTAATTTCTCTAGCATATTGATTATTTCCACGTGCTTTACTTTGTCAAATGCTTTCGTGTAGTCTATAAAACACCTCCATTGTCATGCTACTCGTGGTCATGGCGTATGCACCACTGTCTTCCTTGGCTATTCTGCCTGCTGAGCGTGCTTTGTCTATGTCCCTGGACATGCGGGATTACGGGGAAATGAGAGAGCGGACAGGTTGGCTAGCTGCGCTGTCGTTGAGGACGGGCAACCGATGGATCGGGCGGACATCATCAATGCCCTTCGAGATCTTGGAAGAGCGCAGGACTTCGACAAACACAGATCAACGTCACTTCTTCGGATGATGGAAATGGGAGTTAAGATGGGCACGGCCAGAAATGAGAAACTTGGTGGCCGTGTAAGAAGACTTATCAACCAACATAGAACTGGAGTCTTCAGTTGCTGGACACTGAGGAAATTGCTGAGGAGGGGATCTGAGCACCTATGGACATATTCGGAGTGCAATGATGATGACCCGCAAATAACTCAATAACTCAATAACTATAAAACACATATATAGATCTTTCTTTACCTCTAAAGATCTTTTCATTAATGTTCTTAAGATGTATATTGCATTATTGGTGCCCTCTCCTTCCATAAATCCACAATGATCCTCACTTATTTCTGGTTTTATTTTGTTTCTTACACGTCTCATGATGATTCATATTAATATTTTCGTCATATGGCTCATGAGACTAATAATGCGATGGTCTTCACAATCAGTGGCGCCTGACTTCTTCGGTATTACAACAAAGATAGATCTTAGTAGATATTCGAACATGTGTCCAGTGTTATGTATGTCATCGAGTAGTTTAATTATGAATTGGGTTAAAGGGGTAGAGTTCTGCCCTACCAAAGGAGGAGTAAGACGTCTCCTTTCCTCCGCTAGTCTTCGGGACACCCCTGGGCAAGATGGAGCTCCCGTTTAGCCCCCATATCAAGGTTATATGAAGCCATTGGAGCAGGTGGTGGTTGGTTCTGGTTATGGTCCCCAACCCCGTGATGGAAGGCAGAGGATCTCATGTATAGAAACTATGGCCACGATCTCCAACTAGTATAGTCACTGCCAAGAAGGAAAGGAATGGCAAACTACCATCTTTTATTGCCTAGAATAATTATGTCAAAACATTCATAAATACTCGTTCAAAAATAAATAATAATAAATTATTCATAATAATCTAGTTTATATATTAACTACTGCACAGAACGTTTGAGATGACAACACTACCACAATCTTATCCATGAGTCCTTATAGCAAACCTCTTTCTGACAACATATTTTACAGGTCTTTCCTAGTTATGTTGATTATCATTTAGCCCACCCATCATTGTCTCGTGTTACTCTGACATTTTACCCAGCTCCAGGCTAGACCTAAACCTCTCGCGCTTTCATTCACAAAATTCTCCCGACATTTTTCGAAAGACCGAATATTTTGTCGCTTAAGACTGCCTTATATAAAGCCAAATGTTATTATTAGCAGAAGTTTTAGTCAAGAATGTCACACTGGTCGGTGTTAATGTGTGCGGTCGTACAATTTCTGATTTCTTTTCCTGACCCACGGATAAACAAAATTGGCACACATGTCCACATGCGTCACGTTGTGCAACTAACAAATTTAATAAACGTTTCCACATCCATCCAGAGAATACCCCAAGTCTGCAAAGATATTCTCTGTATTCCTTTAATTAGTTAATTAATTAGGTAGTTGATTAATTAGTTAATTAGTTAGTTAATTAGTTAGTTAATTAGTTAGTTGGTTAATCAGTTAGTTAATTAGTTAGTTGGTTAATCAGTTAGTTGATTAGTTAGTTGGTTAATCAGTTAGTTAATTAGTTAGTTAATTAGTTAGTTAATTAGTTAGTTAATTAGTTAGTTAATTAGTTAGTTGGTTAATCAGTTAGTTAATTAGTTAGTTAACTAGCTAGTAAGTCGACAGATCATTCTCCCTGAACATCGTAATGATTTACCAGTTGTTTGGCTCTCTGTGTGGAACTCTTGCCTGATGTCAATTTATTTTGACGTGATGTTCTTGCAGCGTATTCAAGGTTGCCGATTCACATTCATCTCCCGAATCATTTACACGTTCTGCCCCTTTAGAACATTTAGAATGTCAGCCGCCCGGTCAATTGCTTGTCCAATCTCCAAAACAGCCAACCAAACAAGTCTGTCTGCTCATTCAGTCTCTCTTACAACCACACCGTTCCTGCACAAGTGAATCAATTCAGAGGAAGAGGTATGTTTACAGCACTCGGAAAAAATGACAAATAATCAACAACAGAAAAAAATATGGACTAAAGCAGGTTCGAACCCGTACTCAGTGGCACAGCGCCTTGCCACGAATACTCCAACCACTGCCTCCGAGCTAAGCCCATTTCGATCTTTTCTGAGCGTACGTGTTGAACCACTGAGAAAGCGTAACATACAGGATTAAATGTTTGTGTCGCAAGCTAAGCTATTGCGTTAGCTACTGCAATGACCTCAATTGTTATAATAAATTGAAATAAAAGCAATTCATTTCGAAGGTTAGCATATAAACTGATAGCAGTTTTAAAGTTGTTCTCCAAATGTATATTCATATAATTCACATAACGACACTGAAAACAGGCCATCGAATATACATTAATGTTGACGATATAATAAGTGAAACTCAAAATTTTTAGAGATCAAGAGCTGGTAACGTTATTGTTATCTGTTTTGTCTTCTCTAGCTTTTGTTACTATTCTCTCATGCAGGTGAATGTGCTCACTGCTGCATGATCCTGGTTTTTTTTTTATAGTGAATCTCACAAGTAGAATGTTTTTGTTGTCAGTTTGTGTTTTCATCTTCTGTGTGTGTTGAAACCAACTCGTCGTCAGGTGTTAGCTCGTTAGGAGCCATTCTCAAACGATATTTACAACTCATTTATGTCTGTCAATGTCTCTCTAATGCGATGTTCAATCTCTAAAGAACAATTGCATGCACTATTATATATTATATTTTAAATGTAGTATAAACATTAACTGTTGAGCCCTCGTATCAAGGTTATGTGAAAGCATGCAAGCAGGTGGCGGATGTTGTGGGAGCCGTCGACAAGTAGTGCCGGATATTGTCCACACCCTCACTCCTAATGGCAAGCACTTCCGGTTGGTGCTGCAGGCCACGATGACTGCTTAGTTGAATCGGCTTCAGGACTAGTGGTATTTTTGTTGCAGTGTGGTTTCAAGTCATTCTTTCTGGTTTGGATTTTTGTTTGTAGCAACAGCCTTAGTTCGGTCGCATTCAACTGATCATAAAATCAACGTTTTTGGCGCCCGCGCGCTGAGATATTACTGAAGGCTGTAGAGTAGCCGTAGAAGGAACGGTAACAGGTTCCCCTGGGACTGTATGCATGAACTGTCTATTTTTGACTGCACATTTTCCACCAGCTGGACTGCGGTTCGATCAAGTGTTCCACCGATGTAGAGGCCTGACTTCATTGTTTGGGACAGCGATTATTGTTTGGTACGCTTAGTGATCACGAAGTCCACACGGATTTGTCACGAGTCAGTGGAGACTAGCAAATTATTTTAGAGGAAGAGGTATGTTTATAGCACCAAAGTGTTCATCCCGATCGTTTATACTGTTATATTGAACGCTTTGTGTTCTATGAAAAGTAAATTCATACTGTTCTTTTGAACGCGTTGCAGTCTGTACAAATGGCGCACCGCTCATAATGGGCACTTTCCGGTCGCCGAAACTTCAGTCACCGACAGCATAGTCTCCATGGAGACAAATAATAATAAATGAATGTTATTATAGAGGGAAACTTCCGAGACGATAATTCAGCAAATCGTTTCAGGGTAAGAGGTATGTTTACAGCACTTGGAAAAAAATGACACAAAAACAGAAAAAAAACAATATATGGTCCGAAGCAGGATCAAACTCGTACTCCTTGGCACAGCGCCTTGCCATGAGAAGTCAAACGCTAAGGAACACTACCAACTCAGCTAAAAGTTTGAACTGCTGAGTTATTTAGCTGAGTTGGCAGTTTTCGTTAGCGTTTAGATTTGTGTGGCAAGGCGCTATGCCAAGAAGTACGGGTTCGATCCTGCTCCGAACGATGTATTGTTCTTTGTTTTATTTTTTCTGTTGTTGATTAGTGGTCATTTTTTTTTCCAAGTGCTGTAAACACACCCTCTACTCGAATGATTCGCTGAATTATCGTCTCGGAAGTTTCCCTCAATAATAATATTCATCTATTATTATTTGTCTCCATGGAGACTATGCTGTCGGTGACTGCAGTTACGGCGACCGGAAAGTGCCCATTATGAGCGGCGCGCCATTTTGTACAGACTGCAACGCGTTCAAAAGAACAGTATGAATTAACTTTTCACAGAACACAAAGTCTTCAATATAACAGTATGAACAATCGGGATGAACACTCTGTTGGTTTCTGTGATGGGTCCTGAGCAGATATGGGAATACACCGCCTGCAGTGTAGCCATTCCGTTCTAAAGTCTAAAGTCCAAAGCAGAACATTTCAGTTACAGAGAAAATGACTGCGATCTACAAAGAGTACAATCACTGCCTAGAAGGAAAGAAATTATAAACTACCTTCTTACTTTCCCAAGAATAATCATCTTAAGAGACAGTTGATCGGTTCTACATATACTCAATCCTGACCTATAGAAGCGAATCATGAACAGCAGACAAACAAATGAAAGGCAGATTAGAGACATCAGAATTGGGATTTTCAGAAGAATGTTAAAGGTTTCCTTAACAGCTAAAAAGAACAACGAGGAAATTCTTAAAGATCCTTCTCTAGAAGAGACCTCCTAAAGAGAATTAGAAAGAAATAATCGACATTTTCTTTAGAAGAGGAAAATTGGAATACCTGATTACAACTGGAAAAGTAAAGAAAAGAGAGACCATGGACGAAAAAGAGAGAAGATGATATTAGATAGCTTGGTGCCGTGGCACGGAAAACATTCAATAACAGCATTGATAAGATACAATGTAGTGAGAAATATGTGGAAGGTTATGATCGCCTACGTCAACCGGTATGGCACATGATGATGGTTAGCATAGCTTAAAATATAACAGTGTTGCAGTTGTGCCCTAATAATCTATCTATTAACTTTTAGAGCCGTAGCCGGCCCATAGGGCGTAGACCAGATACTCCTTCTCTTATATAAATTTTTATTTCAGCAGTTTTCAATCCTTGTAAAGATTTTTTATTAAATGTCTCTGTTCTGTGCAAGCAGCTCTATCTCATTGAGGGAGCCGATTCCTGCTGCTCTTGTCTCTTACATCAATGTTCTTCTCAGTGTCTTTCTGGGTCCTCCTCTTTTCCTCTTACTTGTTGTTTCCCACATGAGGGCTTGCTTTGCTATTCGGTTATTATCTCTTCTCATCACGTGTCCAACATATGACCATCGTCTTTTCTTGATTACTGAAGATATTAGTGGTTGATTAGCGATTTCTCTAATTTCCTCGTTTGTTTTGAATTCGTTCCACGCTATACCGAGTATTTTCCTTAGACATTTATTTTCGAATGTGTTCAACTTTGTTTCCATGTCGCTTGTTGTTTTCCAGCTCTCACATGCATAAGTAAAGGTTGATAGTACATTTGATTTGAATAGTCTAAGTTTTGCGTTTGTGCTGATGAGTTTTGATTTCCCCAACTTCTCAAGGCTTCTGAAAGACATTGCTGCTTTAGCTATTCTGATTCTTATTTCTTTGCTTGTATCCCTTTCTCGATCAATGTGACTTCCAAGATAGATATGTATATATATATATATTTATATGTATATATATGTACATATATGTACATATATGTATATATATGTACATATATGTATATATATATATGTATATATATGTATAATGTATAAAATATAGTTTATATATAATATTATGTGTGTTTATGTATGTTTATACATATGTGCATATATAATATACGTAGAAAATTGAAGAGAAATACATTGAGAGCATACGCAAATAACAAAAGTAGAAACACTTATAACTGTCATAAATGTCAAATACAGAAACGTTCGGGGGAAAATACGAATAGACGGAATTACAGATAGACAATTATGTTATGAGCGAATGTAATATTAAATGGTTATACATAAGCTAACGGAGACTGACATGATATTTTACGAAGGTAGACACTACCTATTAAGGCCTTCTTTCTTATAGCAATGTATTACTATCTTGTACCATGAGTCTGTCGCTCGCTGATTTTTATATTTCCTCATGTCTTCCGCCTCCTTCTGGTCCAGTGTTTCCCACTGCTATATTAATTACACAATTCTCACAGCTAGTTAGGTGACGAATAGAAATGTATGTCTACTATCTTGACCAATGATTCTTAAAATGTGAGTTGCTAGACATTTCTTTGACATGACAATGTATATTTGATTTGACATTTTCTTACAACATACGATGAATAGAACCAAGCAATCTTGCCCGATACAACTACATAGCCTGGAACAAGCTTTCAATGAATAAACGTCATATTGACATATCATCATCATCATCATCAAGTGCCGGGCCTGCTGGTGTAGGTGATCATGTCTCTCCATAATTTTCGATCTCGACAGTTATTTATCATTTCTGCTGTTGACCTTCTGCCAAGTCATTCTCTTACGCTGTCTTGTATTTTTTCTATTTGCTTCCTTCTATTTCTTCGTCTCTTAATTTTTCCAGTTGTTACAATATTTTCCGGTTGGTCTCTACTCATTACATGGCCAAAAAAATGATGATTGTTTCTTCCTAATATTGGAAATTAGCTCTCTGTTTGCTATGATCTCTTTCAGAATATTTTCGTTACTCTTCTTAGATGTCCATGGTATTCTCAACATTTTTCTATAAAACCACATTTCTACAGACTCCAGTGATTTTCTTATCTGTTGTTCGATTGTCCCTGATTCACATCCATATGTTAAGACTGGCTCTACATAACATTTAAGAACTCTTTTTCTTGTTTCTATTGTCAAAAATGGATTGCATAGTATCTTCCTCATTTTTTGGAAAGCTGAATTTGGCCTGAGCCATATTAGCATATAGCGATTGTAAAAGTAAACTAAGTTCTCTCCTGCGGTTTGTACATAATATTTAATTGTCTTGCCTACTTTCCCATTCTATAAATTCAGCCTTCATATGTTTAATGTGTTCTACATGTAATTGTCGAGAAAAAAAATATTAAAGCTTATCTACACATATGTAATAGGGAGCCGCGATAGCTCAGTGGTTAGTGAATTGGACTACAAAGGACTAGAGGTATGGTTCGATCCCAACCGACGGCTTCCGTGTTCACCCAGCCTTTAAGGGGTACCGGATTTTTTTTTCTGGGAAAGTAAAGCGGCACGGGCGTAATACCGACCACATTACCCCAAAAATCATGTGCCGAAGGTCTGTAAAATATATGGTAACTAACACCATATAACCCAAAACGCCACTTGGCGTGACGGGGGTACTTTACTTTTTTTTTTTTTAACTTTTTTACATATATGTAATAAAACACAAGTGATGGGAAATGTATTATTTATTGCTATAAAGTTTCAAATTTGTAACTCTTGAAATTGTTAACCTAATAATCTTGATTAATCCAATGAAATTGTTCATATCAAAATATGCATAGATTTTGGCATGGACCACTACAACAGAGTTGTAGAAGAAAATACAAGTTATGGAGGTGAAATATTATCTTAAGATTTTGGGCATCTCTTACTTAAATCGAATCACAAAATTTAAAAAGTTCTCAAAGGGATACTATAATATAGCAACTTGAGTACACGATGATCTTTTTGACTATTGCGAAGAAACGGAAAATGAGATGGTTCAGCTAGGTATCTCGATCGTCTGGCCCAGTAAAGATCTTTCTGGGAACTGTGAAAGTAGCGAAAAGGTATAGTAGGCAGGGAAAGAGGTCAGAAGAAAGCATCACAAAATCGACAGATCTTGCAGAGTCCCAAAGAATGACTGAATATAAAGATGTGGAAAAGATTGACTAAGTGTGTCAATGGTATCACAACGACCCCAAGTGTTATTGAAAGAAGATTAAAATTAAGAATAGATTTGGGCAACAGAAGATAATTTGATCATCATCAGGTTTCACCACCTTTAGCTAGTGCTTCAAACATTCAACAATACCACTAAAACTAAAATGTCTATCTATCTATCTGTCTGTCTGTCTGTCTGTCTGTCTGTCTGTCTGTCTGTCCGTCCGTCCGTCCGTCCGTCCGTCCGTCCGTCCGTCCGCCCGCCCGCCCGCCCGCCCGCCCGCCCGTCCGCCCGTCCGTCCGTCCGCCCGCCCGCCCGCCCGCCCGCCCGCCCGCCCGCCCGATCTATCTATCTATCTATCTATCTATCTATCTATCTATCTATCTATCTATCTATCTATCTATCTATCTATCTATCTATCTATCTATCTATCTATCTATCTATCTATCTATCTTCTATCTATCTATCTATCTATCTATCTATCTATCTATCTATCTATCTATCTATCTATCTATCTATCTATCTATCTATCTATCTATCTATCTATCTATCTATATATCTATCTGTCTGTCTGTCTGTCTGTCTGTCTGTCTGTCTGTCTGTCTGCCTGCCTGCCTGCCTGCCAGCCTGCCCGCCTGACTGTCTGTCTGTCTGTCTATCTATCTATCTATCTATATATCTATCTGTCTGTCTGTCTGTCTGTCTGCCTGCCTGCCTGCCTGCCTGCCTGCCTGCCTGCCTGCCTGTCTGTCTGTCTATCGATCCATCTATCTATCTGTTCTATCTATCTATCTATCTATTGTCCTTTCGAGCCGAAGACGGCAGGCAGAGCCACAATCTCAAAAACAGTAACCTTGCGTGCCAAAATAGCACATATCGCAGAGATCACTTCTTCTAAAACCTATCGCTCTGTGACCATAACAATACTTTTTTACAATGAAAGCTTGTCAAGCCATTAATCAATCTCCTAAGTTGCGTCTTACGACATGCCTGGAAGGTCACAGTTACTATTCTTTACTTCCCTTATAATAAGGCCCCGGTAACACACGGGGAAAAAAACTAACATTTGGTCAGCTAGAAAGTTTATCTTTGGTGTGGTGTAAATCAATATACAAAACAACTTATAAACAAAATACCAAAACACGATCTTTTAATTGTAATGGGAGACTTCAACGCCAAAGTAGGACAAGATAACGCAGGAGTGGAACATGTGATGGGGAGAGAAGGCTGTAATACAACAAGTCAGAATGGAGAAAGATTAATAGAATTATGTTTAATAGAAAATTTAGTTATAGGTGGGACATTATTTCCACACAAAAATATTCACAAAACAACATGGATATCTCCTGACGATAGAACATCAAATCAAATTGACCACCTATGTATTAAACAACAATTCAGATCATCATTAATAGATGTAAGAGCTTACAGAGGTGCTGATGTTAATAGTGACCACAACCTGTGCATTGGGAAAATAAGATTAAAATTTAGAAACCAACAGAAGAGGTCAATTACACATAAAATTGATAGTCATAAACTGAAAGATGAAGCCATAAAGGAAAAGTTTAACATAGAGCTAAGTAATTGTTATTCAGCACTCGGTGAAATAGACTTAGATATCAATGAAATGTGGGACTCACAGAGCAAAATACTAATGACAGCAGCAGAAGCAAGTGCCGGACTGAAGAAAATGGAAAAACGAGCTTGGATCTCAGACACCACATGGAAATACATCAAAGAAAGAAGAGAAGCAAAGAGAGCCGTGACTAATGTAAAGACAGATCATGGAAAGGTTCTGGCAAAAGCAACATACAAAGAATTAGACAACAAAGTGAAAAGTTCGGCAAGAAGAGATACAAGAGCTTATATAGACAACTTGGCAGAGAAAGCAGAGACAGCTGCAATTACAGGAGACAGCAGAACTCTCTATACAGTACAAAAGATGCTGACAAACACCTATACATCCAGTGGAACACCAATTCTAGACAAATCTGGATTAATGCTAACAACAAGCGCAGACATAAAAGCCCGTTGGGCAGAACACTTCAAAGAAATTCTTAACCGTCCACTACCTCACAGTTTAATAGATTTTGAAGCTGAAACACCAGCAGCAGAATTAGATGTAAATTTAGATGACTTCACCTTGAGTGAAATAGAAACCACCTTAAAGCTAATGACCAATAACAAGGCTGCTGGAGAGGATAAGTTAACAGCTGAGATCCTCAAGGCAATTGATAGCCATAATTTAATACATCTCCAAAAAATGTTCAACATCATTTGGAAAACAGAGAAGACGCCTCACAAATGGAAAAAAGGAATCATTGTTAAGATCCCAAAAAAGGGCAATCTTAGAGATTGTAACAACTGGAGAGGCGTGACACTTTTGTCAGTTGCCTCAAAGTTATTCTGTAAAATCATCCTAAATAGAATAAAGGATTCAATAGATACAGTAATGCGTGAAGAACAGGCTGGGTTTAGAAAAGGGAGAAGCTGTCTTGACCACATTTTCACTCTACGACTTATATTGGAGGAACATATTGAAAAGCAAAAACCTTTTGTACTTAACTTCATCGACTTCAAAAAAGCATTTGATAGTATTCATAGAGATTCTTTGTGGAAAATTCTGAAGCTATATGGTTTACCATCAAAAATCATAAATATTATCAAAGACATGTATGATGGTTACACATGTGCAGTTCGAACAGAGGAAGGACTGAGCGAATGTTTCCCAATAGAAACTGGGGTTAAACAAGGATGTATTTTATCGCCCTTGTTATTTGGAATTGTTATGGACTTCATAATGAAGAAATGCTGCACTGGTAATAAAGGCATCGAATGGATACAAGGAGACCATTTGGAGGACCTCGACTTTGCTGATGACATAGTTCTCATCAGCAGTCAGATAAAAACGATGCAGGAAAACACAAATGAACTATCATCAATAGCCAGCAAAATTGGGCTTGAGGTCAATCATGAAAAGACTAAAGTCATGAAAAGTTTAATTCCAACAAGTGACAAAATATACATGGAAAACAAACCAGTAGAAGAGATCGATCACTTTATCTATCTTGGAAGTCACATTGATCGAGAAGGGGATACGAGCAAAGAAATTAGAATCAGACTGGCTAAAGCAGCAATGTCTTTCAGAAGCCTTGAAAAGTTGTGGAAATCAAAACTCATTAGCACAAACACAAAACTTAGGCTATTCAAATCAAATGTACTATCAACCCTTACGTATGCGTGTGAAAGCTGGAAAACAACAAGAGATATAGAAACAAAGTTGAACGCATTCGAAAATAAATGTCTAAGGAAAATACTTGGTATAGAATGGAACGAATTCAAAACAAACGAGGAAATTAGAGAAATCGCCAATCAACCACTAATATCTTCAGTAATAAAGAAAAGACGATGGTCATACGTTGGACATGTGATGAGAAGAGATAATAATCGAATAGCAAAGCAAGCCCTCATATGGGAAACAACAGGTAAAAGAAAAAGAGGAAGACCCAGGGAGACACTGAGAAGAACATTGATGAGAGAGGCAAGAGCAGCAGGAATCGGCTCCCTCAATGAGATAGAACTGCTTGCACAGAACAGAGACAGATGGCGAGATTTAATAAAATATCTTTAAAAGAAAACTGCTAGAACAAAAATTCATATAGGAGAAGGTGTATCTTGGTCTACGCCCTATGGGCCGGTTACGGCTCGAAAGGTCAATAGATAGATAGATAGAAATCAATATAAGATTTTGAAGTGAGTGAAATGTTGTGATCAGCGTATCTTCACTATTTATCCAACCCCACTCTGTATCAATTTGTATCTTCAAGTATTCCTATGTATTTTCTATTTCCTCCTCCTCTCGTGAGCGCTTGTCTGGTAATATTAGTGACGAGCTTTCGACGCCTACACATCCAAATTGTTTTTGTTTTTGTTTACATTTACATTTGAAATGCATTGCTACAACTGTTCTAAAGGCTGGATTAGACAAAGAGCTGTTATTTTGAAAGTTCGCAATGTTTTGATAACCTAATCTTGAATCTGAACTTCGGTTTCAGCTTCTATATCTAAAATGTGTTCACAATTTGATCTCAGTTTTATTTATGAGTGCATTTTTTGTGTTGTTTTATTTTTTTCAGAATACAATTTTGTTTTATATTCTGCTTATTATCAAAACTTACCACTGTACCGCTGGGGAACGGATTTCTTCATTTGGTTTACATTATGTGAGTCGAGCATATTGACTCTGGCAGAGTTTAGATAACAGGAATGTTTGGAGGCCATTGTAACCCACGGGTCGGTAGTTAAAAATGACTTCCATGGATAATGGGTTAAAGATGACGTGGTACACACGGACGGTTGCTGTGAGTGTGCATTTATAGTACAAAGTGTTAAAATAAAGGACCACCAATTTATAAATAGACGGAATAGTGAGATACAGGTGAGAACTTCCTCTAAAAACTGAGATATTAACATCAGGATGTGGGGGAGATTGGGCACTGCTCGCTCAGTCGGTCTGTGAGATAGGTCTGTTGGCCACTTCTAAATCAAACCAACAGAGGCTTTCCAGCCACAACGAAAGACACGTGTTGACAGAGATTAGAATGAGATTAATTTTTATAGTAGAAGATTGTGAAGGAGATTATAATAATTGAGTTGTAGTGTTTGTGATTCGACAGTTCTCCTAGGTATGAGGACGATTAAACTTGTTTGATTATATAACAGTGGACAAAAAAAGCGTCATAATTCATGAAAATTATTTATCTTCCCTCTCCCCCCACTCCCCATCCCCCAGACAATGAAACATCATACGGGTACTTTAGCAAAAATGTAAAAGTCGATTGAGATCTGTTTGTATTTTAAGTAGCTGGAATGAGAGACTTCAGTTGCTTTGGACAGATCCACTTTTCCTTGCTAGCATTTCTTGTATCTGTCTATTAAATCTTTGAGGGGCCCAGTCATAAACAGGACTAGTCATTTTGTTGAGTTGCTTTTCAAAGGTAGAGTTGTTGTTGTAAGTCGAAGGCCCCGGTATCACTGCAAACGAATTTAAATCTATTATTGCTCAACCGCCCGTGCCAGTGGAATTATTCGAATTAACATCTCATCGCATTGAAGGATCCAAACAAAGAAAGGTTGCGGCAGTCCTCATAATAAGAGCCGGAGGCGAAGGCGCGCCTCCCAGCACCAGAGCTGGAAGTTATCAGCGACTCATAGCTGATGGCTTGCGCCAGGATCGGTGAACCAAAACCACCCAGGCCCTGCTCCACCTCTCCGCGGTGCCTCCAGTAACAGACTAACCTGTCTAGTCTGGCCAGGCGAGCTGTGATCGAAGAGGGAAGACAACCCGGTACTCAAAAACGTCGTGCTGAAGTCGGATGTGTTGGGCCGAAAGGCGCAAATATCACAGTGTTACACTGCAAACTACAACACAACGCAAACACGTCCACTTAACGTCCTTTTAAGGGCGGATGACGAAGAGGAAGTCTACAGTCTACGGATACTCTAGAATACCTTAGTCATCGGGCGAACGCAACCAACCACCATAATAAGAGCCACAGTACATGCCAAAATGCATAAGGCGCAACCGCACTGAAAGTGAACGCAGCTGAACTGCCCTTCGTCATACGCATAAACAATCAGAATATCGAAACACGATCCAGATGAAAAATACAGCTCACGGTTACACAGAGCACTAAACTCGGTAGCTCCGGCAGCAAAGCCGGACTTAGAATATGAGAAAACTGCAACAAGGAACACTTTTCAGACAGAGCCTCAACGGTTCCTATATATATATATATATATATATATATACGCCATATTGACCGGAAGTCCTCATTTGAAAACATAAGATCATCAAGAAATAATCAACGTTTTAAACGTGAATAACAAAAATTTAAGAAAAGTGTATAAGTTGTACCGGCAACAAACAACAGTCACAAGAAATGGAAATCATAAATGTTTCAACAAATAAAACAATATGTTAGGTTTTCAAAGATGTATTGAATGATTCATTCCATTTCCACTTTTAATATCCAGCTCCAACGTTCATTCTCGTATTTTCTTCTACAATTCTGTTTTTGAAGTTGTTTGTCTTTGTCCATACAATGAAGATATATTTTAATGAAAATATCTGGAAAAGAAACCCTAAAACTTCAGTGTTTTACATGCTGTGGTTCATTGACAACGAACACAACATGCACGGCTTTTTGTTGTAATTTCATAGTGGTAATTGATCTCTAAACCTACTACCTGTAGGTACAATGGTCTTGAGCCTAACACATTCTGCTTAATCTCGAAATGTATATGTTGTTGCTGTAGATCAAATGTGTGACAGCATGCCAAGAATTTAATTTAATTAATACATTAATTTAATTAGCATATTAATTAAACTTTATATAAATGCTCTTTTAGCATGTTAATCCTAATGAATCTACAACAAAGCTTGGAAAAGAAATCACACAAAACAGCTTCTAATTTTGTTGATATTAATATTTTAGTATGTTGAACATAAAGAAAGTAAATGTTTCACAGAACGGCGGATTTTACATTCACTGAAATATTCAAATTGTATCATTTTTTTTAAATTTAGGATGAAAAAAAATGTGAATGCATCTTAGAACACTCATTTACGTGTTATTTTATGTTAACAAGACGATCTATAGAAACGATGACGAACAACTATTAATATTTGTACTTTACATGTTCAATAGAAACCCAAGTAGGAGAAACTGACTTGCCGGGTGAGACTATGTTGCTATGAGAGACAACTCATACTACAAATAACTGATGCTCTGAACAAGTGCAAGATAAAGAAGAAGATACTGAATCTCATATCTTAGGGTGTACGAGAGATACTCCCTGTGTAGCTATGTTGTATCTTCTTAACTTTCCAACCACGGATGACAGGATCAAGATCTGGAGGGAACGAGAATACCTGAAGATAAGTGCAGATACGGAGCATCCATTGCACCACCAGCTCAACATATGGGAAGGTGTCAGGATAAAAAGAGGCAAATCATGGGTGGGTCGAGCAGAAGATGTCATCACACAGGTCGGTGGACTTGCCAATATCAACGCTGGCGAGGAGTGGATACCGGAGCCTATATCAATCAGGGGGATATTCTCGTGTATCGTCACACTCGACTGAAAATGTAGGGAAAGAACTCAGTCGTGGTCAATGTGGAGGTCAACGGTCTCATCTGGGTTAACACCGATAAGAAAGAGGCAGTCATCTATACAGACGGATCTGTAATATGACACAAAAGAAGTGCATGGGTATTTACAGCACGCTCGGCAGGCAGAATAGTCAATGAAGACAGTGGTGCATACGTCATGACCACGAGTAGTATGACAATGGAGATGATGGCAGTGACCAAGGCATTTATTTGGTTGGAGTTCCAAGACAACACCCATGCCTGTATACTGAGTGATTCGATGAGCATGATAAAAATAGTGGAGGCGGACTTTTCTTCGCAAGCAATTGGTAGAGTCTTTGCAGAAGTCAAAAGTACGTAAGGTCATCTTTGGACTACGTGCCTTGACATGCGGGACTACGGGGAAATGAAAGAGCGGACAGGTTGACTAGCTGCGCTGTCGTTAAAGACGGTCAACCAATGGATCGGGCGTACATCATCAATGCCACCGAGATGTGGGAAGGGCAAATGCGTCACTGTCACTCCTTCGGATGAAAGAGATGGAAGTTACAATGGGACAGCCATAAACGAGAAACTTATATGGCGTATAAGAAGACTTATCAACCAACACAGGACTGGAGTGGTCATTCGCTGGACACTGCGGGAATTGCTGAGGATGGGATCTGAGCACCTATGGGCATGTTCGGAGTGCAATGATGATGACCCGCAATTAACTCAAAAACTCAATAACTCTAGCCTAGGGTGGTTACAATCTGATCGGCCTCAAACATTTACTTTTCTGTAAAATACCAGCTTATCCCACAAAATATTTACACTGTCTCGCCATGGCATAAGGTTTTCACAGTGTTAACCTTATCATTCTTGCATTTTTACAAATCATTTTGTTCAGTTTTATTTATTTTTGTTTAAATTAGGATTGTGGGTCACAAAATACACTTTTATAAGTAATTGAAAGCTAGGGTTGTGAGACTTCTCTATTGTCCTTTCGAGCCGAAGACGGCACATAGGGCAGAACCACAATCTCAAAAACAGAAACCTTGCGTGCCAAAATGGCACATATTGCAGAGATCACTGCTTCTAAAATCTATGGCTGTTTCCATAACAATACTTTTTACAATGACAGCTTGTCAAGCCATCGATCAACCTCCTTAGTCGCCTCTGTAGTATTTAGTATTAGCGTCAAATCTGTAATAGTGATAAGCTTCAGTTCTCAGGGATAAATGCTCCTTTGATGAAGGTCCAGCTGTTCAAAAGTAAACACTACGCATTTACCTTACTTATGTTAGCCGAGTACGCTGTGTTCCCTAGCGTTTGGCCTTTCGTGGCAAGGCGCTGTGCCAAGGAGTACGGGTTCGATCCTGCTTCGGATTATATATTGTTCTTTGTTTGTTTTTTTTTCTGTTGTTGATTATTTGTCATTTTTTCCGAGTCCTGTAAACATTCTTTTCCTCTGAACTGATTCGCTGATTATCGCCTCGGAAGTTTCCTTCTATATTAATATTCATTTATTATTATTTGTCTCCTACATTATTTATGCCCATATAGCTCTAAAGGCAGAGCTTATCCCCTCTTTTGATTTGTCGGCTCTATAAAAGAACGCTGTCGCCTGTTTCTCATTATCTCGTCTACGGGGTTTCAGCTAATTTTGAGTTAACTTTGAACAAGGAAAGAAAGGCACAGCGACATATTAGAGCTTTTTATCAATTAACAAGCTTTTTTTTTAAACGTGACCCTCGAAGTTTTTTCTTTAACATGTTCTGCAATAAAAGATATCGTGTTTTAACTTTGTCCTAATGTTAAATATACACGTTTATATTTCTTTTACTATTTTCAATATTCTTATTTGAAGTGCAGTTTGCTGTAATGCTGTTTACTTTGAGAGTTTGTATAAGTAAATTTGCATGTATTCACGTATAAACTTCGATTATTTTATAATCATATGGTAAGTCAACTATTCTTCATGATTTTGTGGGTTTATTTGGACTATACTGTCTCAACAAACAGTCAGGATTGTTAGTTTCTTCTCATTTATTGTGAAGAAATTGTAAATTGCTAAATTTAGAGATAAAAAAAAACGTCCGTCATTTCAGGCTTCTCTAATCTTATGGATGGGAGATTGGAATGTGTTTAGGGGCTTCACGGATTATGTTTGGATCTCTCTTTTGTATTTTAATCTGGCTATCATCAAATAGTACAAAACACGGTCCACAGCCCCTCAATTCAAACGAAGAAGTGTACAAAAGATAAAGATCAGTCTATGTTTATTTTTGCTATGTTTTATGTTTTAACTTCACATGCATAGCAACAGGAGCAGTGAGGATTTGCATTGTATGTACCTTTTTGTTGGGATCATGATCACTACACACGAATCCAACAAACATACAAATCTCTTTTCTAATAACAAGGAAAGCTCTCATCGCAGTGCATGAATTCAGGGGCATCGATAAAGTCTTGCAGAGGATATCCATAAATCTGGTGATTGATTTGAAAGATTGATTAGTCACTTGTCGTTTTTAATTAGACTACATTGGCTTTTCATTTTACACGTTGCTCAAATCAGAAATAAAACAAAGAGAGAAAGATTAATAGATAGATACATAGATAGATAGACGGTCAGACGGACGGACGGACGGACAGAGAGACAGACAGACAGACGGACGGACGGACGGACGGACGGACAGAGAAACAGACAGACAGACAGACAGATAGACAGACAGACGGACGGACGGACGGACAGAGAGACAGACAGACAGACGGAAGAACGGACGGACGGACAGAGAAACAGACAGACAGATAGACAGACAGACGGACGGACGGACAGACAGACAGACGGACGGATAGATAGATAGATAGACAGACAGACAGACAGACAGACAGACAGTTAGATAGATAGATAGATAGATAGATAGATAGATAGATAGATAGATAGATAGATAGATAGATAGATAGATAGATAGATAGATAGATAGATAGATAGATAGATAGATAGATAGATAGATAGATAGATAGATAGATAGATAGATAGATAGATAGATAGATAGATAGATAGATTAGATTAGATTAGATTAGATTAGATTAGATTAGATTAGATTAGATTAGATTAGATTAGATTAGATTAGATTAGATTAGATTAGATTAGATTAGATTAGATTAGATTAGATTAGATTAGATTAGATTAGATTAGATTAGATTAGATTAGATTAGATTAGATTAGATTAGATTAGATTAGATTAGATTAGATTAGATTAGATTAGATTAGATTAGATTAGATTAGATTAGATTAGATTAGATTAGATTAGATTAGATTAGATTAGATTAGATTAGATTAGATTAGATTAGATTAGATTAGATTAGATTAGATAGATAGATAGATAGATAGATAGATAGATAGATAGATAGATAGATAGATAGATAGATAGATAGATAGATAGATAGATAGATAGATAGATAGATAGATAGATAGATAGATAGATAGATAGATAGATAGATAGATAGATAGATAGATAGATAGATAGATAGATAGATAGATAGATAGATAGATAGATAGATAGATAGATAGATAGATAGATAGATAGATAGATAGACGGTTCAATGCTACTGATGCATTTGAGACATAGCACATCATCAATAATGGAAAATGTAAAACTGAAGTAAAATACAAAAGAATAGGAATGACTACAAGCACATCTAATGCCGTGGAAAATATAATAAAATAAAGCGAAATAACACTTGGACTAAAAACTAAAAATAGCAGTGAGTTATATCTTCTCAACATTCCTGAATAGTGCAGAAAAAGGGACACTGGGCAAATAGAAAAAGAATAATGAAATCTTTGAAATATGGATTTTCAGATGAATGGAAAGAATTGGATGCGGACAAATAATAAAATAAATGATGATGAACTTTTAAAAAAGTTAAAAATAAAAATAGAATTACTAAACACAACTCAAACAAGGCAAATGCGAATTTTAGGATATTTTAAAAGACACAATCGCTTACTAAAAGTAATCTTGGAAAGGAAAATACAGGATAAAAGAGGCTGATTAACATAGACAAGTAATATCAAAAGATGGAAAAGTCATTATTTCATTTACAAAAGTTAATTACTTACATTTTGGAGGAAGAAATAGGTCATACAAAGTTGCAGAAATTGATCACAAAAAGACAAATTTAAAGATTGTAATAGATGGAAATTAATAACGCATCGTTCTGGAATTGAATATGAATGAACTATGGAATATTTGGGAGCCGCGATAGCTCAGTGGTTAGTGAACTGGACTTCAAAGGACCAAGAGGTAGGGTTCGATCTCAACCGACGGCTTCCGGTTCACCAAGCCTTTAATGAGTTCCGGATTTTTTCTCTTGGAAAGTGAAGTGGCATGGGCGTAATACCGACCACATTACCCCACAAATCATGTGCCGAAGGTCTGTAAAATGTATGGTCACTAACACCATATTCCCTATACGCCACTTGGCGTGACAGGGGTACTTTACATTTTTTTAATGGAATATTTACAACACAACAACATTAATAATGTCAATTAAGTGGTGGGTTTCTGAAACTGAAAGATAAAGCGAGGAAACATTCAAACAAGGTGCAAAGTCAAACTAGTTTTCTTAAATATTCAATTAAAATAAAATGTTCGTGTAGTCTATATTTTGCTCACTTAGACAAACAAGATCATAACTATAGCTAGTTTCAAAACATATGCCCAACTTCAAAACGCTATTACTCTCTAACCGTTTGTTAAATACTTTTGAAATTTTCCAAATGTTATTAGAATGCAAAAGACCCTTTAAATGTATATTTAACAAATATCTTGCAGCTGCAGTTTTCTTAAAGCGGCGATATTTCTTTGATGTTTGTCAAAATTGTAAATTGTGAAGCCCTAAAGAATAGAAATTACCGTAGTTACTGGTCTACGATTAATTTTCACTAGGTAAAGGCGTGGCCGTAATGGGGAAATAACTGGATAAAACAAAACACCAGGATAATTATTGTCTGCTCAGTTCGAGGACGGACGATAATATCAAGGTATACCTGTATGTCCAATTTTCATAGTTGTGTGGTCCTGAAAAGGACCGTTTGTTGAAATAATTTAAGGTAATATAGGGGCCAACATTGTGGGGGCTATATACTTTCATTCCGAATCAGACGAGTCTAAAAGATTAATAACTGTTTGGGGTTGAACATTCCACAAACCATCATTTTTCCAATATTCCTCTTCCTGTTTTAAGACGTGGTCTTTACATTTAGCCCAATAATCTTTGTCTATATTTAATAAAGCGAGATTAGCAAGAGTCTTTACATCGCATATTTTGAATGTTGTATTTTCATCTGCCACTTGTCCTTTTAATTTTGCCTAGATTAGTTCTATTGGATTTAAATGAGCATGGTAAGGTGGCAGCCTCAAACTTATATGACCGTGCTCTTGGATAATCTTATCTATTTGAAAAATCTTTGTCCTCTGTTTTTGCTTTACTAGAGATAGTAATTCAGGTTTTAAGTACATGTTATTAAATTGTATGTGCTCCTTTGTGAGCCATATCTTAATAGCATCTTTTGTACTGGATGACGTCGGCACTTTATCTTCAAGTGCAACAATGTTGTGGTACGCTGCATTGTCCATTATTAGGCAAGATGGTCGATCTAGTGATGGGAGAACAGAATTTTCAATCCAATGTCTAAATATGTGACCATTCATCTCAGAGTGATAATCCCGATTGTCTATGGATTTTGAAAGAAAAATTAGCTCTGCATTCTGTATTAGTCCATGTTGTCGACTACCTGCATGAGCAATTATCAAGCGCTGTCCTTTGCTGCTAGGTATTAATCTCTTAATCTTTCCATCTGATGACTGCCATTCCCTTTGGTTAGTGTGGTGAGCATTGATCCATGTTTCATCCAAGTACACAATATCATAACCTTGCTTGCGCACCTCTTTTACTTCACGTAAATACTTGCTTCTCATGACTACTATATGTGGCTTCTCACAGATGATGTTTCGTCCATTGGAATACTTTCTGAATGTAAAGCCTGCAGCTCTCACATTCCTCCATAATGTAGACTTTGATATTTCAATACTGTTGTTCTTTTTCAGCGATACTTTTAATTTTCTTATTGTAACAGTTTCATTCATACCCAACATTTTGCGAATTTCACTTCTAATAAGTTCACTGTCGAAATTATCCAACATTTTTGCTCTTCCTTGTGATTTTGTATATTTTGAACATTGACGGTCACGTGCTTGAATCCAGCGATTAAATGACCGTTTAGATAAATCCAAAATGTGTCTTGTCCTATTCTCAGGGTTTTCTAAAGAATGAAATAATCTTCCTCGTTTAGCCTCTTTGCAAAAATAGTCATACATTTTTATTGCGATGTTTTGTAAACTGCAGAATTTCATTTTAAGACTCATGATAAATGTTATTGTTCCACGTTACGTCGCTGAATGAACGGAAATGGAACACACAATGCCTCGTGTTTACTACAAGTGTCTAACTGTGTCAGAAAACTCACGCGGAAAGCGTGAAAAATCGTAAATTTGAGCGTGTATAGATTTGTAATCGCTATTTTTAACTTAAATACTGTAAACACTAAGTTTTGACTACATCAATGGGTCGTTATAAATTTATATAAATCAAATAAGCAATAATAATAACCAAATGTTTGTTTTTAATGAAATTAATTCCCTGTTGGGTTCTAATCATTATAACTATACACGCAAATTTTGAAAAAATACAAAAAGCGGTTTAAAAGATATTGATTTTTAAAGTTGGGCACGACTTATGAAACAAGCTATAGTCTGTTGTCTACATAATAATCTAAAATCTGAGTAGTGTTCATGATTCACCATCTTGCGTACCAGCTAGACTCAATGTTACACGCATGCACAGTTCAACAAATTTGTTCAACTAATAACATTGATAACTTTTGTTTCACATGCAGTATATGTTCAATCATGCGTGTTTTATTATTTAGTAGTTTACAATTTGCCACGAACGTAAGCATTTTTTGTGCGATTAAACTACAAATGTTATTGTTAATAAAGTATAATTTTAGGCAGGAAAATATCGAGTTAATATTAACAATATTAATGATTCGCTTATAACATCGTCACGTCTATTTTACACCATTATAGTATAAGCCTAGCCTGTAACTGTCAGCATGTTTATCTTTTTTTTTTAAATAAAAGGACGGAGTCGTGAGTTACCTGACCGAAAAACATGAGTGACAATCCAATAAAATAAAATCCAACGGTCAGTTATGGTTCGGTTGTCACATTTTACCACCCCTACTTGGTGATAATACTTTGTCAAATCCGGACTTCTGATCAATATGGCGGATATCATGAAGGAACCGTTGAGGCTCTCTGTGAAAAGTGTTCCTTGTTACAGTTTCCTCACATTCCAAGTCCGTCTTGCTGTCGGAGCTACTGAGTTTTGTGCTCTGTGCACACTGTGCGCTGTGTTTTTTATCTGGATAGTATTTCGATAATCAGATTGCTTACGATGAATGATGATATCGTATGACGAAGGACAGTTTGGCTGCGTTCACTTTCGGTGCAGTTATATCTTATGTATTTTGGTGTGTGCTGTAGCTGCTATGATGGGGACTGCAGCTGCCTTTCTTTGTTTGAATCCGTGAATGCGATAAGATGTTATTTCGGATGATTCTACTGGCACGGTCGGTTTAGCAATTATGGATTTCAAATTCTTCGTTTCCAGTGATATTGGGGCATTTAACTAACTACAACTACCACAATACCCCACTTGACATTATCCATAAATAATATCTCACATGGCATTAGTCATAAATAATATCGCACGTGACATTAATCATAAATATTATTCCTTCGAAAGCCGAGAAAGATACAAAGCTTGGAATCTCTCTCTCTTTTGGTAGTTCTAACCATTCTTATGAGAAGATGTCGGCGTTTCATGATGCTGTCCAATGTCACTATTATCAAGTATCTTGCTCTGGTTATCATGTCTCTCCACAAAACTCTATCTCTACAATTGTTTGTTTTGTTGGCTTCGTATCACTTCTTTCCTCATGTTTACCTGTTATGACAATATATTCCACATTGTCCATTACTATGTGCCGAAAATGTAATGATTATTTGATCCAGGCATTGATAATAGGCTTTTTTTTCATTGATCTTACTTAGAACGACATCATGACTCTATTTGATGCACTAAAAGTTAAAACAATGGAAATATTACTATAAATCAATCTATTAACACGTCATGTATATGCGACGGTAGTATCCTAATGTATTATCTTTCATAATATTCTTCTCTTCTTGTACTTTCTTTGCCTCCGAGTGGGACAAAGGGAACTGTTAGCAGCATTACAAAGGAGAACAATTTAAAACCATAACGTATCGGCTTACGTAGGCTTATCGCATAAAAAAAGTCAGGCGGATACAAAAGCGAAGTGAATTAAACTACATCATAGGTAATATCTAAAACTAGGGAAAATAATGAAGAGGTTATACATTTATATATTTATTTCTCCTTGGCTGGCAACCCGTCTAGAAGAAGGGAAACTTCGACCACAAAACCCTCCACTACCTTGTGGACTAGTTTCTAGTTAGAATCGAAGGTTATGGGAGTACACCCAGAGTAAAAATCCGGAGGGAGGGACCCTAAGGCAGTGGACGGCGTTAATCGTCTTTCTGGCATCCCCTGCACCTTCTTTCAATTCCGAACGTATGGACTTTGTCCCTCCTTCGGAAATCCTTGAAACGAAGTCGAGAGGGGGATAGTGCGACTGGGTAAAGCACTATCTCCATATCCTGTGCCCAGGCAGAGTAGGCAAAGTGAAATGAGGAAGAAAGCACCAATGTTTAAACTTGGCACATGGAACGTAAGGACCATGTGCCCTGGACTTACTAAAACAAGCACACTGAAAGAAGGACAAATTAGAACAACAGCACTCATAGATAAAGAACTAAATAGGCTACATGTTGATATTGCTGCCCTACAAGAAACAAGACTCTCAGACTGTGGTTCTGTAAAGGAAGAAAACTATACCTTTTTCTGGCAAGGCCTAAGCCCCGAAAAACCACGTATTCATGGAGTAGGCTTTGCTGTACATAACAAACACATAAACTCCATAACCACGCCAAAAGGAGTGTCTGAACGCTTGATGATACTCCAGCTACATACGAAGAGTGGATCAATAATTATCATTAGTGCCTATGCACCAACGTTGGCTGCATCAGACGAAGAGAAAGACAACTTCTACCAACAACTGCAAATGACCATTGACTCACTTCCAAAAGAGGAACTATTATACTTACTCGGTGATTTCAATGCACGCACAGGATCTGATAGGCAATATTGGCCAACATGTCTAGGTCACCACGGCATTGGAAAAATCAACGGAAATGGCCAGCGACTCCTAGAATTCTGCTCAAATAACCACCTATGTGTAACAAATACATACTTTAATGTGAAACACAAGCATAAAGTAACATGGCGTCATGCTAGAAGTGGTCACTGGCACCAACTAGACCTAGTTCTTGCACGTAGGCAGTCTTTAAATAACATCAGAATAACACGAACATATCACAGTGCAGACTGCAACACAGACCACGCTCTAGTCATTAGTAAGATCAAAGCCAGAAGTAGTCGTATCTACAAATCAAGAGAGCCTGCAGCAGCCAAGATCAACATCACAGCGACAAAAACCACACCAACCGAAGACATTTTTAGATCCAAGTTTGATGAACTGGTAGAAGAAGTAGAAGATGCATCAAGTGTGGATGACAACTGGTGCTCCCTGAGAACACACATCTATAACTGCGCACTATCTACCTACGGCCAGAAACGGTTCTCAAAGAACGACTGGGTCGAAGAAAATGCAGCAAAACTAGACCCACTAATAGCTAATAAGAAAAAGGCTCTACTGAACTTCAATAATAATCCCAATCAAATCACCAAGGATCAGCTCAAACATGCGCAAGCCACCCTACAACGCGAAGCAAGAAGATGCGCAAACGAATACTGGAACAATCTATGCTCTGAAATACAGAAAGCCTCAGACAGGGGCGACTCAAAAACCATGCATGACAATATAAAAAAGGCCCTTGGACCAAAAATAACAAAATTAGCCCCCCTAAAATCCAAGTTTGGAGAACCTATTACTGACAAGGGACAACAAATGCAAAGATGGGTTGAACACTACTCTAATCTATACAGTGACGACAGACCAGCAAACACAGCTCTAGCACAATCAATACCCAAATATCCTACAATGTTTGAACTGGATGTTGAGCCTACTATGAACGAACTTGCTGACGCTATAAATGCCCTCTCAAGAGGAAAAGCTGCAGGAAATGACAACATTCCCACAGATGTACTAAAGGACAACCTAAGCGTACTACTTCCACACCTATATAAACTGCTAATTAAATGCTGGAGAAACGGAGAAATACCTCATGATATGAGAAATGCCAAGATTATAACGCTGTACAAGAATAAAGGAGACAGGGGCGACTGCAATAATTACAGAGGCATTTCTCTCCTTAGCACAACAGGCAAAGCTTTTGCTAGAGTCGTACTTAATCGCCTGCATAGACTTGCAGAACGAGTGCTTCCCGAGTCCCAATGCGGTTTCAGACCCGGGAGATCAACCATAGATATGATCTTCACTCTTAGACAACTGCAGGAAAAATGTCGGGAACAAAATATGCCGCTCTATATTGCCTTTGTGGATCTCACAAAGGCATTCGACACAGTAAACAGAGATGGTCTCTACAAGGTGTTAGAAGGCATAGGCTGCCCTCCTAAATTACTTAGGCTGATAATTTCCTTCCATGAAGACATGAATGGCAAAGTCCATTTTGATGGGAGTCCATCAGAGAATTTCAAAGTCAACAAAGGAGTGAAACAGGGATGTGTCCTCGCCCCCACCCTTTTTGGTATATTTTTTGCTGCCCTCCTAAATTACGCCTTCGAAAACAGCTCAGGAGATATTTACATTCGCACTAGACCAGATGGCTCACTGTTCAACCTAGCACGACTATGAGCAAAAACCAAAACAAATGTTGCCCTACTTAAAGAATTTTTATTTGCTGACGATGCAGCCCTAGTCGCTCATAGTGAGGCCACCCTACAGTCGCTGATCAACAACCTGGATAAAGCATGCGACCTTTTTTCACTGTCAATTAATGTTCAGAAGACAGTAATACTAAATCAAGGTGACTTCAAACCTATATCTATTACTCTAAAAGACTGCCCACTAGAATCAGTACAGAAATTTACATATCTTGGATCCACAGTTACGCAAACCATCTCTCTTGATGAAGAAATAAACTGTCGAATTGGTAAGGCAGCTACGACCTTCGGCAAACTCACAAAAAGGGCATGGAACAACACGAAACTAACTCAAAAGACTAAACTCTTAATATATCAAACTTGTGTGCTTAGCACACTACTATATGGATCCGAAACCTGGACAACATACTCAAACCAGGAAAAAAGACTAAATGTCTTCCACATGCGATGTCTCCGCAAAATAATGCACATCAAATGGCAGGACAAAATAACCAACTTAACTGTCCTGCAACGTGCTAAGACCCTAACAATCATGTCGATGCTCAGAAGTCGAAGGCTAAGATGGCTGGGGCATGTCCAACGGATGGAAGAAAAACGCATTCCTAGGCAAATACTATATGGCGAGCTAAAACACGGAAAACGACAAATCGGCAGACCTAAACTACGATATAGAGATATCTGCAAATCATCTCTGAAAGACTTCTCCATCTGTGAAAACGACTGGCAACATCTGGCAAGTGATCGCACATCATGGAGAGCACGTATAAGGAACGGTATAACAACATTTGAGACTGTTCTAAGACAGGACTTAGAAGAGAAGAGACTCATGAAAAAGGATGGTAAACCCTGTGGACCAGCGAGCCTGACCTGTTCATTATGTGACCGCGTGTGCTTGTCAAACATTGGTAGAATTAGCCACGAGAGAAGCTGTTCGGCAAAAACAATACCTCAAAAAAATACGCAATAGCCTCCACTAGACCGTCTGACAAGACGAAAAGGGCCATATATATATACATTTAAATAAAAAGATAGTTGCGTGTGGGATCCAAGGTCCTCAGTGTCGAAGCTCGGGACCAACAATTAGAGTCAGTTATACGAACCCCTTCTTCTTTTAGGCGTATTGTATGTGGCTGATGCATTCATAACAATACCCGAAACTAAGGAAGGTCCGACAAAAATTATGTATCCGCATGTTGTTATCCATTATAAGCCTGAAGATAATTGTTTATTCCACTGGGTGCAGTTTTCTTGAGATATTGGAGTGATTTAGCGTCCTCCCGTTCGAGTGAATAAATCTTCTACAATAAAGGTATTTTATTTATAGGCAGACAAGGTTATTTTATTTCGTTGACATATTTTGTGTTAGCATGAATTTAAAGGTCAACAATGGCCTCTTTTCAATAATATCATAGGGACGTGAAGTCTTCTATTCCAAAGTACACAAGTCACAGAGATTTGTTTGGGAGCATAGTCGCCTTGTGACATCTCTATTTATGCGAGCTATTGAAGGCTGACGTCAATTTATTAACAAACTGCCCGTTCTCGCAAAAATGAAAACATCACAAACATTAGGTGATTCCTCTCAGCCTTAGTAAATTGTAAATGGCTGTTACCTAATTATATAATTGCGTTACCTAAATATTTGTAGCCGAATATGCTGTAGAACGTTAGCTTGCAATGAAACTCACTTTCATATTCTTCTTCTTCTTTTACTTTCCTTCCTCATCTGCCTTTCAGCGTCGAGGGGAGATATAATTTGCGGTCTTTTGCTCTTCTGTTCGCCTCTGCTGCTGTTATGTTTATCAGTGCTTCTAATATTCCATCGATCCAAATTTTTCGTGGTCAACCCTTGGGTCTGGTGTTCTTACAACGTTTGTTGAAGGCTCGTTGTGTTGTGTTTTGATCTTTCTGCCTTGTCACGTGGCCAAACCATTTTATCTGTTGTTTCCTTATATATTCTATGGCGGGGGCTATTCCTAGCTTTTTTCTCAGTTCTTCATTTCTGATCATATCTCTCAGACTGTTTCCTGTCATTTGTCTAACACATTTCATCTCTATAGAGGCTATTTTTATTATTGTGCTTGCATCTAGGGTCCAGGTTTTTTCATTGGTAGCACAACGTTGGGGTAAAGATTGTATGTATAGCGCTCTTTTTGCCTCCAGAGTTATTTCCTTGTTGGACAATAGTGGTGATAACTGTCCAATGATTTGACAAGCTTTGTTGCATTTTGATTCTAAACTTTCATATTATAGCCTAATAATTGCTCTATCCATCTAGCTCCTGACTTTTTTACTTCTTTTTTCTCTGCCTTTATAGTCCTTCAACTTATACGGAAAATGGATTGTTCCTGTCAAGGCTCTTGCTTGATCCTTATAATGAAGTCTACTACTTCATTAATCAGTAGTTTTCTAGACCTACCTTCTTCTACTTGTTCTATCTATTTTGTGAGAATTCTTTTCTGTTTCTGTTGTAGTTAGTGTCCACGGTTGACGTTGATAGCAGATTGTTCGTATAAATAACAACTATTTATTGTTCTTTTTAACATGCAAACATGACACTGTACTTTCTAGATATTCCGTGCTTTTCTATCCTGACAAAGATGGAATATAAAGAATGAGAATTGGAAACATGTGATCAATTTATTAGGACAAAAGCCATCATCAAAAGTACAAGAACAAGAGAAAAATGTTTTAACACAGTGAAATATATCAGCTAAACGTCTGAGCGTTTCCGTGAGCCAAGAATTTATATTAAGGATAAGAGGACGATACATGGAATGACAATATCACAAAATAACTACAGCGACAAGAGTCGATAGAGTTAATAAAAAAAAGTACAGTACCCCTCCGTCACGCCAAGTGGCGTACTATACGTATGATACGTATATACGTACTATACGTATCATCATCAAGTACCGGGCCTAGTGGCGTAGGTGATCATGTTTCTCCACAACTTTCGATCTCGGCAGCTATTTATCATTTCTGTTGTTGACCTTCTGCCAAGCCATTCTCTAAAACTGTCTGTTATTTTTTCTCGTTGCTTCCCTCTATCTCTTCGTCCCTCAATTTTTCCAGTTGTTACAATATATTCCAGTTGTTCTCTTCTCATTACCTGGCCAAACAATGATGAATGTCTCTTCCTAACATTGGAAATTAGCTCTCTTTTTGCTTTGACCTCTCTCCGAACCCTCTTCGTTACTCTATTATACGTATATACATGTAAATCAAGGATAAATAAAAATGGGATAAAAGATGAAATGGTGGAATATGGTATTAGTGACCATACATTTTGCAGACCCTCGGCACATGATTTTTGGTGTAATGTGGTCGATATTATGCCCGTGCCGCTTTACTTTCCCAGGAAAAAATCCGGTACCCATTAAAGGCTGGGTGAACCGGAAGCCGTTGGTTAAGATCGAACCCTACCTCTTGTCAATTGTAGTCCTGTTCACTAACCACTGAGCTAGATAGTGTTAATAACCCACGCCATATTGCAGGTTTGTTAAATAAGATTACAGCTCTCAACAACCCACAATAGCAATTATAAAAAAAGAAAATACACATATAATATATATATATATATATATATATATTTTTTTTTTTTAAAGACTACTGCAACATGAATGTATCTTTCAAAAATGAAACTTACCATAACAAATAATTTCACATTATATTTCTTTTAATCATGTAAGAATATAAGGAAAAAAACTGTTTTCAAAAAAGTAAATAAAGTATTTCATGTGTTAACTTGTCAAGGATTCAAGCATTATCATCGTCAAATTATCTGACGTTTTCCATTAAAGCAGCGACTGTTTAGATGACTCTTCCTCGACGTTTCTTTTTTGCCACTAGCATCAAAGATACGAGAACACTCTGGTAAAGTAAGTGGATTAGGAATGTGGAAGAAAACAGTATAAAATATCCATAGTTTGGAAGCATGATAGTCGTGGGAGACAATACACTTGCAGAAAAGTCAATGAAAACTAAAGACTATCCTGAACAAGCGATTAGATGAAGACAGTTGGACAGACCAGGTGTGTGCAAAATACAATACGACGGAAGTTGCTATAGGGCTAAGAAAAAACAGTAGAAGAAATGTTACATAATGGATAGATAATGACAACTTTAGAAGAAAAAAAAATAGTGCACTCTCTCTCTCTTTCTCTCTCTCTCTCTCTCTCCTCTCTCTCTCTCTCTCTCTCTCTCTCTCTCTCTCTCTCTCCACGTTTATGATCATACCAAGTATGTTCAATATACCCAGGTCAGATGTCACAAGTACCTCCAGGTATCGCCACAGTTTGTGTTGCCCCTGTCAGTGGGTCAGGTTAGCCGTCGAAGTTCAGCATGACATCATTTCTGAAAAAAAAGGTGTTCAAAGATCTGGGTTGTAAGTTGTAGCAAACACGAAGAAATGAAAGTTCAACAGTACAAGACTGCAAGACATGATTACACAATATTAGCTTGAGATAAACAGAGCCTGAAGAAATATGCTGATAGGGGTTAAAACCAAGTAGGAAACATTTAAGAGTGTAGTAACTTGCTCGATGAAAACTTTCAAGACATCATTACAATAATTAGAACTTAGAAACGTGTTATTGATAATAACCCATGCAGCTACTAGCAGAAGGGCGGATAATCGACTCAGTCGACAACGGCCTCTAATACAGGAGCTGGAACAGCCTTTCATCGAGCTCAGAGCACAACAGGGATCTAAGATGTTAAGTTGCCTGAACCAGTCAGAAAGCAAAGGGAAACGGCTGATTGTAGATAGCCGAGAAATCATGATAACCAAAAAGATGATAGCAGAAGAAATGAGTGACCTGTGTGTAGATAGAGATTCGTTCAGACGGATTGTAGTTAATGCAACGTTCTGCTAGAGACATGCGGCCTCATGAGAATGATATTGGTCATAAATACCTTTAGATAATTTAAAATAAATGCGCAATATTAATAACCATGCTAAATCCTCCATCATGAATTTTAACGTTTATGTTATATTGTTTTAGTTCTCATTTTATTCCATATTCATAGCAATATTGACTAATGATGTGGTCAGACTTACACCAAGCGCGCTACATTCTGACATAAAATCTTCATTACAAATTTTCTGAGGCTGAATGAGCAAGATCGATGATACAGTTTGACACAGTCGATTGTAACCGATTACCCTGATTAGTTTGAGTTATTGAGTTATTTGCGGGTCATCATCATTGCACTCCGAACATGTCCATAGGTGCTCAGATCCCCTCCTCAGCAATTCCCTCAGTGTCCAGCGACTGACGACTCCAGTTCTATGTTGGTTGATAAGTCTTCTTACGCGGCCACTAAGTTTCTAATTTCTGGCTATGCCCATTGTCATCCACCAATGAAAGTGATAATCATTTTAGTATCCACTAAAATCATTATTTGAGTTATAAAAATCGAAAAGCAATTTTCATGCAAAAGTATAGGGTTTAGCCACGACATAACATCACTTGGTTTATTCTCTGTGCACAATGTACATAGTGAGATTCGCTATATATATAGCAGGATTTTTCCAAATTTTCCTAAGTATAACAATAAAACTAGAAATCGACAGATAATATTTTCACAAATACTTGCGAAACAATTCACAGGAATTTGTTGACATAAAGATATGACTAGTGATGAAAAGATGATCAATTTTTTTTAGAAAATAACTGAGT
Organism: Megaustenia siamemsis; assembly: GCA_032433765.1. Taxonomy (NCBI): domain Eukaryota; kingdom Metazoa; phylum Mollusca; class Gastropoda; order Stylommatophora; family Ariophantidae; genus Megaustenia; species Megaustenia siamemsis. Next base: position 71,897,921 of record JAVIAB010000092.1, on the reverse strand, counting down.
TTGCTACAGCCGAAAGAATCAAGTATGCAAAGTAAAGAGCCCGTCACGCTAAGTAACGTAAAGGAATATAGTGTTAGCAGCCATACTTTATACAGGCCTTCGGCACATGATTTTTTGGTGTGATAGGAATTATAAGGATAAGTATAATGTACACAAAGCTCTATCTACGGGGAAGGACACTCCGGGAAAGTAAAATAGTATATCTAGCAGTTACAATCGGGAGAAGGAATGGGAGAACTTCTAGACAGAATCTTCATGCAGGTTTGGCTTTACAGCCCTGGTCGGTATCCACACTTCGAGAAGGAAAACTCCTATGTCAAACCTAGATCCAGCATATCGAGACGGAACGTATCAGGCATGACTCACATTTAGGCCTTTCTTTGTTTGGATATTCAATGAGATGTTAATTCGATTGATTTCGATGGCACGGGCTGTTGAGCAATTATGGATTTTCATTCGTTTGCAATTATACCGGGGCCTTCGAATAACTATAATTACAGAGTCAAGTTCGCATGATCACAAGACTTGAACGCTGAACCAGTTAATAAGATAATGCTAAGCTATGGATAGCTTCATCCATAAACGACATAAAATTTCCAAGATTATTACTAAAATGCCACTTTTAGATGAAAAGAAACGGCTGTCTGATGGCTTCGAGTGAAAGATGAGCTCACAGATAAAGAATAGTGGACAAGACAAAAAAGTAGCATTCCAGAAAATGAAAAGCTGCACAAAAAGGTTTGATGGATGGAATGTGGAAACAGGAAGTTGTGAAATATTACGTGGAACTAGTCTTGATTTTTGGATGCTAGTTACGGATAATTAGGGGAGGCATGAACTCCATGTGTAACATGAGAGTTTTGGTTTTTACAGAAACAAAAAATTGCGAGCCCCGCGATCGACTAAAATTATAGAAATAAATGAGACAACAGTAACAAGAAGAAAATATCTTATTTATATATTTAATGAAAAGGGGATGTACGAGAAGCATTGAACAACTGTCAAGATTCGGTGAATGATGCAGAGGAACAAAGTGGGAAACAAATCCGTTAAAGCGTAACATCTTGAAATGTTACAGCAGCAGAGTTGAACTATAACTCAGGGGTCATGAATTTGGTCAGATTCCGGTTTGTTCAAACCAGTAAGCATCACATATAACATGTCATGATATTATTTTTCAAGAGAACAATAACAAATACATTCAAAGTCAAATTAAGAAAAAAAAATATTATTAATATATATCTTGCAAAAACTCATTTATATAATTATGTCTGGACAAAATATATTATTGAGACTCGTACCCCGTGGGCAACATCATTAAAGTTATGCCACTAATTTCAAATTTTGAAAACTTTTTTCCTTAGACGCGTGTTATTTATAGAAACTCAATCATTGTACAAAAACAATGCCCGTTATTAAGCCGAAGCGAAATTGTGTCTGCTTCCTCAAAATAAAAAAAAATTTAAAAATCAGAACAAATGCACGGCGTCGAGAAGACGGCTATTCTTTCTATCTTTCGGTGGGTGTAAAATCAGTGTTAGACTTATAGCTGCTTCATGTCCAATGAACAATTGGTGACCAAGGTCCTACTTTATATATCAACGTAGTCATGGGAATGTCTGGCCAAAAGTGCCGTGGCTGAAGAGGAAGGGCACACGTGGTAATTTGAAAAATGCCTTACTGGAATATCAGTGATACTGAGATATCACGGCTGGAGTCGAAAGTCGCTAGTTTCGCAGCTCTCTTTAAATTAAACTCAGTACATATCGCATCACCTTATTCCCCAGTTAAGGATCAGCCATGAAGAAAGATAATCGACACAAGAAAATGAAACAAGAAGCACAGTGCACTCTGTAAAGCCTAAAAGAATCAAAGGTTACACACGCAAGCAGGTCAAATTAACAGATCAAATTACAGAGCAATAAATGTTACAGTTCTCTCCTCCTCTTCTTCTTTTTATTCCTCTATTTCTCCATCTCCTTCTTCTTTTTTCGTCGTATTGTTCTGTTAGTCTTCTTCTTCTTCCTCTTGTATCTCTTCCGGTGTCGAGGGAGATAAAGATCTCCTTTCTGCTCTTCTGGCAGCCTCATCTACTGACACGTAATGATGCAGAATTTTCTGATGTTATCACTCTAGCGTAGTCTAGATCTGTCTCACGCTCTTTGTTCTTGTCCATCATTTAGTGCATGATTTGTTACTGCATCATTAAACATTCTCTCCATGTGGACAAATAACTGTATATGTTGTCTTTGTATCGAAGTCAAAACTGGTTCTATTCCAACACTTTTTTTCATTATAACCACGATTTTGTTACTTCTGGTCACTCCTACAATATTTCTTAATTCTTTTGGGGGCCTCGGTAGCCTAGTTGGGAAAACCACACCCCGAATGGACTACCGACGTTCGGACAACCTGTGTTCGATTCCCGCTGGGAGCAGTGTGAATTGTACTAATGGTTGGAAAAAAAAAAAGAAAGCCCCACGGTTGACCCAGCCATTGGCAAAAATGGGTACCAGGGTATTACCCTGAGAAGGTGAGGAATGTTGCCTCGCATCGTGAGTTTCGATGCTTGAGGCGACACTATCCAGAGATCTCCGAAGATTTCTGGATAGGCGGCCGAGCACATATGGGTGGAAACTCGCGAGCTAAGACACCTCGAACTCTACCTTTACCTTCTCAATTCTATGACGACTAACTTTCTTTTCTGAGTTGTGAGTGACTACATTTGGCGCTTTATGCTTTGTATGAGATGTATCTTTGACTGACAGATACTGCCTAGCGTTGAAGGAGACGGACTAACTGTTTCAAAACTTGATTTGCCTCACTGAGCAGAATGTTAATTTCAATACTCATGTTGTCAACTAGGGAAAACGTTGTTTCTATATACTTAAACTATGACACCTGTTGTATATGTCTGTCCTATATTGATATATTATGCTCCATACTTCCTCCACTGTGTCATGACTTCTGTCGTTCTCAGTTTTGATTCTGATATAGTTTGTTTATACTCATGAACCATGGGTACGAGATTTAATCTTTATTGTAATCTTTGTTGTAATCTCTTTTGTAATATTTGTTGTAATATTTGTTGAATATTTGTTGTAATATTTGTTGTAATATTTGTTGTAATATTTGTTGTAATATTTGTTGTAATATTTGTTGTAATATTTCAGAAGTTTTTGATATCAAAGTCCAACCATCTGCTAAAAGTTAAATAATCTAGCAACTATCAACATAAACAAATGGAAGTATTCTCCTCAATAGTTCTTTCCCCCACCCCCCGAACCAACCCGCTATTCATCTCTTTACTTTCTTTGTAGACTCCCACATGCTAATATTGATCTTCCTTCTATTTATATTATCCTATCCAATAAACCACGCTATGGGTGGTCTTTTGAGTTGCAAAAATACAGATACCGATGCTCAATAGTATCTGTCCAACGCGGCTTTCCCAGGCAGCTTCTCTAATATTTGATTTGGCTTTCAATGAAAAGTAAGATACAACCTGCAGAATGTGCAACATTATTTTCTGTCAAAGGGGACAACTTTCTTTTTGCTGTCATTATCTTATCTATTTTGGCTTCAGTTATACTTTCAGTATGGTGTGTTGTTTTTCTGTGTACGCCACCCGTGTGGTCTCATTTCTCTTTATATGCCTTCAATATGGTGTCATTACTTTGAATACACTTAAGTATTGTGTTATTTCTCAACATGCACCTTCAGTACCATGTTATTTCTGGCTATATACTTTCAGTGCCGTGTCATTTCTCTTTATATGCTCTCAGTATTAGGCGATTTCTCTGTATGTACCTTCTTTATGGTGCCATTTATTTTTATGTACCTTCAGTAAAGTGTCATGTGTCTTTATGCACTTTTAGTGTGGTATCATTTCTTTACAAAAAGGGAGCTCCTAAAAAACATCAGAAAGAAACAATCAACATTTTTCGGGCACATCATGAAAGGAGGAAAGTTGGAATACTTGGTTACAACTGGCAAAATAAAAGGAAAGAGAGATAGCGGACGACAAAGAGAGAAAATACTGGATAGCTTGGTGTCATGGCATGAAAAACAGTCAACAACAGAACTGATAGGATGCACTGTAGATAGAAGATTGTGGAAGGAAATGATCGCTTACGCCAACCGGTATGGCACATGATGATTATTATTTCTTTATATGTACATTCAGTGTGGAATCATTTCTCTGTATATACCTTCAGGAAAGTGGTATTTCTCTTTATGCATTTTCAGTGTAGTATAATTCTCTTTATGTACCTGCAGTAAGGTATCATTTCTCTTTATGTACCTTCAATGAGGTGGTATTTCACTTTATGTACCTTCATTAGGGTGATTTCTCTTTATGTACCTTCAGTAAGGTATCATTTCTCTTTATGTACCTTCAATGAGGCGGTATTTCTCTTTATGTACCTACAGTAGGGTCATTTCCCTTTATGTACCTTCAGTAAGGTGTCATTACTCTTTATGTACCTTCAGTAAGGTGTTATTACTCTTTATGTACCTTCAGTAGGGTGATTTCTCTTTATGTACCTTCAATGAGGTGGTATTTCTCTTTATGTACCTTCAGTAGGGTGATTTCTCTTTATGTACCTTCATTAAGGTGTCATTACTCTTTATGTACCTTCAGTAGGGTGATTTCTCTTTATGTACCTTCATTAGGGTGATTTCTCTTTATGTACCTTCAGTAAGGTGTCATTACTCTTTATGTACCTTCAGTAGGGTGATTTCTCTTTATGTACCTTCAATTAGGTGGTATTTCTCTTTATGTACCTTCAGTAGGGTGATTTCTCTTTATGTACTTTCAGTAAGGTGTCATTACTCTTTCTGTACCTTCAGTAAGGTGTCATTACTCTTTATGTACCTTCAGTAAGGTGTCATTACTCTTTATGTACCTTCAGTAAGGTGTCATTACTCTTTATGTACCTACAGTAAGGTGTCATTACTCTTTATGTACCTTCAGTAAGGTGTCATTTCTCTAGATGTACTTTCAGCAAAATGTAATTTCTCTTTATGCACTTTCATTGTAGTGTCATTTCTCTTTATGTACCTTCAGTAAAATGTAATTTCTCTTTATGTACCTTCAGTACTGTGTCATTTCTCTTTATGCACTTTCATTGTAGTGTCATTTCTCTTTATGTACCTTCAGTAAAATGTAATTTCTCTTTATGTACCTTCAGTACTGTGTCATTTCTCTTTATGCACTTTCACTGTAGTGTCATTTCTTTTTATGTATCTTCACTAAGAGGTCATTTATCTTTATGCACTTTCAGTGTGGTGTCATTTCTATTTATGTATCTTCACTAAGAGGTCACTTATCTTTATGCACATTCACTGTAGTGTCATTTCTATTTATGTATCTTCACTAAGAGGTCATTTATCTTTATGCACTTTCAGTGTGGTGTGATTTCTCATTATTACATTCATTATGGTATCATTTCACTTTATACACCCTTCCTATGCCCTTTCACTCCTTCTCTAAAAAAAAGTGTCAATTCTCAATGCTCTTTGTCAGTTCTTCTTTCTCTTCTTATTCAACTACAGACCCCTCCCTTTGCAGAAAAGGTCTTCAAAAATCAATTCAGTAGCCGACTTCTTTTATAAGTTTTTTAAACGTCATTCCATGTCATTCTGTCTTTCTTTCCTCCACATATTTTCTTCAGATATTTTTTCGCTTTCCTTTTTATTTCCTCCACCGGAGATTCAAAGAAAAGAGTTTTCAATGTAATTCTCTCATTTCGCTTCTACAGTGCATCCTATGAAACGCCAACGTCATTTCTTTTGTCTTTTTTCTTACTTCTGTTTGCTCGGTAATTTGCCATGCTTCTGTATTAGTAACTTTGTCATACAGTAATCATTCTTTTGTCTCTGCGCAGGCTTCTTTCTTTAATGAAAGTTGTATTTTTCTGACAAACGTTAATGTTATTCAGCATATTCTGCAGCCATACACTAGAACTTATTTTGCGTTTGAATTTTTAAAAAGTTATTACCTAATTAGCATAATTACTTTTAATTTCCATGTGTCTCATGAAACGGTAGAATGCTCTCTTGCTTTCTATCCTTATTTTCAATATTTTTTGTACCAATTTCTTCTTTTTAATTTATGCAAATAATATATTTCAGTTGCAGTGGCCGTTCATTACGGAATCTTGATATATATATATATAAAAAATGTATAAATAGAAACTTCCTAGTTTTGTAATTTACCAATATTATTTAACAATGACACAAAGAAGTGCACTATGCAGACATAGCAGCAGAGCAAAATTGTAAAATGCTTTTTATCTTGTCGCCATGTTGGATATATTTTGTGTATTTGTTTGGTTTTCTTTCGTTTTATGTGACCTATATTTATGTGTGTATTCAAACTTACTAAAATTCTTGATTACGTCCTTCCTTAAATTGTTCAATGGTTCAGTTTAATAGCCAGCAAGAAAGACACAGCTTTAATGGGTGACAGACGAGACGGATTACACATGTGTATAACATGCGAGCTACTGGAGCAATGAGCTTACAATTTTTTTTTTTTACCGTTTATGAAAGACTGAGCACCTATGAATTTGATCATTTCTGTTTTAAAGTCTTTTTAAAGTTTGTTTTTAGGTATACTTTAGTCAGTGGTTCTGTTTTAAGGTCTACTTTAGTCAGTGGTTCTGTTTTAAGGTCTACTTTAGGTGACAGTTATAGTTTACGTTTTACTTTAGTCAACAGTTCTGTTTTAAGGTCTAATGTTACTTTAGTTAGTAGTTCTAATTTAGGTCTTACTTTAGTCAACAGCTCTGTTTTAAGATCTAATTTTACTTTAGTTAGTAGTTCTAATTTAGATCTTACTTTAGTCAGCAGTTCTATTTTAAGTTCTACTTTAGTCATCAGAACTGTTTTAAGGCCTACTTTAGTCAGAAGTCTGTTTCACAGTCTTACTTTAGTCAGCAGTTCTGTTTTACGGGTCTACTTTAATCAACAGTTCTGTTTTAAGATCAACTTTAGTCAGCAGTTCTGTTTTAAGTCCTAATTTAGTCATCATATCTGTTTTAAGGTTATACTTTAGTCAATAGTTTTTAGGTCTACTTTAGTCAGTGGTTATGTTTTAAAGTTATTTTAGCCAGCAGTTCTGCTTAAACGTCTACTTTAGTCAGCAGTTCTGTTTTAATCATATATTTCATGACGTAGGTGTAGCCAATTATATCATTTTAAAGTTTTAAATTATACCTATCACTATCACGTTGTGGCATCTCGTCATCAAGGAATTTGATATCAGAAAGTGCCATTATATGCTCTCATTTTTATGTTTTTAATTGTCCACCTCCGATAGGTCTAGATATTCGTTATCACCCATCAGAGAACGCTGACCCCGAGTAATCCAGATGTAGTTCCAGATGTCTCCCGTTTATGAAATGAGAACCGCTACACTACAACGACTCCTCTAGTTATTACATAACGTGTAATAACGCCCTCTATTGTTTATTATCTCTTGATCTCTCCACCACCCCGCTTGTAGTTATCACATAGTGTGTATGAACGCTTAACGTCCTCTATTGTTTATGATCTCTTAATCTCCCCCCCCCCTTGTAGTTATCACATAGTGTGTATGAACGCTTAACGTACTCTATTGTTTATTATCTCTTAATATCTCCACAACCTCCGCCCCCCTCCTCCTCGTAGTTATCACACAAAGTGTATGAACTCTTAATTCGTGAACTCTCTTGTATAAGCCTTGTGCTTAGAAGTGTGGCGGGGGAAACCGAAGGAGAGGGAGACCAAGGTAGCTGAAGACTGTGGAAACGGAGATAAAAAATGTTGGCCGAACTTGGGGAAGCAAACGAAGATTGGTTATGGACCGCAAAATGAGAAAAAACTTCGTTGTACATTCTGCTTTTCAAGCATTCATACTTTAATCAAACTATATACTCGTATTTCTTTTACTAACGTTTAGCCCTGTATTTCTTTCGTTTATATGCTCTCTGTACGTATAATGTTTAGAGTCATTGCAGAAGTAAAAAAAAACGTAAGGTCACCTTTGTCTATGTCCCTGGACATGCGGGAGTACGGGGAAATGAAAGAGCGGACAGGTTGGCTAGCTGCGCTGTCGTTGAGGACGGTCAACCAATGGATCGGGCGGACATCGTCAATGCTTTCCGAGATGTGGGAAGAGCCCAGGACTTCGACAAACACAGATCCACGTCACTTCTTCGGATGATAGAAATGAGAGTTAAGATGGGCATAGCCAGAAATCCAGAAATGAGAAACTTAGTGGCCGTATTAGAAGACTTATCAACCAACATAGTACTGGAGTCGTCAGTCACTGGACACTGCGGGAGTTGCAGAGGAGGGATCTGAGCGCCTATGGGCATGTTCGGAGTGCAATGATGATGACCCGCAAATAACTCAATAACTCATTTATATGCGACTTTCCTATGTTAATATATCTACTCTGTACTAAAATATAGCATTTGTATCGTTGAAGTTCTTTGAACTAGTCTTTATCATGCTTAAGCTACTTAAAACTGCTTATTATACCTCATTTGTTACGGTTGTTTATTTTCGTTGAAGAAAGATCGAGTTATCGGGTTATTACATTCGACTGTGTCTCGTTCATTATATTGTCTACCATAATACTCATTGATCGAGAAGGGGATACGGGCAGAGAAATTGGAATCAGATTGGCTAGGGCAGCAATGTCTTTCGGGAGCCTTGAAAGATTGTGGAAGTCGAGGCTCATCAGCTCAGGCACAAATCTTAGACTATTCAAATCAAATGTACTATCAACCGTATGCGTGTGAAAGCTGGAACGCAGCAAGAGATATGGAGACAGGGTTGAACGCATTCGAAGATGGGTGTCTGGGGAAGGTGCTTGGTGTGGCGTGGAGCGGATTCAGGGCAAGCGAGGAGATTAGAGAAATCGCCAATCAACCACTAATGTCTTCGGTGGTAAGGGAAAGACGATGGTCATGTGTTGGACATGTGATGAGAGAGGCAAGAGCAGCAGGAATCGGCTCCCTCAATGAGATACAGCTGCTTGCACAGAACAGAGACAAATGGTGAGATTTGATAAAGCATCTTTAAAAGAATTGAAAACTGCTAGAACAAAAATTCAGATAAGAGAAGGAGTATCTGGGTCTACGCCCTATGGGCCGGCTACGGCTCGAAAGGTCAATAGATATATAGATAATATTTATTCAACGACTTATAGATCTGCCTTTTCCCTCATTTCCTCGTTGGTTGTGTGTATTCTGGGGATGCTGACTAGCAGTTTTATTGTAACTTATCTCGATCGATTTATATGTTGTTGCTAAATGTAATCCAGCACTGGTATAACACCAACTCTTTCACTTAATTAATTCCTTATTTATGAATTTGTTTCATATTTTTGTTGATGTTAGGATCATGAACAAGCGCACCGGACGAATTCATAGTTGCTCCGTTAATCCCCTCAAAAACTGGATAAAATCCCAGAAGAATAAATGCCCACCTGCACGGACTCCATTGATCGGGCCTATAGTTGGTTTTATCTGACAATGTTTCCCTGGCAGTGGCCCGAATGTATGGTCTGGTAATTTTGATTTTAACTGATAAGGGTTTTTTAACGTGCGTAAGTGCCCACGGACCTCAGAGACTTCCTGTTAATCGCCGTTATACGAGAGCTCTAGACATCAGATTCCAGCATCCAAAGATGAGGATGGGCGGGAGAGAGTAGAATTACAAAGAAACCAACGATTATTTTTTCTTCTTTTGATAACACACCACTGTCTCTGGTGAACTTTGAACGTGGATCTTTTCTGCTCAGGAGACAGATAATAATAGATTAATACTATTAGAGAGAGAAACTTCCGACGCGTTAATCAGCGAATCAATTCAGAGGAGAAGGTATGTTTACAGCACTCGGAAAAAATGACAGATAATCAACAAAAGGAAAAAAAACAAATAAAGAACAATATATGGTCAAAAAAGGATCGAACCCGTACTCCTTGGCACAGCGCTTTGACACAAAAAGCCAAACGCTAGGGAACACTGCCAAGCCGGTGGCAAGGCGCTGTGACAATGAGTACGGGTTCTATCCTGCTTTAGACAATATATTGATTTTTTCTGTTGTTGATTATTTGTCATTTTTTCCGAGTGCTGTAAACATATCTCTTCCTCTGAATTGATATTTTTTCTGCTCAGAGCTCGACATCGTACCTCTAGATTACACATCCGTTACTTCTTGACGAGTTATGCATTCTTCTCATACATAGTTTGAATACTTTTCTTGGATTGTTAATATCAACTTCTGGCATGGTAGCAGATTTTTTTAAAGAAATATATGGCGTGTTATGGAATTCTCTCTATATGCGTACCATATGCAATCATCGCACACAAACCCGTTAATTTTTCTTCTTTATTCAGTCAGATCTTCTGCTTAATAATTTATTTAATTTTTTCTTATCTGTTTTAATTATTCATTCAAGTTATATTTATTTTAATTAAAACAAACGTAATGAGTAAACATCTTTCCTTTGTTCTCAATCTCCTGTTTGCTTTATATTATTTGTTTGAACGTAAGAATAATCTGTTAAAAATGCTTATAAATTATGACAGATTATAAACATGTTACCTGTCACAACAAGAACAAATCATTATCGTGGAAAGGTTTTATAATGATAGAACATTGTTCACAATATGTTGTTCAAATATTATTTTACATAAAATTGGTTTATTTATGAAATTAAATCATTCGTGAGGTGTATTGCGTTCAGGAAATGCCAGCTCAAGTTAAGCCAGACAAATTGGCCTGAGGTCGCTAGCAATAATTCTGACCCTGTAAATGTCAAATAAAACACTAATACATTTAGGTCATGGAGTTGAAAATAAGCGTGAGTTTACAAAATATTGAAAAGAAACAACAGAAATTTTGAAAACTAAATGGCTCAACCGGCGAAAAATAGTTATTAAATAAGTTATTATTAAGCAGCTCTTGCAATTATTTATCTTCTTATTACCGACTGATCTTTCATGATTACGTCCCAGTAATTTTATGCAGTCTGTGATTATATTAATTATTTGTAAAATGCACAATTTTCAATCATTGAAATGCTCAAAGCAAAAAAAATAATAGACAATTTAATTGCTGCAATGCGTCAAAATAAAATAATGAAATTACAAAATGTCCAACCACTACCCTACCCTGTATATATAGAAGAAGAACTAACAAAATGTTCAATAACTACAGTCTTTCTTTCAGTTTCTTTCTTTCTTTCTGTCTTCCCTTCCTCTTGCACTCGTTCGGATGTCGAGGGAGATACAAAGTTCTGGTTCTCGCCTTTTTAGCGGCTTCATTCATTGTCAATTGATGCTGTTGTAACGTTTCTTTGATGTTATCTGTCCATCTTACTCTGGGTCTGCCTCTTGCTCTTCCCTCTTCTCCTCTTTAATATACTCTTTATATGGTAAGTAATCACACGGCATTCTTTCTCGATGGGCAAACCAGTTTATTTGTTGTTTCTGAATGTAACTTATAATTGGCTCAATACCTAATCTTTCTCTTATAATGTAATTTCTGATTCTGTCTTTCCTACTCCAAGCGCTCTTGTCAGACATCTCATCTCTGTTGTGAAACGCTTTCTTTTATGCTTAGACGTAAATTCTAACAACTACCTTTCAATTACAATATATATAAAGACGAAATTGACACAATTTTGATCCAGAAACAGCACTTTCAAAAATCGTAATAAAATATATTTACATTTGGTACTACCGACAATGAGCCGCGATAGCTCAGTGGTTAGTGAACTGGACTACCACGGACAAGAGGTAGGGTTCGATCCCAACCGACGGCTTCCGGGTTCGGTTACCGGATTTTTTTCTGGGAAAGTAAAGCAGCACGGGCGTAATACTGACCACATTACCCCAAAAATCATGTGCTGAAGGTCTGTAAAATATAGGGTCACTAACACCATATTTCCCTATACGCCACTTGGCGTGACGGCAGTACTTTACTTTTTTTTTTACTACCGACAATAAACTTACTTCTAACATAATTTATAAGGAGAAGGTATCCACTAGATCGACTTCTGCATGCAATTCCAAAGCGATATCAACATTTTCCAACGTTTTCCAGAAAGGTGACCCGGTCATTCCTCAAGTGTAGTATACAGGGACATCAAAGCTTCCGCCCTTTTTTTTGCATTTTAAAATTTAAAAATATGGTCAACACTACGCAAGTGCGTCTCTGCGCTGCCGGGGCCCGAAAGAGGAGTAAAGAATTGTAGCGCTGTTCACGGGGACCATGCGTGTTTGTAAGAGGCGACTAAAATTGTTTGGCTTGGGACTATCTATTCCGTACTGTAAAAAAAAAAAAAATAAGCGGAAAAAAAACTTCACAAACAAGGACAAGTCAAAGAAAATAGTAAAAGTAAATCCGTCATCCAGGAAAGATAAAGGCTCTCTGTTTAAAAGAGACGTATGACGCAATCCAGCGAAAGCCGTAAGGAGTCCGGGTTGCCGACTCACCCTTTGTCTACCAGGAAATCCTCCAGAATTGGCACCTGGAATGGACGTACCCTAAATAAAACAATAAATAGTTACACAGGTAGCAGCAGAAATGATAAATTACAAAATTAGATATTCTGGGAATGTACGAAACAAGATGGCTAGGAATAGAAAGGATAAAACTAAATACAGGAGAGGTGATTTTATTATCTGGACACCTGGAACCTGGAGCACTGCATAGTGAAGGGGTAGGTATAATGTTATCAATGAAAGCACAGAAGAAGATTATAAAATGGGAAGCAGTAGGGCCAAGACTAATGAGAACAACATTTAAAACGGCAAGAAAACAAAATAAAAATACACATTATCCATTGCTACTCACCAACCAATGATAAGGATGATTTAGTTAAAGATAAATTCTATAAACAATTGCAATTTCAGATGGATGAAAGACGAGCCAAGAATATTATAATCTTGATGGGAGATCTAAATGCAAAAGTAGGATCTGTCAACAGAGGCTACGAAGAGGTAATGGGAAAATATGGACATGGAGATATAAATGAGAATGGAGAGATATTCGCGAACTTCTGTGCTCTTAATCAAATGAGCCTAGGAGGAACAAAATTCGAACATAAAAGAATACATAAAGATACATGGGTGTCATCAGATCATAGAACAGAGAATAAAATTGACCACATATGTATTAATAATAAGTTTAGTCATCATTACATGATGTATAGGTTTTTAGAGGAGCAGATGTGGCTTCAGATCATCATCATCTGCTAGCTAAACGTAAACTTAAACAAAAAAGATAGGCTAAAAAGGGTAGAAATTATATAAATAAAGATTTTCTTAAAAAAACAATGAATTAAAGATACATTTGCAGTCACAGTATCAAACAAATACCAAGTCCTGCAACAACTAGAAAATACAATAAATATAGAAGATCATTGGAAACAGGTAAAGAATATATGGAAAGAGACATGCGAAGAAACGCTGGGGAAAAGAGAACGCCAGAATAAGGCATGGATGACAGCAGAGACCCTGGCTATAATTAAAGAAAGAAAGAATAAGAAAGCAGACATAAATAAAAGCAAAACGAGAAGGAATAGAGCCAAGACACAGGAAGCTTACACAGAGGTGAAAAAAGAAGTGAGAAGATGCATTAAAAGGGATAAGAGGAAATATATAGATGAACTAGCTAAAGAGTCAGAAGAAGCAGCAAATAAAGGGAATATGAAAGAACTGTACAACAGCACAAAGAAATTAAGTGGAAAATACAAACAGATCAATGCCTTTATTAAAGATAAGAAAGGAAATCTGCTTAGTAATATAAGGAAACAAATGGAGAGATAGAAAGAGCACTTTGAAGAACTTTTGAACAAACCCTGCTCAAATGCCCTCCATATATGCTACCAGCAGAAGAAGAGTTACACGTTAACTGTAGAAAACCAAGCAAGGAAGAAATAATGAAAGCCATCAAGCTATTAAAAAATGGTAAAGCCACAGGACCAGATGAAATTCCTTCATAAGCCATCAAAGCAGATATTAACACCTCTACCAAGATTTTACATAATCTACTAGATAAAATTTGGTAGAGGGAAGAAATACTTAAAGACTAGAAAGAAGGTTATATGATCAAACTACCAAAGAAAGGAAGTTTACTTTAATGCACACATTATAGGAGAATTATGCTGCTATCAGTGTCAGGAAAAATATTAAGCAGAATCATTCTGGAGAGACTAAAAGAGGTCATAGAAGAATATTTGAGAGATGAACGAGCAGGTTTTAGGAAATACATATCCTGTGCTGATCAAAAAACTACCCTACGTACAATAGATGAACAAAGTTTAGAACTACAGTCTGCACTTTATATTGGATTCATAGATTACGGAAAGGCATTTGATAGTTTAGACAGAGGAATACTTTGGAAGTTGCTGAGTCATTACGGATTCGCCACAAAGTGTATTAACTTGATAAGAACAATATATGAAGGAATGAAATGTAGTGTGGTGCATGAAGGGCAGTTTACAGAAGCATTTGAAATAAGGACAGGAGTAAGACAGGGATACCTTCTATCTCCATTTCTCTTTCTACTGGCCAACAAATTGGATTATGAAAATAGTTCAAAACAACAGAAATGGAATCCAGTGGTCACTGACCAAGCAACTTGATTATTTAGATTGCTGATGACATAGCTCTCCTATCACAGAACCATCAACAGATGCAGAATAAAATGAACATAGTTGATGAGAGATCACAACAGCTGGGATTGAAAATAAATAGAGATTAGACCAAAATTATGAAAATTAATGCAGTTGGCAATAACCAAATAAAAATAGGAGAAATAGCTCTACTATAATAGACGTACAATCTTACATATATCTGGGCAGTGAAATAGACAAAAGATGGAGGAATAGAAAATGATACCAAAATAATATTATCAAAAGTGAGAGCATTCGTTGCAGTGGGAAACATATGGAAGTCAAAAGAAATTTGGTTAAATACTAAAATAAAAATTTTGAACACCAATGTTAAGTCAGTCTTATTATATGACTGTGAAACATGGAGAACAACAACAATGACAATCATGAAGATACAGATTTCATTAATGGATGTTTACGCAGAATAAAAGGTTGGAAATAGCAGGACAAAATCACACACATAGAATATGGAACATCAACAAACAACTCCAAGCCGTTCTGTTACTTTCCATTCTTTTAAGATCATTCCCCATCATTTTCATTTCTGTTAAAATATATATTCTTCAAGAATATTTTGTTCTTCCTATTTGTCTTTTCCCTTGGGGATTCCAAAAAGGACCTGTTATGTAATACTCTCAGTTGGCCTCCACAGTGCATGTCCTGTCCAGGGCCATCGTCTTCGCTGTACCTCTTTATCCACTGGTATTTGGCTGGTACTTTTCCATAATTCTATGTTAATGATTTTGTAAAGGGTCAAGGCAATGAAATGCATAAGAATCTGCAGTAAAGTTAATTGTGAGGAGAAATGAAAAAAAAATAGTTCTTTAAGGCTTTACGTAATACAGGGTGTTTATAAAGTCTCACTACACTTGGTATCTAGGTCAATTTGAAAAAAAATGTTTATGACGTCATCACAATATGTGCTCCCACTGTCAATGAAATTTGTTGAATAAGTTTATTGCTACTGGAAATGTGGAAGATGCTCCACGATCTGGTAGGCCTGCTGTGAATGATGAAATATGTTTAGATATCCAAGACAGAATCCTTAAAAGTCCAGACAAGTCATTAAGAAAACTGTCGCAACAAGTGAACTTACCATTGAGCACATATTGTGATGACGTCATAAACATTTTTTTCAAATTGACCTAGATACCAAGTGTAGTGAGACTTTATAAACACCCTATATATGAACGACACAAATATGAACGACGTTTTGGCTCAATAGGCTTTCAACAGGAACAAACAAACAACACATACATAGATATGTAAGTAAATAAAATTAGCCCCACATTTGCATTATGTAGGGCTTATTTTATTTGCTTACATACCTGTGTGTGTGTGTTGTTTGTGTATTCCAGCTGAAGGCCTATTGGGCCGAAACGTCGTTCAGGTTTGTGTCGCCCATTTATTACATAAAACTTTAAGCAAACAATTTTTTTTTTGGTCTATTTTTTTCATTTCTCCTTTGTGATTTTGTCCTGCCATTTCCATCCTTTTATTTTGCACAAGCATTCATAAATGAAGGTCTGTATCTTCATGATTGTCATTTGTGTTGCTCTCCTTTTTTCACAGCCATATAATAAGACTGACTTAACATTGGAGTTAAACATTTATATTTTTGTATTTAACCTAATTTCTTTGGATTTCCATGTTTCCCAGTGCAACAAGTGCACCTCCTGCGTTTGATATCTTTGTTTATTGTATCAATCTATGTTAATCCCTCTTTGTCTTCATTCATCATCACCATCATGTGCCGTACCGGTTGGCTTTGGCGATCATGTCCTTCCAAAATCTTCTATCCACAGTGCATCGTATGGATTCTGTTGTTGACTGTTTTCCATGCCATGACACCAAACTATCCAGTATTTTCTCTCTTTGTCGTCCGCAATCTCTCTTTCTTTTTATTCTGCCAGTTGTAACCAAGTATTACAAATTTCCTCTTCTCATGATGTGCCTAAAAAATGTTGATTGCTTCTTTCTGATGTTTTTTAAAAGCTCCCTTTTTGTGTTGGCCTGTTTGAGAACTTTCTCATTGGTCTTTTTAGCTGTTTAGGGAACTTTCAACATTCTTCTGAGAAATCCCATCTCTGTGGCCTCTAATCGTCTTTTCATTTGTTTGTCTATTGTCCATGATTTGCTTCCATAGGTCAGAATTGGTTCTATATAGCATCGATGAACTCTCTTTCTCATTTCTATTGACACAGATTTGTTGCATAAGATATTTTTAACCTTCTGAAATGCCATTTTGGCCTGAGCTATTCTGCTTTTTATTTCTGTGTTGCACTTTCCATCTGATGTTATGGCTGTGCCCAAGTATTTCAAACGTTGCACTTGTTTCAAATTTGTCTTGTTTATTTGTATGCTGCATGATGGTGATGATTGTTTCTTCGATGATATAACCATTACTTCCGTTTTCTTACTATTCAGACTGAGACCTTTCTTGTTGCTTTCTTTTACTATTATATCTGTCATCTCTTGTAGCTCATTCTCTGTCTCTGCTATTTAGCCTAAATTACTGCCCAGATATATGTAAGATTTAAATTGTCTGGTGGAGATTTATATTAACAACAGAAATTGTTAATGTATTAAAGATTTCCATATTGCTAAACGTGTCGTTAACAAATTGTTTGACCACTTCACAGTTTGATTTTCTTCACATCTGATCCAGGGAAGATTAATTATTTCTGACACTGATCCACGTCCAAGTCAGACTCCACTTCCAGAGCCGGATCTTTCACAGCTGTTTAACATATATATTTTAGTTGTCGTGATCAATTACTCATTCAATAATTTTAGCTTGTCAGTCTTTCATTTAAAATGTATATGTCAGGAGTGTTGTGCAAGATAGGTATAATATGACGAATATATTGTAAGGCTCTGAGTTTAATGAAGCAGGAGACTACGTCCGGGTGTCATGACCCAGACGGGCCGACCTCTCCTGGAGTGACAAGAAACTAAAGAGCTGAATCACTTGCTCGACGGGAGTTTTACTTCTGATCAGAGTGTAACCTGTTATGAAGCTTGGTATAAAGAGTTTCCTTTACTAATACATCGTTAGTTCATTGAGAGTCCACACAAAGACCGACAAACGGCTGGAAACACAGATGACACTTGTAAAGACACGTAACGACAGCTGACCCGTCCGGCATCCCGCCAGTTGCTAACATTTTAGCTATAGAAATATCACAAAATAAATGCCCACAAGATTGACCAAAATGGTGTAGAATGATGAATCATCACACCGCGATTTTTGGGAGACGGCCCAAACCGACCAACGAAGTTCGATTTCAGAGTAACAGTTGCAACACCAACGCATTTGTGGAACGAAATTTTTAATACAGAAGGGCATGAAAATACACAGAACGATGAAAAGGTATGAGATTATAGAATCAGTAGCTCAACATTGCTCTGTCCTGACAGATAAACGTCAGAAGATTTCAGTCAGGAGTCAATCCACAGAACTGAGAATTTTCAACTTGAGCTGTCTGATGATGAATTCGCTCACCTCATGGACGAGAAGAGAGAGAAGATCAAGTTTCCTCCCGCCAGCGACACGGTAATCTGGGAGAAGTTAGACAAGTAGTTAGCAAAAGCCACAGAGCACTGCTATAACCAGCTGAACCTGTCTCAGAAGTTGGAAAGCATCGACGATGTAATCTAATACAATTCCGTCAAGGAATTAGGCACGAAGGAAGTTAGGACGAGCACAAAACTGCAGAAAAGCAGACGACAAAAACAAATATAACAAATCATGAAGAAGTAGAAATACAGTAAAGTTCAATCAGGTACAACGAACACATATTTCTGGAGAGCAAGTCAGACCCCCCCCCCCCCCCCCCCAGCAAAACAACCGAACTTTACTGGACACAGGGAATATTTGAGAGATGGCTGCAGACCTCCGAGGGCGAGGGAAATATCCAGAGTGTATCAAATGATCTAAGATGCATCCGGACGTTGCTCTTTACACGCCAAATGTGACACACATCATACTAATAGAGCTCACAGTTCCATTCCAATCCAGGATAAAGAAACAGCACATATTTTAGCTAACCAAATACAAGGATCTCGGTCGTCGAGCTGAGACAGCTAGGATTCCTTGTCAAAATGTATGCTATGGAAGGTGGTGACAAGGAGCTCGCGACCTCATCCCCTGGAACCTATTAAACATGCTAGGATTTAAGGGAGAAATGCGAACAAATGCAATGAAAGCTATTGCTGAGTACGCCACACACAAAAAAATCATGCTGGATCTAACGAAACCGAGACGTATCAACAAACCCGGAATAATCCGAGACTCAGACCATGAGACGACTAATTGAAACATCTACCACTCGTGACTCCCACTTAAGTCAACATTATTACAACGACTGGTTGAGTGTCCGAGGCGTGAACGATAAGCGATAAGAAGGTTTACAACATTGACAGTGCATGAGCCACACCCCATGTTCGCAATACTGACAGTTTAAAGGACTGGAGTTTCGAGCCCGACGTATTGTTATCACTCATTTTCAGTTACCGAAATTACCAAATCAGTTTTACCAGCCGGGTTACGCCATGACAAGAAACAGTGTGTATGCGAGTGTATATAAAAGGAAAAAAGGGTTTAATTTTAAAATCTAATTATGCTAAAACTGGATGTGTCCAGTCATGACCTACCTTAGATTGAACTGAATGCAGAAATAGAAACTGAGTAAAATCCCCCTAGCGTGACGTGTTATGTTTTGCGAGCAGTGGCGGTTGTGGATAGTTTACCGCAGCCGTCTATAGATTGCACATAGTGATCTATAGATTTAGAAAAACCTACTGGCTGACAGAAAATTCTCGGAAAACTTCCAACTAATGTGACGTGACCTTTTCCGTTTTTCGAGCAGGTGTGGTTGTAGGTAGAGACGTCAGCCGCCTATAATTTCTATAGCTGATAACATCTCACTAGTTGGAAGGTTTTCTGTGCTATTTTCTGCCCGCGTGCCTTTGTAAATCTATAGATGGCTATGGCTGGCATAACAGAACACGTCAAACTAGTCGAGCGTCTTCCGAGTTTTCCCTTTCTGCCCACATGCCTATCTAAAGTAGGCTAAGGTCTAGCCCAAAGACGCAGATATCACAGCTCGTAGTAAACTAGCGACAACACACAATAATCCACGCCATCTTAAAGGGGTGAAAGCTATGAAGTAGAAGTTGACCTTCGATGGATGTTGCCTTCAGAATAAAACGCCACATCGATGGAGTTTTTTGCCGACCTTCTCAGATGGTGAAATCTGATCTCTGTTATACGTAGTGACTGGGTGGTTTACATGAGCTTTTGCAAACCTCATGTGTTGCTGAGTGAATTCAGGTCCGAGTTTCACTAGAAAAATATCGAGACTTCTGTGATGGAAGCTGATATTACTCTCGCAAATTATGCACGCTAAAGCCTCTTCACTACTAGACTTTGTAAAATAAAGTACCAAGCGATGCCGGACAAGAAATAAGGTAAATAACATGTATTCTTTAGCAAGACATCTGAATCTACTGTACCTACATGCTTAATGTATATACATTTGTTAAAGAAAAATGGATGAGACATTTGAATATGTAAACATTATATTTATTTTTATTCTCTTATAATGTAGTACATCTCCCTTTTATTTTGTCATTTCATTTCTAATCCCCCTTTATATTTATCCCTGATCTAATAGTCACGCTAAATTGAGTTTATCTTTATTCCGTTGTCCGTTTGTGTTGTTCTCGTTTTCTGAGGCAAACGTCTGTAGGCCGAAACGTATTTTATTGTGTTCATTCTTTGTAATGCTGTCACAATAACTTGCAGAAGAGTGTACGTTACAATCCTCCACTTGCTCCTTGTACCAGCGTTACCGCAGCACTGCAACTATTTGTCTGTTCCCTAAACATTTTCTATGTGCGCTGTTTAGAAATATGTAAATGCTTTGATAGAAAAATGTCATTGAATATCTTTGGATGTTTTTGTCATTTTATATGTTACGTATGCCTACAAACGTAAACAGCAAAGATCTAAGAATAATAACTAACAGGTATTGGTAACAAACAGCGGCCATAAGAACTGGAGATCAATTGGGAATGTTTCAACAAATAAAACAGAGTGTTAGACAAGGTTGTGTACTGTCACCAGATTTATTTAATATGTATAGTTAGATTACTTTAGATCCATAAGGGACATACCTGGAGTAACAATCAGAAGTCATAATATAAATAATCTAGGGTATGCTGATGATACAGTCTTAATCGCTAAGAGCGAAAACGGGTAACAAGAAATGTTAGACATTATAGTGAAAGATAGCAATAATAAAGAGCTTAGCCTTAATAGATTAAAAGACAAAATTAATGATAACAACAAAGAAAAAGACATCACCGCAATGCACAATAAAGACACGTAGAGCATTATTAAAAACGTAAATGAATTTAAATATCTGGGAACAAAGTTAACCTAAGATGGTAGATGAGAACAGTGGTGAGATGCATAATGGATCAGGCAAAATGAGCGTTCCAAAAAATGAGGAATATACTGTGCAATCCATTTTTGACAATAGAAACAAGAAAAAGAGTTCTTAAATTTTATGTAGAGCCGTGTTAACAAATTTATGTGAATCATGGGCAGTAGGACATCGGACAAGAAAATCACTGGTGGCTGTAGAAATGTTGTTTTACAGAAGAATGTTAAGAATACCATAAACAGCTTAGAAGAATAATGAAAACGTTATGAAAGAGGCCAAGGCAAGAAGAGAGTTAATACCCAATATTAGGAAGAAACAATCATTTTTTTGGCCATGCAATGACAATGAAGGGAACAGCTGGAATATATTGTAACAACTGAAACAATTGAGGGACAATGAGACAGAGGTCAGCAGTGAGAAAAAACACCAGACAGCTTAAGAAAATGGCCTGGCAGAAGGTCAACAACAGAAATGATAAATAACTGTCGAGATCGAAAGTTGTGGAGAGACATGATCACCTACGATGCTGATGATGATGAATGATATGTCTAAAAAAAAAAAAGGTCACAGCAAAATAAAAAATGCAACAAAGACTCAATATTTTTAAATAATTTATTATTACTATTTTATTTATTACATTGTTATTCCGATCAATTCAGTTTTACATAGTACAGTTCTAGCAGGTACCGTATTTCATCTAAAGCCATGTTGACAATATACAAATCGAGCCTTGAAAATCTCTATTTGCTACATTTTCTCGAATACAGCTAATTAATAAAAATAACATGCAAATGACACCGATAGAAGGGAAATAATCGAGGAATGTCAAGGTAATAAGTATTGGTTACATCCATTAATTACGTGGTGGGACGTTAATAAAACATGTTCTAAAAATTTTAACGAATGTGATTATTTGGTTTTATGTCAGTGCAAACCCTCTCCGTAATTAACCTTCGACACCATCCCGACTCTTAACTATCCCCGAATCTTGGGAGGATTAAAAGGACTGGCTTCTCAATATTTTTCTCCATTCATCTCTGTTTTGTGCCAGTTCCTTCGAACGTTTTCACTTTCCAGTTTTTGACATCATTAATCCATCTTTTTTTCTGGTCACTTCAACATCTTCCATCTTTCAGTATTACCTGTAAAACGGTTTTGGTCTGGCCGATAGGTCTGGCAACAGAGCCGTGCCCGCATAATTGATTTTTTCCTACGATGTGATTTCTTTAGTACTGATCCATGTTAATTGGTTAACTCTGTTTAGTTATAAAGAAAAAAAAATAACCATCTATTGGTTTGGCTATGCAAAACGTAAAAAAGAACACACGAAACACTATAAAGAAGATGTACCGACTGTCCAGAAAAGACCAAGTTATTCCACCTCGTAATGGACCACAACAAAACTATTCACTGTAATCTAAAGTCAAAATAGGACAACTGACTACGTCAGTACGCCTTAGGGAAACATCATAGCTAAATGCATCATACAAGAGAGTGCAGCGCGCGACAATCTGGTTACAAGAAAATTCTTCAAAATTCCGCAAGATGTCATACAGAGAGCAATGCAGCACTCAGGGCTGCAAGATCCAGGTACCACTGAATCTGCAACAGTCGCCGTTGTTTGTTACTGAACTCTTCTATTATTTACAAGAAACTGATTGGCTGTAAATGGAGTTAAAACTAATCTTTCCAAAGTTTAAACCGTTTCTTGGTTAAGGTTTACATGAATGGAATTACAAAAAAAAAAAAAAAAAAAAAAAAAAAAAAAAAAAAAGCGCGAAGATTTGAGTTTTCGAATCTCGAATATTATTATCCCTTAACTAAAATATTAAGAGCGGTTCTTACAGTTTCATTAAACTTAAACGAAAGTTTGAAAAAAAAAAAATTGTTTTTCGTTGAACAACATGCATGTTGTTTTGACTAACATCAAATGAGTTTCTGTTTTTTGTCACTCCTGATTTCTTTACGCTGTTGTTTGTGCGTTGAATAAGTCTAGACTTATCATACTTTTCCGAGAAGAAACCCGGCCCGAGAGCATGCTTTCGCAGCTGAAATCGGGATCAAATGGAGTATCACTAGGTGGAATATAAAATGTATGCTTTCATATGCTTCACTTGATAAATGATCTTTCTAAGAAATTCTTTACTCTCTTCAATTGTATCGATAAACTACGAGCTGCTTGGGGTGGGGAGGCGCGCGGGGGGGGGGGGGATTTATTTTAGTCATCAGGAGACCCCCCCACTATAGCTTCAAGCAAACTATTACTCTCTTCTGGAGACAAATAATAATAAATGAATGTTATTATAGAGGGAAACTTCCGAGGCGATAATCAGTGAATCAATTCAGAGGAAGAGGTATGTTATCAGCGAATCGATTCAGAGGAAGAGGTATGTTATCAGCGAATCGATTCAGAGGAAGAGGTATGTTATCAGCGAATCGATTCAGAGGAAGAGGTATGTTATCAGCGAATCGATTCAGAGGAAGAGGTATGTTATCAGCGAATCGATTCAGAGGAAATGCTGCAAACATACCTCTTCCTATTATTCTCTTCTGACCACATATTTATTTTATTACAGAAAACACTCGTTCAACTGTTGCAGAAGTATCAGGGAGACAGAAATTTATTCTACCACTTCGCTAAGATCTCTTTTTTTTTAAACCAAACCGTGTCAATCTCTGCAATGAGAGATTTTCGCAATACCAATCATAAAAACTTTGCTTCATATTCAAATGTTTGAGTTGCCCAAATTCCCACCTTTGAAACCCAAAAGCTCTTTGCAACAACAAACTCATCAAATATTTGACTTATATTTACTACTTGCCTTTCGATAATTCGTAACTTGATTGATCGCAGAGTTCTCAACACTAGACAAAGTAGATATGTCTCCAGAATAGCACAGAGAAAGTCTACTGCCTGTCTAATAGTCTCGTTCCATAAGTTAATGAATGAGAACCAACTTTCATATAGACATTTTCTTCACTTTTTTTAATGATCTCACCATATTCTTCACGTTTTCTGAATCCTTTACTTCACTCTGACCTGCCATGCGTCTTACATTTACAGAGAGAATAATTCATTTTAATCTCAGAATTAATTTCTTTGTAAGAAAACTGATTGAAATCAGGACAGACATATAAACCGGCCGGAACGCTGAAAAAACATTGCTAAGCCTGGACAATCCCTGTCAAACTGGGACTTATGGAAAGTCTCACTTCTATTCATTCTTTTATGCCGTTTCTTTAACTTTTTGAATTGGTATACAACCTATATATATTAACCTGAATGATAGTTTTAACCAGACTGTTAAATATTGACATGCATCTCATCTTTCCAATCTTATCAGTGCAAGATCACCAATATCTTTTCACCTTGATTATTCAGTGATCAAATGGGGATATTATCCAACATTGGAACACTCGGAATGTTATAAATTCTTTTTCGTCAGATAGGATTCTACCTGAAAGTACTGCATGACCATAATTCTGAACGTTAAATGGCATAGCAAGATCAGAAAATAAATAGAAGATAAGATAAAACAGAACAATGGCCAATCGAACATCAGATCACGTATATAAACCTGATGTCAACAGAGCAAGATAGACATTGTCACGGAACCCACCAGTAAAAAAAAAAAACAGGGAAAGGCGGAAGAATATATAAAGGCCGAAGAATATATAAAGATACAAAATAATCATGAGTGCCATAAAATAACTTGACCTTCACTGAAAAGAATAATAGAAATGTTCAAGTGTAATGTTAGATATATAGACCTTGTCCATGACGCATGATATTTTTTTCCCTTTGAAGAACTTTATGGGTTTATTCGACTGATTAATTATTTGTTTAACTGTTTGATTAATTGATTGACATGTAGGTCTAGCAGGGCAGTGTTTAAAACACATTTTTATTTACAACAACAAAAACTGTCCGTAGTTTTGCCTTGTTTGCTTGAAGTCCCCTTGATCATATCTACTTTATGAATAGTTCCCTCATTTAAGAGAGACTGTAGTGGTGTGGTGGTTTAGTGATATACCGAACGTTTGGTTGGTCGTAGCTAGATTTTCCCGTCAGCATAGCTGGAAAAAATTACCTGACTCATTGAATTGAAGAAACTAAATAATAGTTAGAATTTCTCTCCACGGCTTTCTTTGGAGCCATGAAAAAAAATACTAACACCAAAACAAATAACTGTAGGGCTGAAACTAAGAATAGCAAAATGTTAAATCTTCTCAATAATCTTGTATGGTGCAGAAACATGGACATTAAACCCAAAAAAAAGAACTGAAAATTGAAGCCTTTGAAATGTGGATTTATAGAAGAATAGGTAGAATTGGATGGAAAGAAAAGAAGCCTTTGAAGTGTGGATTTATAGAAGAATAGGTAGAATTGGATGGAAAGAAAAGAAAACAAACGATGAAGTTTTAAAAGAACTAAAAATAAAAAGAGAACTACTAAATACAATTAAGATAAGACAAATGAAATTTTTGGGGCACGTTAAAAGACACACCAGCCTACTAAATGTAACATTGGAAGGGAAAATACAAGGTAAAAGAGGCAGAGGCAGACCAAGACTAATATGGACGAGTAACATCAAAAGATGGACAAGTGAATCTATGACAACCTGCACCATCAAAGCAAGAAACAGAGTGGAATGGCGATACTTCGTTGCCGAGTCGGCACTCGATAATGATGATGATGAAATAATAGTGAAGATAGTATTGACATTGTATTGACATTGTCACTCAAATTATGCGGCTTAGCAAGGTTTTTCATTCTCTCTCGCCCCCTATCTCTCTCTCTCTCTCTCTCTGTATGTTTTTCTTTCTCTTTTTATCTTTCTCTTTCTTTTTAACTCTCTTTCTTTATTTCACTTTCTCTCTCTCTCTTTCTCTCTCTCTCTCTCTCTATCTCTTTCTTCATCATCATCATGTACCCTGCCGGTTGGCGTAGGCGATCATGTCCCTCCACAATCTTCTATCTACAGTGCATCGTATCAGTTCTGTTGTTGACTGTTTTCCATGCCATGACACCAAGCTATCCAGTATTTTCTCTCTTTGTCGTCCGCGATCTCTCTTTCCTTGCATTTTGCCAGTTGTAACCAAGTATTCCAACTTTCCTCTTCTCATGATGTGCCCGAAAAATGTTGATTGCTTCTTTCTGATGTTTTTTAAGAGCTCCCTTTTTGTCTCTTTCTTACGATATTAAAATATCTCATGGGACATATCACAAGAGCAAGACAGGAATTGTCATGGAATCCACTGGCAAAGGAAAACAGAGCGATAAGAATACTTCAAAATACAAGGGCTAGCCAACTCCAGTTCATTTTTCCAATGATCTCATCAGGCGGTCGTTTAAAGGTCTTAACCGACTCAGATTAAGAGATCGTGATATCAGCAATCAGCTATGAGTTGCAGTTTCTTTGCTTCATGTAAATAATTATTTTTATTCCTCAGGAGTGTCTCTTCATAGTGCAGAACACACTCTCCAGTCTTGAAGTCTGTACATTTTATTTCGAGACAAATTCTGGTTCACTGACTGTTCTGAATGACATGAGCTCATTGGATAAGCTGTTGCTGTTGTTGTTTCCGTGCGCCATCTTTATATTTTTAGCGAAGTCCCGTTCGATACGACTTAGCTTTGAGTGAATATCAATTTTTTCCTCAGAGTGCTGAGGTGTCCTTTGCCATCTAGGCATATATATTCTTTGACTTCAGAGGTACTCTCATTTTTTTTGGTATCGTAAAGAGCTTTAACGCTTGGGTAGATTATTCATTATCAATTTTGTCCGAGAGACGGCCATTTCTTGCCTGGTCTTTCCGATTTTCAGCAGCCGAGAGATCTGTAAGGTTCGAGCAACGATTAATGGGACCGTTTGTTTTCCGCCGTTATCCAGAGACCAGAGATTAGAGCCACGAAAAAGCACGCACATGATCCCTCCTGTGGTGGGAATCGAACATAGGACCGTTTATCCAGAGGCAACGTTTAATCTCTAGACCACCCAGCCTGTTATATGTTGATCACGAAGAACCTTGTTTGTCAGATCGGCGTCGTAGTCTGGTCCCAAAAAAAGTTAACAGGGAGGAGACAAAAACAACCTTCAAACTTCTCTCGGCCTAGTCTATAACCAAAACCATATAGTAGAGGAATCAATGTGAAGCTAAATATTCAGTTCTCTTAATTCCCTGAAATGTAGGTGTATACAGTTAAAAGTTAATGTGTATGTGTTTTTGAGAATATAAATTATATACATACAAACACATACTCAAATATATACACATCATCTTTTATCTCTTAACTAGCCCATTTTTTACCTGTAGATCTACATGGACAGAAAATCTGACATGACATCCACTCTAAAGAATACATCAATAAGGGACAAACTTCATTATACATCACACACAATGTGTGTGTGTGTTATAATTTATCAGCTAAATCAATCTTGGCTCTGCACGGAAATCTTTATCATTGTCCACATTCGCACCTCTTTCGATTCCGAATCGCATTGATGGATTGAGCTGAACTGGACTGTTTAGCTTGTCAGCGCTGGGAACAAGGTAAATACCGAGTCCCTACATTAGTCATATTTTGTATCAGAGACTGTCCCTCTGGTCCTCTTAAACCACTGCACCACTGTTTAGTTCTGGTCCATGAAATGTGATAATATTTTGAAAATGAAAATGTAATGAATTAGCCACATTATAACACATCACACTGACATTTTGACAGGGAACAGTTGGCTGTGTTCACTTTCTGCTCGGTTTCGCCTTATGTCTTTTGGCGTGTGCTGAGACTGCTACGATGGGGACTACAGTTACCTTTCTTTGTTTGGGAGATGAGTTAGTAATTCGGATGATTCCACTGGCACGGGCGGTTGAGCAATTATGGATTTTAATTCGTTTGCTGTGATACCGAGGCCTTCCATAACGAATAACCAATAACCAATAACTGACATTTTGTTACTATTTATAACAAGGCACAGAAACCAAAAAGAAAAAAATGAAGTTTTCGTTTAATCTGCAAGAACAATAAGAGAAACAACCATTACCGAGACGAAATGTTTGGATGAATGACAGGAAACAGCTTGAGAGATGAGATCAGAAATAATGAACCGAGTAAACAATCTAGGAATAATTCCCACCTGAGAGTACACAGAGAAACAACAGATAAAATGGTTTGGCAGCGACATAAGACAGAAAGATGAAAATACAGCAGAACAAGCCTTCAATAAATGTTGCGAGAACACCAGACTCAAGAGCCGATCAGAAAAAGATGAATTGAAGGATTTTTAGAAACACTAAGAAACAAAGCAGGAAAGGTCAACATTAGAGCAAAAGACCGCTAATTGTTTTTCACCTCGACTTTTAAAGGCAAATGAGGAAGTAAAGAAGATTTAATCTGTCTGGTACAAGCTGTAATGTAGTTAATATGTGTTCATTACAAAAGTATCTTTAAAAAAACCTGTCTGATTCACACGGATTAGCGTGTTATTTCACACCAAACTGCCATTGCTATGAAAAGTGCAGACGGCTTTTGTTCTTACCCAAATAAACTTTAACTTGAACAAAAAAAATGACGTAGTGAGTAAAGAAGTTAATGTATTCGGGGAAAAAAAAAACAGACCACTTGACAAAAAATCCTTCTTGTTCTTTCCCTAGAATTATCGCGATTTTTGTTTTTTTTTCAGAATCACTTTGTCCTTCTATCTTAAAATTGTCTAGTAATGTTTTTCGTTGTCTTTAGATGGGACATAACTGAAATATGTTTAGCTGGAAACAATGAGATAGAGATTTCTCTAAAACTAGCAAATCTCTGACAGATTAATGAGATCATTAGTGCGAGATTTATGTTCAGAAGTGCTAGTCAGACTTTGCTGACAATAAGATCCATCAAAGGCTATTTACTAAAGAGCGCCGTACTTCCTTGTAAAATTGAAACTTTTTTTTCTTTTTTTATGTTCCGATGACGCAGCAAATATGTATTGACTAATTAGATAAAAACAACAGGGTACATGGTTTTACAAATTAATACAGAGAATATTGAATAACTGCGTTTAACATATTTTTGTACGACTTTGTTATATAAGTTGTGTTTTATATCCTTCTACACCACAATTACTTATGATTGTTCTAGTCTGTTTTGCTGTCTTCTTGTTCCTTCATTAATTGTAATTTTTTTCTTTCAATTTAAAAAAAAATCGTTTTATTACTTAAATATAATTGCACTGTTCTGTTTTCTATTCTGTTATGCCTAACTTATGTATAACTATTGTGTTTTCTGTTCTAGTGTATCATGATCACATAGAACTAATCTACTGTCTTTTGTTACCTCTGATGACTTATACACACAGAAAGAAACTGCTGTGTTTTGTGATCTCTTATGACTTGCACAAATGGAGCCGCGATAGCTCAGTGGTTAGTGAACTGGACTACAAAAGACAAGGGGTAGGGTTCGATCCCAAATGACGGCTTCTGGATTCACCCAGCCTTAAATGGATACCGAATTTTTTCAGTGAAAGTGAAGCGGCACGGGCGTAATACCGACCACATTACCCCAAAAATCATGTGCTGAAGGTCTGTAAAATGTATGGTCACTAACACCATATTCCCTATACGCCACTTGGCGTGACGGGAGTACTTTACTTTTTTTTTTTATGACTTGCACATATAGAACTAATCTGCTGAGTTTTATGTTGTTTTTAAACCTATCTATATAGGACCACTGTGATGTATCTTCTGTTCCTGTTTGACCTAACTACATAGAACTGGTGTTTCAGAGTTCCAGCTGTATGTCCGCATGTGTATTAGCTATGTATAAATATACGCCAATAAAAAGGCTCTTCCTATTTCTAATGTCCGTGATCATTATTCTTCTTTTCTCTATATCATTATCCAGTCTGTAACAGTTAAACAAGAATTAAAGATAAGAGTATCTTTGGCGTTTTCCATTTCTTTCCCATTTTTAAAATCGAATAATTTCGTTACTGTGGCATCTGCATAAGACATTTGAATACAGACTTTTTTAGGATTGTTATTATTTATTCGAGACTTCGATAAATTTTGGGTATTTTCTCCATATTGTTTTTGTGAATGTTATTAGAGACGGTTTTTAAAATGAAGCAATTCGTGTAAACTTCTAATATTATCATCATCATCATGTGTCATACCGGTTGGCGTAGGCGATCATGTCCTTCCACAATCTACTATCTACAGTGCATCGTATCAGTTCTGTTGTTGACTGTTTTCCATGTCATGACACCAAGCTATCTAATATTTTCTCTCTTTGTCGCCCGCGATCTCTCTTTCCTTGCATTTTGCCAGTTGTAACCAAGTATTCCAACTTTTCGCATGATGTTCCCGAAAAAAGTTGATTGTTTCTTTCTGACTGTTTTTATTAGCTCCCTTTTTTTGTT
Organism: Megaustenia siamemsis; assembly: GCA_032433765.1. NCBI lineage: Eukaryota > Metazoa > Mollusca > Gastropoda > Stylommatophora > Ariophantidae > Megaustenia > Megaustenia siamemsis. The sequence continues at coordinate 71,867,378 of JAVIAB010000092.1, read as the reverse complement.
GGCCTCTTTGAGAATTTCCTCATTGGTCTTTTTAGCTGTCCAGGGAACTTTCAACATTTGTCTAAGAAATCTCATCTCTGTAGCCTCTAACCGTCTTTTCATTTGTTTTTCTACTGTCCATGATTAGCTTCCATAGGTCAGAATTGGTTCTATATACCACCGATGATCTCTCTTTCTCATTTCCATAGAAAAAAATCTGTTGCATAAGATATTTTTCTCATTTTCTGAAATGCTATTTTGGCCTGAGTTATTCTGCTTTTTATTTCTGTGGTGCATATTCCATCTGATGATTTGATTGTTCCCAAGTATTTGAAACGTTGCACTTGTTTCAGATTTGTCCTGATTATTTTTATGCTGCATGATGGTGAAAACTTCCATACATTAGAGTTTAAAAATATGATCTATGTAGCTGTTGTTCTTTCTACTTGCTTTGTTTCAAGCCTAGTGTTTTGGAGTCTCTGTTTAATTATTCCGGTGAGTATTTTACTGGGAATTAATTGTAGCGTACTACATTCTAAAACCACTGTGTGTAAATGACATTTTTTTTTCAGACAAATTCAAGCATTTGGTTATTTGGTTATTGAAGGCCCCGGTATCACTGCAAACGAATTGAAATCCATAACTGCTCAACCATCCGTGCCGGCGTAATCATCCGAATTAATATCTCATCTCTAAAACAAAGAAAGGTAACTGTAGTCCCTATCGTAGTAGTCTCAGCACACGCCAAAAGACATAAGGCGAAACGGCGCAGAAAGTGAACACAGCCAACTGTTCCCTGCCATACGATATCATCATTCATTGGAATATCGAAACATGATCAAAACGGATGAGACAAACAGCTCACGGTGTGCACAGAGCACTTAACCCAGGAGCTCCTGCAACAAGCCGGACTTGGAATATGAGGAAACTGCAACAAGGAACACTTTTCATGCATATCCGTCAATGGTTCCTGCCGCCGGAAGTTCACGTCCTCCTGAAAATGATGATCGTCACATTTTAAAAAATGTATAGCGCTTGATGATGTTAGGCCATCGTTGTTGACTCCAATTCCGAACATATAAACACACAGTTAGTCGTCAGATTATCCCCGTCGCACATCAACACAACAGACTGTAAGATTCAAGCATGTAATTACTAAAACAGTGAAGCATGTTTGTTAGAGGCCAAAATACAAAGATATGAGACAGAGACAGTCCACTTTCTCTGAGCATGAGATGTGAAAAGGAAAACTGAAAAATGTTGTGAGAATATAATAAAATGAGTGAAAAACAGAGGAAGTAGCGAAAGAAGATACTCGACAATTTAACGAGGTATTGGAAACAGAAATAAATCAATAGTGGAATCGATCAGGTGCACTGGTGTAAGAGATAGGAACAGTTTAGTTTGCTTTAGTTTCTTCGACAGACCATCATCTTCGCTCAACGAACCATAGGGCTCACAGCCCCTTACTCTCGCTACAATCTCTTTAGCTGCCTTTTACGACAAGCGTGGCAGGGTGACAGTTGCTCTTTTCTCTCTGACTCATTGTCAAGGCCCCGGTAACGACACGGGCGGAGATGGAAAGGTATGATCGCGAGCGCCTCTTAGCCCGTCACCTGATGATAACAATTATAAAAAGTAAACAGCACATGTTATTCAGTCGTTAGGTCCGCTGTACCAGAGCGGTCAGCACTTCTGTGTACTGGTCACGGGGTTTGGGTTCAGTTCTAATGTTAAAAGTTTTAGAAAATATAATGATATAGCATGACTTTCAGTAAGTTGTTCTGCTGTGTCAGAACGGCTTGTGCTTTTGTCTGCTGGTCACCTGTGTTCGTGTTCAATCCCATCTTAACGAACTTTATTTTTCTGGACTAACAGGGTTTTGGGATTCTGACATAGTCTATGAAAAAGGTACATATATTTTATGTACAAAAACAGTGCAGCCCGGCATTGTACTGACCACATTACCCATAAATATGCTTACTACAGCGACGGATATTCAGAGGAGAGAACGGAGGCCATGACGCCTCCAATATTTTGTCACATAACACAACCACATCCTAGCTAATGAGAGAAATGGCAATATACAACCAGACTCCATATTCCCTGGTATAGCCGTGATATAGCTCTAGTAATTAAAGCCGTCACAAATGAAGAGGCTTGAAAGTCCATGAAAGTCCATGGAAGTCAAACCTACTGCAGCACAACAACTATCGACCTTACAATGTTCATAACAACAATGCAAGTCATTTCAGCAATCACCTTCCTCGTTGTCAAGACAACAGTGGTTCAGTCCCACGTCCTAACCCCCGCAAGCTTCGAAACCACCGTCCGCGGCTGGCTTATGATCAACCATATTGCTCCTAAACGTCACTTGGCTAGCTCAACCTCTCCTACCTTAATTATCCTATTCAGCAGTGACAAAAAGGTGTTGTCATCACAGTAATAAATTAAGGCCGTTGGATTCGGTTGATGTAAGGCGCAATGTATTTGAACGTTATAATTACGTTCTTTAACTGTGCAGTTATGTACTCATTAGATCGAACAGACAGTGATGTCACATAACATTAGATTTAATACTTTAATATGTAACGTCTAGACTCAGTCAATCAATTAGCGCCGTGCCGTTGACATTTGCATTATGCATCTAATTCCTCTTGGTCCAGATTTGTCTGATAAGTTCCATTGGCTTTATTAATGTATTGCTTCATCTGGATAACCATGTAAGATATTTTTTTCTTGGTCTTCCTTTTTCTCTACTTGCCATACATTTTCTTCGTAATTAGTTAGTTAGTTCCTCTCGGGTCAAAAACTCCACACGGAATTTTTTTTTTTTAAATCATAATTCTCAGTGTGACGATCCATTGATAGGTCTCGTATTTATTATGTTCTTGGACCCATAGTTGAGCTCTCTCTATTAATTGTTCTACATTGAGTTTTTTTGGTCTCCTTCTGATGCCATCCGTGGTCTACATGAAGGCTTGACGTGGGAGTTTGCTTCTTGTCCTTTCAGTGCACAAGACCTCTGGGGTTATATGACAAAGAAGAGGAAGAAGAAAACGAGAAAAGAAGAGGAATTGATTGCAACTGGCCAATAATTATATTTTTGAACACAAATTAAAGATATAAATGTTAATGCCGATATGGTAAATTTGTTGCATGTTATTTATTACTCAATTTCTTGAAATCTTAGTATTCCTGGGGCTTTGATTTGAGCTGCTTGTTCACTTGTTTAATGATCTTGCTTTTTAATCGCTTCGTGCCACAATGCGCGTGGAGAATTTGATGTTACTGTCCATATTTGTCAGCGACCAGAGGTACAGTTTTGGGTTATGTGGTCAGTATAACGCCCTGGCATTTTAAATTTCATTTTAAATTTCATTTTAAAAGTCTTTGGACCTTATGTTCAAAGACTGGGTGAAACCCTGGAACGGGGGACTGGTTCGTCTCGAGGCTGTGAGTTGAAAACCCGGCCAAACGCAAGTTGGGATTTTTATTATGATTTCTCTCTGCGCAAACCACCCCTAGTCTCAGCAGCTGAGGCCCGGCTTGAAACGTCAATTACTCATGGGCGGAATTAAACATGAGTACCTCCGAGGACGGAGTTATGGTTATGGTTATGGAAGGACACAGTATCACTGCAAACGAATTAAAATCCATAAATGCTCAACCGTCCGTGCCAGTGGAATCATCCGAATTACTAACTCATTTCCAAAACAAAGAAAGGTAGCTGTAGTCCCCATCATAGCAGTCTCAGCACACGCCAAAATACATAAGGCGAAACCGCTCAGAAAGTGAACACAGCCAACTGTTCCCTGTCATACGATATCATCATTCATCGTAAACCATTGGAATATCGAAACATGATCGACACGGATGATACACACAGCTCACGGTGTGCACATACGGAGTTATCTGCCTATGCGGCGAGGGACCCCTGTGTGCACACGGCTGCCAGGGAAAAACGGATTAACACGCAAAATTCAGTTGCTAGTCTCTAGAGACTTCGTCAGTGGTAAATGCTCCAAATCAGTCTGACACAAATTCGCAGCATTTGAGAATTGAACCTGTTTCCTTCTCATCAGTAAGGCGTGTGCTATCTATTCAACAACTAAATATAACGATTTTATATATCATTAATTAAAATATAACAAACATTTTAGAAATGCGAAGGGAACAATTTGTGAAAAGAAGGTGACATGTTGAAATAATTGTAGAAATGGTGGGTAACCTCAGCCGGTGAGGAAACATTAGCTGAATGTAAGTAAGTGATGATATCAACACAACATATAAACAACTGCAAGCGGTTAAGATTAAGTAAATAAACGTGAGTCTTTGAGATACCAAAATAACACGAGAAATGTGAATAAAAATTTCTTCTGTATCTTCATCTCATAACACTGGAGGTCACTGTGACACAATTGATATACTTCAACAACCTTCTCTATTTCTCTCTATCTTCAGTCATTCTTTCGACCTCGGTAAAGCCGAGGCCTATTCATTCCTTGATTTTATCTTTCTATCTCTTTTTTTTTCTGCCTAACTCTCCAAATGGCTATTTTCAAAGTCCCTTTCAGAAACTCTGGTTAATCAAATTATCACGATGCTTGGCCAAACTATTTCATCCTACACGTGGTCACAACAAACAGAAAAAAAAACCATTACGTACTTTGATTGCCTGTTTTATATTTTTAAGAACTTTTTAGTTTGTGATAGGATCTTCTTAATCTTCCTCTTCTGTTATCATGGATCATTCAGATTATGAGGATTCCCGACTCTCTTATAATGTTGCTGTCTGTTTTAGTATGATACCATCTAAATAAGATATGCCCAAAATCGTATGATCACATTTCGTTTCAATGACTTTTCTATAATATAAAATAGATATTTTCTTTCGCAGCTCTTCTTTAAGGATCCATATTTTGCAAAGCGTATATAGAAATGCACGTAACAATGATTTGCATCAGCCTGATTTTACAGCCAAGGATGATGTTCTTATTTTTACAAATAAGTTTTAACTGTAAACAGAAATGACTGAAATGAGATCAATTCAATGGAACGAGAAACCAAAGACCAGCATCACTTTGGGAGAACCATGAGATTAATAGAGTTTACGATGTCTGAAAGAATTATAAGAATATATGTTGTTGTTGTTGTTACGTTCGCCAGCTTTCACCTCTGACGAAGTCCCTAGAGACTAGGAACTGAATTTTGCGTGTTAATCCATTTCTCCCTGGCAGCCGTGTGCATAGGGGTCCCTCGCCGCACAGGCAGATAACTCCGACTTCGGAGGTACTCATGTTTTTTTCCGTCGATGAGTAACTAACATTTCAAGCCGGGTTTCACTGATGAGACCAGGGGTGGTTGCCGCAGAGAGAAATCAGAAATAAAAGTCCCAACCTTTGGATATATCCAAATGAATATATCATCAAGAATCAGAGAAATCGGTACAAAAAGCTCGTTGAATTAAACAAAGAGAGCTCAACAAGGTCAATGTTTATTTTTATTTATTTATTTAAAAGGAAATTGTGGGTAAATTGGCATCTCTAATAATAGAACATTATTGGAAGCAAAATAAAGATAACAACTACCTCACACCAGTGAAATTATTCACCGAATAACTGGCATCGACGTTGTTGTTATCATATTGCTTCCTGTTGCGGAAGCTCTGTACAAACACATTTCCTGTTGTTAAAAAAAAAGTAAAGTGCCCTCGTCACGCCAAGTGGTATATAGGGAATATGGCATAAATTTTATAGACCTTCGGCACACGATTTTTGGGGTAGTGTGGTCGGTTTTACCTCCGTGCCGCTTTACTCTCCCAGAAAAAAATCCGGCACCCATTAAATCCTGGGTGAACCGGAAGTCGTCGGTTGGGATCGAACCCTGCCTCTTGTCCTTTGTAGTCCAGTTCACTAACTACTGAGCTATTGCAGCTCCCTTTCCTGTTGTTGTAGCCAACATTGTTTGTTGATCATTTATTTCAGTAGATTCATTTTCTGCAGAGTTGAAATTGTTGAAAAATATTGTAAATTTTGGTGTTTTTTTTATTTTATTCAAAATTTAACAGAAAAATATTAGTATAGGATACCGTGGAGGATGTACATTTCCAGTTTAATATTTGTGGACGTTTATTAGAGCTTTCTCCTTCGTGTAAAAAAAGGATTGTTTATTTGTGTACACTTTCCTATTACATTCTCGATACTTTCAAATTATGGATATAACCAGCAGTATTCTTTATTTTTCTTTTAAAGCTTTCAAATTATGGATATGACCAGCAGTTTTCTTTGTTTTTCTTTTAAAGCTTTCAAATTATGGATATAACCAGCAGTTTTCTTTATTTTTCTTTTAAAGCTTTCAAATTATGGATATAACCAGCAGTTTTCTTTGTTTTTCGTTTAAAGCTTTCAAATTATGGATATAACCAGCAGTTTTCTTTGTTTTTCGTTTAAAGCTTTCAAATTATGGATATAACCAGCAGGTGTCTTTGTTTTTCTTTTAAAACTTTTAAATTATGGATATAACCAGCAGTTTTCTTTGTTTTTTTTCTTTTTAAAGCTTTCAAATTATGGATATAACCAGCCGTTTTCTTTGTTTCTTTTTAAAGCTTTACCACACCATTCATTCAATGGAGTCTCGTTAGGGGCATGGTTGGTGATTGTTTTTCTTATGATCACATGAGGTAGAGTTTGATTGTTATCGACAAATTCTAGAGAATGTTAATTTCGGTCATTATCGACAATTTGTTGAAAAAAAGTTAATTTCGATTATTATGGACAATTTATAGAAAAAAAATTATTTCGATCATTATCGACAATTTATAGAGAATGTTCATTTCGGTCATGGTCGATATTTTCTAGAGAAAGTAGTGTTAGATCATTATCGACATTTTGTAGGGTCACTCAAAGGTATGGGGTATAAGATATATTTTTTTAAAGAAGATTGCACTATCGTAATATGTACCAGATTTCTTAACATGTTTCGTTGGTAACAAAATAATATGGACACCCTACATATAACACTCTACATCCTCTATTCTACATTATGTGGAGTGGTTTGACGTTTTTCCTTTCTTTCTTATTCCTCCTCCTTGGCAGAAAACGTTGAATATTTTGGTCTCTCATACATGCAACTATGACAATACGAAGAGAAGTAAGCGCTAACAAAGAATACGACACATTATATAACAAAATCACCAACTACAAAGATTAAAATGATTATTATGTGATAGTAACGTTTATGAACTATAGATAGAATGTCCCATTCGCAACAGTCGGAGCAAATCTTTGGAGTAAATTGTTTAAAACCCCTGCTCTGTTTCCTCACTCAACAAAATTGGTTGCAGAAACTGCAAACAAGAAAAGTACGAAAATGTAAATAAAAAGTGTCGTTACCTTGACAACAGAAAGGATTGTTATAAAGCCTGGCATTACAAATTAACAGAATGTCTGAAATAGTTATCTCTGTAATGGAATGATATCAGCATATCTTTGGTAATATCCGTGGGCAAACACAACCTAAATATATCATTACCTTTTACCGCATGATTTATTGACACGTATTAAAGTGTGACAATGGTATTTCCTCGATTATTATAAAAAACATTAGTTTGTTAAATCAAAAATAGACTAATAGTAGACAAATAGGTCGATTTAAAAGCTACATTTAAACATTACATAAGTGGCAATAATATATTAATATCTTTATGTGTAATAACAATTCTAGTATGTAACAAGGCCAGATTTAGACCTAAGTTAAATAAGTTGCAGCTGTGTTTCACAATCTGAAGGGAACCTCAAATTTGTTTTATATTTTAATCTTTATTGGAGACCTTCTGTTGTTACTTTTTTTTAACTATCTATCTATCTATTGACCTTTCGAGCCGTAACCGGCCCATAGGGCGTAGACCAAGATACACCTTCTCCTATATGAATTTTTGTTCTAGCAGTTTTCTTTTAAAGATATTTTATCAAATCTCGCCATCTGTCTCTGTTCTGTGCAAGCAGTTCTATCTCATTGAGGGAGCCGATTCCTGCTGCTCTTGCCTCTCTCATCAATGTTCTTCTCAGTGTCTCCCTGGGTCTTCCTCTTTTTCTTTTACCTGTTGTTTCCCATATGAGGGCTTGCTTTGCTATTCGATTATTATCTCTTCTCATCACATGTTTTTTTAACAGGGGGCCAGAAATGTTCAGCTACATTTGCAGCTTAGAACTTGACCAAGTCTAAATCCAGCCCTGTATCTAACCAGACAGCAGCTGCTCTAACTGGGCATGTTGACTTTATAATCAGTTCGTTTGACTCCAGCTATGGAATGCAGACATTAATACAAATACGATGTCAACTACAAATTTTAGAGGCAATTCTGACCTAATATAACTTAGACGATATGGTCTGTGTTTGAAGGGATCATGCTTCGCCAAGATGTCAATAATATGAAGAACAATCATTGTAGATTACATTCCGGCCTCGTGGTTTCAATAGGAGTGATGTTATACAAATGTTTTTCCTATACATTTGTAAATGTCATCTGCGGTCATCTAATATAAAAGACATTGTCCGAGGTTTACTGGTCGTGCCTCGACATAAAGAAGTCAAACATCAAATCAAAACAAATTATTGAAGAAATAGATAGCGTGATGTAAGTTCTTTTTCCGTTAATTGTATAAGTTTTGTTAAAACTGTTCAACCTCTAACACAAAGGAACTTATGACAGATACACATCTATATCAACTTTAAGTGTATGCCGTTGTCAGTCGAAATTATGATCACATACATTTTTACCATTATAATACATTTAAATAATATTCTACGAAACCTCATCGAGTGCTGCGAAGATCATGTGCCATTCCTATAGTTTCCTTGGTGTCCGAAAGGTGAAGGAGTACTATAAAACAATGTGAGAGTGATGGGATGACGTCCAAGAATAAAAATAAAATATCTTATATTAATTAAGTGTTGAGCTATGGTCGTTTGCGATTTAGGCAATGCTTGGAAGTAAATATTGATGAAATAAATTCAAAACTGATCCAGATTTTGTTACGCCGCATGATATATTCATGGTGATAACACATAAGACAATACGACGACTCACAATCTTCTTAACATTAATACAAATAGTAAAATAAATACTGGCTATTATATATGAGTGATTCAACTTTATTAGATTGTCGTCTTCTACAATCCCTGATTGTCCTAGTGCTGTACATAACAATTGGAACATTTATAATTTTAAAAGTTCTTGGTCTGGGTCGCTCAAGTGGCCATTAACGCTGCTTATTTGATGCACCTCCTCATACATCTTGTCTGTGACATTTCTACCATCCTATATTTCATTCTTTTAGAATATTAACTTACTCAGCTTAACTTACTCAGCTTAACTTACTCAGCTTAACTTACTCAGCTTAACTTACTCTATGTTATTCTTTATCCATGTCTTGACTTACTCCGTGCTATTACTCATTTACATACTATCCTCCTCTGGAGCACAAAAACGTTTACATCTAACTTTGGAAAACTTCTGAATTTTACTGTCTCCCTGACTCTCTCTGGATGTTCTCTGTGCGTTCTTTTGGTTTTCTTTTCTGGATCTTCTTTTTGAATCTTCTTACTAATTCTGCCAATGCATTCTATTAAATACCCCTGTTTCAGTTGCATAATGTATTGACAGAGTGGCTGGAGAGTGATATCTCAGTCGTTCATAAAAGACAAGGTTTTATGCATTACTTGTGTCTGAAATTTTGCACAGCAAAACTCCATCTTGATATCTCGCTAACCCCTGAGTTTAAAAATAATGATATAGCATGCACTCTATGAGTGTATAACTCGCTCTCACAAACCTACTTGTCTCTTTCCTCGGCTTTCCAGTTTGTTTACCAACCTCATTTCTGGACTTGTAACATCGATCTTTGGGGATGAAAGTCAAGTCCAGTTAATTCTATTCCCCTGCCCTTCTTTTTATAGCTAAGATTTTCCATTCCTAAAATGCTACTGCCCTTATATCTTTGTTACTGATCTCTTATACTCCGTTAGGGGTAACTACTAATATATCCAACCTAAGTTACATCTCTTATTCTATGATTGTAGTCTATTCCTAGTCAATGTACTATTACATTTTACACTTACCGTTGTTAAAATAACATTTTGTAGAAACTGAGGTCTACGTTTTATTAACAAACTTGTTTTTACGATAGCGGCTTGATCAAATATACTATCAACCCTTACGTATGCGTGTGAGAGCTGGAAAACAACAAGAGATATAGAAACAAAGTTGAACGCATTCGAAAATAAATGTCTAAGGAAAATACTTGGTATATCGTGGAAAGAATTAAAAACAAACGAGGAAATTAGAGAAATCGCCAATCAACCACTAATATCTTCAGTAATAAAGAAAAGACGATGGACATATGTTGGACATGTGATGAGAAGAGATAATAACCGAATAGCAAAGCAGGCCCTCATGTAGGGAAACAACAGGGAAGAGGAAAAGAGGAAGACCCAGAGAGACGCTGAGAAGAACATTGATGAGAGAGGCAAGAGCAGCAGGAATCGGCTCCTTCAATGAAATAGAGCTGCTTGCACAGAGCAGAGACAAATGGCGAGATGTGATAAAATATCTTTAAAAGAATTGAAAACTGCTAGAACAAAAATTCAGATAAGAGAGGGAGTATCTTGGTCTACGCCCTATGGGCCGGCTACGGCTCGAAAGGTCAATAGATAGATAGATAGGTAGGTAGGTAGGTAGGTGGGTGGGTGGGATGGGTGGGATGGGTGGGTGGGCGGGCGGGCGGGCGGGCGGGCGGGAGGGCGGGCGGGCGGGCGGGCGGGCAGATAGATAGATAGATAGATAGATGGATGGATGGATGGATGGATGGATGGATGGATGGATGGATGGATGGATGGATGGATGGATGGATGGATAGATGGATAGATAGATAGATAGATAGATAGATAGATAGATAGATAGATAGATAGATAGATAGATAGATAGATAGATAGATAGATAGATAGATAGATAGATAGATAGATAGATAGATAGATAGATAGATAGATAGATAGATAGATAGATAGATAGATAGATAGATAGATAGATAGATAGATAGATAGATAGATAGATAGATAGATAGATAGATAGATAGATAGATAGATAGATAGATAGATAGATAGATAGATAGATAGATAGATAGATAGATAGATAAACTAAACTTTGGCCTGTTTGGACAACGCTTTCTATTTGCCAGGTTTGACATAATTTTATTTGTCCCAAAATAGCAGTCACATTCACATTTTAATTCAAGACCTAAGTTCAGACTTCAGATTCAAGTTCGTGACTTCAGATTCAAGTTCATGACTTCAGATCCAATTTCATGATTTCAGACCGAAGTTCATAACTTCCGATCCAAATCTAAGTTCATGACTTTCTGAAAGTATTACATTTTTAAAATGTTTACACCTTCCTTTACTGTAGTTTGATGTTCCGTCACATTTCTCTTAAATTTGATTGATACTTAACTAATTTTAATCAGGAACTGAAATTAGATACAACTGTGAGCACCATTTCATTTGATAGTTCACAATTTCACATTTCCTTATAAGTAAAACGATTTTGTGTGTTGTCAAACTCATACTCATAAAATATGCTTCTGATCATTGGAAAACAATATCACTAACTTCGTATTCCCCAGACTGGAGGGAAACCTTCTATCTATCTATTGACCTTTCGAGCCGTAGCCGGCCCATAGGGCGTAGACCAAGATACTCCTTCTCTTATCTGAATTTTTGTTCTAACAGGTTTCAATTCTTTTAAAGATATTTTATCAAATCTCGCCATTTGTCTCTGTGCTGTACAAGCAGCTCTATCTCATTGAGGTAGTCGATTCCTGCTGCTATTGTCTCTCTCATCAACATTCTTCTCAGTGTCTCTCTGGGTCTTCCTCTTTTCCTCTTCCCTGTTGTTTCCCACATGAGGGCTTGTTTTGCTATTCGGTTATTATCTCTTCTCATCACATCTTCTCATCTGGAGGGAAACCTTATTGCCTTAATAAATACATCTACAGCGAGGTCCAGAGTCAGAGGGTTAAAGTATGTCTAAATGTGAAAAATAACATTTTTGGAGTACACACGAAAGAGAAGTTAATCCTCTTCCTCTTTCTTTCCTCACCTGCCTTTCAGCGTCGATCGCAGATATAATTTGCGGTCTTTTGCTCTTCTGTTCGCCTCTGCTGCTGTTATGTTTCCTAGTGCTTCTAATATTCCATCCATGTTTTTTTGTGGTCGACCCTTGGGTCTAGTGTTCTCATTCGTTTGCTGAAGGCTCGATATGTAGTATTTTGATCTTTCTGCCTTGTCACGTGGCCAAACCATTTTTTTCTGTTGTTTACTTATATATTCTATGACGGGGGCTATTCCTAGCTTTTTTCTCAGTTCTTCATTTCTGATCTTATCTCTCACGCTGATTCTTGTCATTCGTCTAACGCATTTCATCTCAGTAGAGGTTAGTTTTCTTATTGTTCTTGCATCTAGGGTCCAGGTCTGGCATTGGCAGCACAACGTTGGGATGAAGATAGAGAAGTTAATGGGCGTAAAAAATTATTCAAAGGGATAACTGGATATACGAAACATCAAGAGATAAAGCTACGTTTGGCAAATGCAATGGTAAGATCAATCTACATCTTGCAAGAACTACATATGTTTTGAGAAATGTAAGAAATGGCGGTGGATGCCTCGAATGAAATGAAACTGATTCCATGCATAGAATAGAATAGAATAGAATAGAATAGAATAGAATAGAATAGAATAGAATAGAATAGAATAGAATAGAAAGATGAACTCACAGGCAATGGTGTCGTAACTTTTTTGTTAACCATTTTTTAAATCTTCGAATAGAAAGCAGCACGTTTTTGTGGAGATGGGCAGATCTGTGCTGTTACAACCTTCCTACCTGCTAATTAATAAAGTTCATAACTCTTTCAGTACGGAAGGTTTTTATCAATTTAGAGGTACAGATTTCAAAGACAATGTTGTTAATGTTTTATAAATATTGATATATATGTTTATATTATCTAACACTTAACATAGTATATATTAATTTTTAGATAATTAAACAAGGCAGTACATATCATCAAAAGGAAGATGATATAAGACATATAAAGAATATGGTTTGATTACAGTTTACACTAATCAAATTGAGAATGACGCACTGTGCGGCGAAACGCACGGAAAGAGATAAAGTTGTTTAAAGTAAAATTAAAGTTGATAAAAATGTAAACCCTGTTCAGTTCTGAAAGAAAGGCTTATAGATCTGTGACTTTTGATGTCAGACGGTTAGAAATATGTGAGTTGAGAAGCCATCACTTAGAAATCTGTGTGTTATGAAGTTAAACATTAGAAATATGTGAGTTATGAAACCGAACACTTTAGAAATCTGTGAGTTATGAAACAGAACACTTTATAAATCTGTGAGTTATGAAGCTGAACACTTTAGAAATCTGTGAGTTATGAAGCTGAACACTTTAGAAATCTATGAGTTATGAAACCGAACACTTTAGAATACAGAATTTAAAATACACTTTAGAGTACAATAAATTGCACTGCAGACAGACCCTTAACCAAAATACAGTTATCGAAGACAAAATATTAAAATAAAACCCAACACAAAGAATAATGACTGAAAGTAAAAAGCTAATACAGCAATTGAGAAAATAACAAGCCACGACGAATGTGTACTATTGACAAACAGCTTTATGGCAGTTATCTTTGTTCGATTTTAATAATATTTGTGGTTGGATTATATTTGACATTTTGAAGCAAATATTCATAGACCACCGGAGAAGGACAAACAGATTTTTAAAAATGTAAAGTCACAAATGCAGACTGTTTGTACTGACAAGTAGGCCTATATAAATGCAGGAAAAGATTCTTACAAACTGCGTAAGATAATCTGCGAGAACTGTGAAAAGAAGAGAGAAATGCAGTAGATCTACAATTCTGTATATAAAGAACATGTATAAAACATAAAGTTTGTATAAATTACTTGAACACACCTCCCGTATAATTGAATCTTTAAGTGATGTCGGGTATTTGATCAAGAACTGTCATGAACAAGAAGTGGAAGTACTCCGATGTTAAATAAATCTTATGATATGGCTGTGAAACATGGAATATAACAAAAATGACAATCACGAAAGTATATACTTTGATTAATGAATGCTTGCGCAGAATAAAAGGATTGATACGGCAGGACAAAATCATTAACTTAGAGAGAAAGTACCAGACAAATACCAGGTAGATAAAGAGATAAGACAAATACGATGCCACCGGATAGAACACACACTGCGGAAACCAACTGAGAGTACTACATGATATGCCCTTTTTCGTAATTTCCAAAGTAGGAGACAAAGAGGAAGGCCAAAATATACTCGGAGAAGACAGGCGGAGGCAGAGATGAAGAGGATGGGGAAGATCTTAAGAAAAGCGCAAGAAACAGGAGAGTTTAGAAAGCTTTTGTTGAAGACCTAAGCTCCTTAGGGAGCTGAAAGGTAGTGGAGTGATGAAGAAGAGGTGACGAATAAGGAACAAGAAAAAGAAGAGGCTTAAGAGGAAAAGTGGAAAATATAAGACAATAAGTTATGCATCAGTAAGAGAAAGGGAATGAGGAGTAAAATAAAAGTGGAGGAAAATATAGAAGTAGGAGAAAAAAAGAAGAAAAAGATGCAGCAGAGAAAAGAAAAGTTATACTAAAAGATGAAGGAAGAGAAAGAGGATATACATTGAGAAAGATTAAGATGACAGCGGAGAATCAGAAAAAGAAGTAGAATAATTAAATGAATGAAAATATGTTGTTTTATCATCTTAATATTGTAAATAATAATAATCAAATACAACAACGAATCCATAAATAAATTATATACTACTACGTAAAAAAGAGGCAGCAACCTTGCTCCGAACGGTTTCAAATGTAAATGAAGCACTTCAAAACCTGAAGTAAATAGAGAAATGAAGATAGTAAATAGAGACAGTCGTTTCTGTGAGATCTTTTTTAAAAATGTAATACATCTCCAAACTTAAATCAGTGTTTTTGCAGAAGAAAAAAAATCCCATTAAACTTTAATCAAGCTAGATGACGTCATGTTTTGTTTGGGAACGACATTTTGAGTTTAACTGGAAGTCCCTGGAGTATCAGTTCAAAGGGACTAAATTAATGGGCCTGACAAGTAGGGAGAGGGGGGGCGCTTATAAATACTTTCTTGATATATATTCATCTACTTATGCTTGTTTACGTGATTGTTAGTGTTGTTCTAGCTTTTACACATTTTTGAATAAAAATGTTTAAAAAGTAAATAAAAAGAAAAACAGCGCCTTGCTCTTGCTAGATTAGCCAACTTCGACAAAGATAGGCAAAATCCTGGTTCAAATAGTAATGCCGTTAAATATATATATAATATATCACAGTCCAAAGTTTGCTCCGTTAGACCTTTAGATTGTTTACGATCTGGAGGATATAAATTGTTCTAATTAATGCAACCCTTTCAGCACTGAGGGAACCTATAAGTCCCATTTCATATTTGCTGCATTATCTAAGCTAAGAAGCGTTGATCCCTGTCGAAACTTTAAGTCCAGCAAACTACATCACTGGGAATCGCCAACAGGTAGTCGTGGGAGCGTCACCTCTCGGAAGGGATCGTTTCCTTCTTCTTCTTCTTCTTCTACCTATCAGCTCCCTGTGGAGCATAGGTCTTCAACAAACACTGTCCAAGCCGTTCTCTTTCTTGCCATTCTTTTAAGATCATTCCATGTCTTCCCCATCATCTTCATCTCTGCTTCTGTCTGTCTTCTCCAAGAATTTCTAAGTCTTTCTCTTGTCTTTTCACCTGGGGATTCCAAAAAGGGCCTGTTGTATAATACTCTCAGTTGGCTTCCGCAGTGGGTGTCCTATCGTCTTTGCTGTATTTCTTTATACACTTGTGTTTGACTGTTACATTTCCATAATTCTATATTAGTGATGTTGTCCTGCTATTTCCATCCTTTTATTCTGCATAAGCATCCATTAATAAAATTCTCTATCTTCATGATTGTCAATTTCGTTGTTCTCCATGTTTCACAGCCATAAAATAGGACTGACTTAATATTGAAGCTGAACATTTTTATGTTTGTATTTAACTTAATTTCATTGGACTTCCATATGTTTCCCATTGCAACAAAAGCTCCTCTTGCTTTTGATATCGTTATTTTGGATCGTTTCCTTAATATTTCAAATTGTCTAGCTGGCTTGATTTTCGTATACATTTATATAATTTAACGAAAGTCTGTCGAGACTTCTGAGTTCCACCTCACATGAAAAAGAAACTTATTGATAATTTGTATGTATATTTTTATTGTTTTTATAGTATTGTTGTAAGGGGTCACAATCCTCAACAGCAAAATAGCAAGGACTTACAGGTAAAGGTTAACACTTGATTTGCTACTAATTTATATTTTCATTGATAAATGATAAAACAAATGTAAGTACACATAGACTTTCACAGACTTTTTAGACGAATGTCTCATTTCAGTGAAGGAGCGACAGAGATTTTGGATACAAAAAATGTATGTGTCTTTGTTTGTCTGTCTACCACAAACAAGACATTGAACCTCATTTTAAAAAAAGTAAAAGTGTAAAGAAAATTAGCAGCTGTTGAGATACAAAGTTGCGGAGATGATCACCAACGCCAAGAGGTACGACAAATGATAATAATTCTTTATTCGTGCATACTTTCGATTCCTATTTTCAAACTGGTTTTACTAACCTCATTTTCTTGCCATCAATAGTTTTAATAGTAGGTTATATATCGTATTTCTCATTCAAAATACAAAGGCCTTCTCTTCGGTGTAGCTTAGATGCTTCATTATTGGTACAAGGCATGGATTGTTCTGTTCTCATAGCTGTAACCTCGATATTCCGTAGCGGGTACAGATCACATAATAGGAATGATAAAAACAAATAATGTTTTTAACTTCTGGAGTTGATATTTAATGAGCAAAAGACAAAAGAAATCAATGTCAGCTTTAATACTCCATAACCACGCCGCCCAATTTGACTGTCTCGGTAGCTTCAATATTGATTACAGTAAACCATTTGATGATTGACGCTCTGGGTCTTTTTGAGAATTGTCGTGATAGGTACACTTTCGCTAACACCTTACTCATCACATACTTGCTATGAGGCTTTGTATGGGGCCGCAGCTTTCTATCATGGATTGAAAATGTTCAGCCGATGCCGCTGCAGGATTTCTTAAAAACTATTTATCCTCTAACTCTTAGTCTTCCTCGAGCTTTGAAGCCAGATATAAAATACAATTGTATGCCTATCCCTGAAGACCTCTCATTTCATCGAGTAGTAAGATAAGTATTTGTCACATGAGAATATGACTGTTGACAAATCCATATTAGCCATTAAATATATCTAGGATTGTATGGGTATACAGTAGTCGTTGCTGGTAGATCTATTTCACGTTTATTTCTATCCTGTCGCTGTTGTTCGGTTGCTGCCCTTTTGAATGTCTCACAAACTATCGTCCCATGTCGAAATGCGTCAAGTACTCGTACTTCCTGTTTCTTCATATGTGTTATGATTAATAATACAAGCTTTTAATGAGGACCTGAGCACATCTTTAAAGTTCTTCTTTTCTCATCCTTTTCGGAGTTTACATATCTGCAGTTAACAACCTAAAATTAAATGAATAGCTTATACACATAGCACGAAGATCAACATTGAAAAACACAGTTCTTGACAAACAGCCCCGAGAGATATTGCTGTCGAAATAAAAATAAATAAACAGCAACTAGAGAAGTTTGACAAATTTAAATACTTAAGATCTATAAACAGCGATAGAGGACCGAACCTAAAATATCGGCTAATTTAGTTCGAATTAGAGCAGTGATTGCAAGGCTACTAAAACATTTTTGAAAAAATATCAAATTTCACTCCTGTTTGCAAAATCAGGCTGATGCGCAGACTTGTTATATCCGTTTGTCTATATGGTAGCGAAAGATGGATCTTTAGTACAGAACTAAAAAATAAATTACGGGATTATCAAATCAAATTATCGAAAGCTTTTTGGCAATTTTTAATTGGATCCATTCACGAATGGAGTAAGTTCGCAAAGGGATATTTAACTAGCAATGGAGTACATCATGTAATTATTATGAAGAAACGTAAAAATCAAACAATACAAATGCGATTTTTGGATCATGTTAAAAGACACAACAGCCTACTAAAAGTAATCTTGGAGGGGAAAATACAAGGTAAAATAGGCAGAGGCAGACCAAGACTAACATGGACGAGTAACATCAAAAGATGACAAGTCAGCCTATGACAACTTGCACCATCAAAGCAAGAGACATAGCAGAATGGCGCTTTATGGTATCCAATCTTCGTTGCGGAGATGGCGTTCGATGATGATGATATGTGAACACTGTTTTTTGGCGTACCAGTCAACACTCATTTATTCGGGAATACTTGCTGAGAATATGTACAATTGTACAATTGTAGATACTAAAACAAAGAGTTTGGTTGATATATAATTGTGAGAAACAAGAAAATTATACTTGTCTGTCTATTACGTTAACGGTGGGGAGACAACACATTTAATTAAAAGGCTGAAACAATTTTGAGATCGGCAAGATAAATAATGACATAAATTAATTATTCTTTTCCCCCTACATTTCTACATCAATGACAGTCTGCTAAGGAAGTTATACAGAATTATTGTTGGTTTGAATTACTGTTCTCGACTGCACAAATATTTTATTCGGAATTATTGTCTTTTTATTTATCCCAGGCAGTGACATGAAAAAGAAGAAGAAAAAAGAAGTAGAGTTTGTTCACATTCTAACATCTATTATTGAAAGTTCTTACTTTATCTTCAGTATCCTTTAGAACTAGGTTTTTATTTGTACGTCATTTACCAGGATCGCGAAAACAAGTATAAATGCATATATCTTATTAAGAATAACATCTAGTGAAAATAGAACTATATTAGACGGACAGTTTCAAGAAAAAATGTGTTGATAAAGAAAAACTGTGTTGATCAAGAAAAATGTGTTGATCAAGAAAAACTGTGTTGATCAAGAAAAATGTGTTGATCAAGAAAAAATGTGTTGATCAAGAAAAACTGTGTTGATCAAGAAAAAATGTGTTGATCAAGAAAAAAATGTGTTGATCAAGAAAAACTGTGTTGATCAAGAAAAAATGTGTTGATCAAGAAAAAATGTGTTGATCAAGAAAAAATGTGTTGATCAAGAAAAAATGTGTTGATCAAGAAAAAATGTGTTGATAACAGAAAATAACAATAAGGAGACAGACAAGCAAGTTACAGCTCCTTAGAAAGGCATTGGGTGTACAGTGCAAATGACATATATTTTCGAAGAACAACAGCAAAAACTGGAAATGTGAGACATTTGATTTCTTTTGAGTGGACTTTTAACTGTATTTAGCGACATTATTTCCTTGGTACATTTTATAAGCGCCAAATGAATGTTAGCTTCGTCATCATATTAAATTGATTGAATATTTTTTTTTTTCTATTTTGACATTGATTGTCCTACATGCCTATAAATTCTTAACTCTTTTTATGTATTTTTGAGCGAGTATTAAGTTTCAATAATATAGCACTACTGAGTAGACGAAAATGTCATACATAACAAGGCAAAGGAATGCCATTTTATGATTAAAATGTTGCCTTCTCCATTTCTCTCATAATTAACACATTATTTAACCTCTTTGATCCACCATCGTCATTACTCTCTTAAACGTGACCGTCGATCGAGAGCTCTTGAAGAGGTGTTCACAATTCACTTGCAACCTTCTCGATTAAAGTGCTGAATTCGGAGATGTTAGTCAGTCGACAGATAATCTTCACTGTACATTGGACAACATAATAAATACCTCTATCCATTCTTAAATATCTCTCCCTCAAAACGTAACGACTGACAACCCCCGTTCTGTGTTATTTTACCAGTGTTCTTCAGATCGCTTCGAAGGGCGCTTGTCAGGCACCAACTTTGACGTGATGTTTTGCAGCCTATTACAGCTTATAGATTGACATTCATTGACCAAATCACTTACTCGCCCTGGCTCCATTAAGAATGTCAAACTGGTTCATTGTTCGTCCAATCTCCACAGCAGCCAACCTAGAATGTCTGTCTGCTCGTTCATTGCTTCTTACACCAGAATGTCCTGCTACAAAAATGAAGCAGGTTTTAATCAGCCTTGACTTCACGGAGACTCCATCTATTGCCCATGAGCAAAGCCCTTTTGATCTTCCTTAACATATTCATTGAGAAAAAATACACGACTCTTTGCCTCGAGCCAAGCTATTACATTAGTTACTGCCAAGACATCCATCGTCAAACTAATTCTAGTTAAGGAAAACAACTGTCCTCCTTGAAAATTTTACACACCACCTGAGTTGTGAAAACACATGAGTTCCGTCAATACCGACAACAAACTTATCAATGTGTATATGACTATCAGCAACAAACTCATCAATATGTATATAACTACAATCAACAAACTCATCAATGTGTATATGACTACCGACAACAAACTCATCAATATGTATATGACTACCAGCAACAAACTCATGCAATGTGTATATGACTACCAGCAACAAACTCATCAATATGTAAAGGTAAAGGTAAAGTACGAGACTTGAGCCGGCGTCATAGCACGCGAGTTTACACTCATTTGTGCTCAGCCGCCTATCCAGAAATCTTCGGAGATTTCTGTGTAGTGTCGCCTCAAGCATCGAAACTCATATGCTAGGCGACATTCCTCACCTTCCCAGGGTAATACCCTGGTACCCATTTCTGAAAACGGTTTGGTCGAACGTGGGGGTATTTTTTTCAAACCATGAGTAGAATTCACACTGATCCAAGGGGAATCGAACACGGGTTGTCCGAACGGGTTGTCGGTAGTCCAATCGGGTGGTTTTCCTAACTAGGCTACCTAGGCCCCCAACATCAATGTGTATATGACTACCAACAACAAACTCATCAATGGGTATATGACTACCAGCAACAAACTCATCAGTATGTATATGACTACCAGCAACAAACTCATCAATGTGTATATGACAACCAGCAACAAACTCATCAATATGTATATGACTGCCAGCAACAAACTCATCAATGTGTATATGACTACCAACAACAAACTCATCAATATGTATATGACTACCAGCAACAAACTCATCAATGTGTATATGACTACCAGCAACAAACTCATCAATGTGTATATGACTACCAGCAACAAATTCATCAATGTGTATATGACTACCAACAACAAACTCATCAATGTGTATATGACAACCAGACCCTCAGAATAATTCTCAGAAATCAACGCCTGTATTTCTGCGTCCACACCCACCGTGATGTGCTTTCTACATTCTCTTTTCAGTTAGATAGATAGAGAGATGAACACACAACTTTCTGCTAGCACTCATATCCATTGTTCCCCATGTTCTACGTCCTCTAGTGAACAAATCTGTTGAACAATGAGATGTGACAAACGTTAATCGTGATTATTCTCTGATTTTGTTTTCTCACCTCTTCCTTATCTACATTTGCTTTCTTTTGCCTGGTACTGTGGCTTGTAAAACACGGTCTTAATAAGGCCCGTAGATCTGTTAACATGGTTGTATCATTTTAATTTTTGTTATTTTACTGTTGACAGTAAGTCTTAATTTGGTCCGTTAGATCGTTGGATTTTGTTGTGCATTTTCTCATTGGTGATATGGTCTATATACGATATGAGTAAGATCATTGTACCTTATATACTGACAAAATCTCATTGACTTATATACAACAAAACTGAAGTTAACGCCCTTCAAAGAGATGTATTAACACCAAGTAATTCTTTTAAGATAAAGAGAAGACCAAATAATAGTAGCTCCTGCTGAATAAAGAACAAATTCTACCACATATTCTCATCATTGCCTTTTTACATCTTTCCATGAAATTGTGCCATAATTTCCATGATTCGTGAAGCTGAAATGAGCACAATTTCCTTAACTGGAATTGCAATCTCACATAATCTAACACCATTGGAATCTGGCTCCCTCGTCAGTTACTTGGAGATTGTGGCGAAATGTCCAGGCCCTGTTGCAGTTTTACTCAGTTCTTCTGCGGTATCTTATATCTACCTTCTCCTCTGTCTTCAACTCTCTCTCTCTCTCTCTCTCTCTCTCTCTCTCTCTCTCTCGTGCACCTGGTACTATGCCCTCCAGCTCTTCTCCATGCCATTATGTCCTTCTATGTGTCCAAAATTCCAACGCACACAATTTGTGATCGAAAAATAGCACATTTTATCCGTAATTAAAACCATCAACTGTATGTATCTTCTAAACTGACTTTATATATATATATATATATAAATTTATTTATGAAATGCGTTTTACAATGCAAGGTGGAGCCAGTATTACATTATGGATAGGAGTCATGGACATTGAACAAAGAGTTCCAAAGATCTCTGGCATTAATGGATATATGAATACATTTACGCCATGTTTTAAAAAAATCTTTTAAAAAAGGGAAATCTGAAGAACAAAACGTATCAAAATTACTATAAATCCCAAGGCAAACTAATACGATCAAGAGTATATGAATTTAAAAAGTGGTATTCAAAACTTATAGTTACACATTTCGAAGACTCAGATAAAAATATTAACACATGACAGTTAAAAGGGAAGAGATGCATAAATATCCATTATATATTTAACGAGGACAAAGTACAGAAACGCTGAAATGGCTCAATGATATAATATAGTTTTGAATAAACCAGTCATCCATCCCTACAGAAACACAATGATGTCTTATCATTTATCCAAAATAATTCTCCCACATCAAGTCTGTTGTATCAAACTATATTCTTAAGCGCCTTGAACTTTACATGGATAAAAAGAAAAAAGAAAAATGTACACTTATTTATTGTTTGACCATTTATCTTTCTTGAAGAACGTCGGAAATTTGACCTACATTTCCATAATTTTCTTGACTTTTTGTAACCCGATTTCATGACGGGTTCTCAATGTGGAAAAGTTACGATAATTTTGCAATGCTTCTCATTCAGATGCTTTCTTTCTGTGGCTGTCACATCTAAATCTGCGAGTGTAAAATAATTCCCTCGGGACATCCTTGAGTTAAATAATAGAAAATATTCGCTTATTTTGTGTGAGTATTTGGTGTACGATAGATTTGGCAATGCGTCAGTTGCGATAATTGAACACAAAATTTGAGCTTATTTTACTAATTAAAATCTTAAAATCTAAATATAGCAGAAATTTCACTTTTGTAATTTATAGTAGACCAGAGTTTATTTAAGTTAATGCGCTGTATATGTGGCATCCATTATTTAAGTTTTTTCTCATTTTTATGAAGTATTGTGTAGAATCTTTGAGGGGCGGAGGTGGTAGTGGAGGGACTTTTTTCCTCATTGATTAACTCACCAAAGAGAGATCGTGGACGACAAAGAGAGAAAATACTGGATAGTTTGGAGTCATGGCATAGAAAACAGTCAACAGAACTGATACGATGCACTGTAGATAGAAGATTGTGGAAGGACACGATCGCCTACGCCACCCGGTATGGTACATGATGATGATGATTACATCATCTGTTTGTGTGTTAACGTAAATAGATATGAAGTTTTTTTTATATTTTTAATTAACATTTATTTAAAAAAATTTAAACGTCTTTTTTTTCATTCGCCAGCTTTCAACTCTGGCAAAGTCCCTATTTACTAGGAACTGAATTTTGCGTGTTTATCCGTTTTTTTTTTCTTGGCAGCCGTATGCACAGGGGTCCCTCGCTGCACAGTCAGATAACTCCGTCTTCGGAGGAACTAATTTTTTTTTCCGGCGATGAGTAATTGATGTTTCAAGCCGGACCTCGCTGCTGAGACGAGGGGTAGTTGCCGCAGAGAGAAATCATCAATAAAAATCCCAACTGGTCCAGCCGGGATTTGAACTCAAAACCTCTCTATCGAGAACGACGTCTTACCTCGAGACCAACCAGTCCCCCAAAAATGAACTGGATACCACACAGAGATTGAAGTTTCAATTATCCATTCAATTATAAGTGGCCATATATTTTGATATTATAACACACAAATGTTAAGAAATATATTTGTTAAATATAACTTAATAGAATTTCACATCACACATATAGCTATTACCACTGTGCGTGCTTTAAGTAAAAGTAAAGGATCTCTTCACGTATCGGCAATTCGGTGAAAGTGACCATATTTTTCTATGGCCAGAGCACATTTTGTGGTGATGTGGTCGGTATCATGCCAATGGCCGTGCTCTAGCCTGTACAAAACCACATTTTTAAAGTGTTGGCGTTTATGAGAGTTGAATTGCTGTTCTGTGTGTAGGGGGGAACTTGAATCGTATTCCCATGCCCATCATCTTCATACCACCGTGTCGTCTCCGCATTGAAACATGGCTACCATGAAGCGCTGTATTACTGTATCTTTGTTTTGATGGTACCTACTGCCGTAAGGTCTTCTGTCCATCTTTTGATGTTATCTGTCAACGTTAGCCGCTTCTACCTTGTTTACCTTGTACTTTCACTTTCAAGATGACTTTAAACAGTTGCAGTATAACTATGTGTGTCCAGTGCTACTTTTGATAGTAAAGGAAGTCATACAGATCACCAATATAGGGGACTCATTTGTGCACAATGATAGAGATGATAGACATCTCGAGTGGTAATGGTGACGACAATGATAGAGATGATAGACATCTCGAGTGGTAATGGTGACCACAATGATAGAGATGATAGACATCTCGAGTGGTAATGGTGACGACAATGATAGAGATGATAGACATCTCGAGTGGTAATGGTGACCACAATGATAGAGATGATAGACATCTCGAGTGGTAATGGTGACCACAATGATAGAGATGATAGACATCTCGAGTGGTAATGGTGACCACAATGATAGAGATGATAGAGATCTCGAGTGGTAATGGTGACCACAATGATAGAGATGATAGACATCTCGAGTGGTAATGGTGACGACAATGATAGAGATGATAGACATC
This sequence comes from Megaustenia siamemsis, assembly GCA_032433765.1. Lineage (NCBI taxonomy): Eukaryota > Metazoa > Mollusca > Gastropoda > Stylommatophora > Ariophantidae > Megaustenia > Megaustenia siamemsis. The sequence goes on along the minus strand of JAVIAB010000092.1, from coordinate 71,842,317 downwards.
TCGAGTGGTAATGGTGACCACAATGATAGAGATGATAGACATCTCGAGTGGTAATGGTGACCACAATGATAGAGATGATAGACATCTCGAGTGGTAATGGTGACCACAATGATAGAGATGATAGACATCTCGAGTGGTAATGGTGACCACAATGATAGAGATGATAGACATCTCGAGTGGTAATGGTGACCACAATGATAGAGATGATAGACATCTCAAGTGGTAATGGTGACCACAATGATAGAGATGATAGACATCTCGAGTGGTAATGGTGACCACAATGATAGAGATGATAGACATCTCGAGTGGTAATGGTGACCACAATGATAGAGATGATAGACATCTCAAGTGGTAATGGTGACGACAATGATAGAGATGATAGACATCTCGAGTGGTAATGGTGACGACAATGATAGAGATGATAGACATCTCGAGTGGTAATGGTGACGACAAAGATAGACATGATAGACATCTCAAGTGGTAATGGTGACGACAATGATAGAGATGATAGACATCTCAAGTGGTAATGGTGACGACAATGATAGAGATGATAGACATCTCAAGTGGTAATGGTGACGACAATGATAGAGATGATAGACATCTCTAGTGGTAATGGTGACGACAATGATAGAGATGATAGAGATCTCGAGTGGTAATGGTGACGACAATGATAGAGATGATAGAGATGATAGACATCTTGAGTGGTAATGGTGACGACAATGATAGAGATGATAGACATCTTGAGTGGTAATGGTGACGACAATGATAGAGATGATAGACATCTCTAGTGGTAATGGTGACGACAATGATAGAGATGATAGAGATGATAGAGATCTTGAGTGGTAATGGTGACGACAATGATAGAGATGATAGAGATGATAGAGATCTTGAGTGGTAATGGTGACGACAATGATAGAGATGATAGACATCTCTAGTGGTAATGGTGACGACAATGATAGAGATGATAGAGATGATAGACATCTTGAGTGGTAATGGTGACGACAATACATATATATTGCAACTCGAATTCCAGATGTAATCAAGTGTATCTTCATTTCGTTGTCCGATTGTTTGGTTCTCGTTTTCAGAAACAAAGGCCGCGTGTAGGCTGAAACATCAATATTTTGTTGTGTCCCTTTTTTGTAAAACTGTCGTCCTTCCTAATAGGAGTGTACGTTACTTCACCGCCACTTGCTCCTTGCTACCAACCTTACCACAGTACTGCAGTTATTTACCTGTTCTCTATTACCCTCTCCCACCATATTGAAACTCGGCTCAGTTAGTGTTCAGGGTGCAGTTTAAAACATATATAATGCAGTGTAGAATAGATAGCAATGGTAACCGGTACGGGTGGTTGTTGTGTGCTTAATCAGAGAACTACTGGATCCATAACCCAGTAACACTTCGCTATTTCTTGGAAACCAGTGAGATTTATGCTTTTCCTCAGAGAAACGGCAAAGTAATTACAACAAGAAAAAATAAAAATGGCATTGGCCTTTCTGTAACTGAGTAACACATATAAGAGTTGAGACAATGCAATTAGAAAAAAAAATTATCTTTACGACACATATTACCAAAGCTGGTGTATGTCCGGGGGGGGGGGGGAGTGACTTTCATCCTGAATGATGCAATTTGGAGATAACTTAAAATCACAATTCGGAGGCTGATGGTCGTGTCAAGAGTTAGCGATTGCTAATTAGAACAGAGGTCAGTTCAACGGGTCAAAGTTATATCGTGATAAGTGCTTTTGTGAGAGTAAAACAGATAGGAAAGACAGAGTTATCTTTGTTCACAGTCACACCAAAGCATGCAGTCGAGGACAGAGGTAAAGAGAGACAAGACCATAGAATGATAAGGTTGCCATCCGTCTTGCTGACCAGCCATAGATTAGTTAGTTGCAATTTAGTAGTCTAAGAAGAACATCTTCACAGAATAAAGTGAGACTAAATTATATAGAACTACTTGGTCTACCCCAGACGTCGAATGAACTTAGGAGGAGAGATAATTAGGTACCAGAGTGAGAGCAGTTTCTAGATCAAAGAATGCTTGTTAAAATGTGCCTATTTGCCATGATTTTATATCATCAACCCCAAGTTTGTTTAAATAAATAGAAGGAGACATAGACGAGAGGATCCCGGTCCCTGTGTCGTATTATCCTTACGATATGGCTTGTCTTCATCGATCGACATGTCATGTTTCATCCGATGTTTCATGATATTTCATCCGATGTTTCATGATGTTTCATCCGATGTTTCATGATGTTTCATCCGATGTTATACAATTCCTACGTTGGCAGATGCAAAGTGTTACAGGGACATCCATCGACCTTTCCAGGTGAGAGAGAAAGTTCTGGATGATAATATCTTGTCTAGACGTGATAATCAGCTCAAACAAATAACACGATGTCCTCATAGTGAAGGCAGTCGGACTATTTGAAGATTTTAATTCAGATATTCTCTGTCCTAGCTAGAAGGGGTAACCAGTATTCAGAACAATACACTTGTTTTGATCCGACCAGAGGAATATGTATTGCCAGTTCGATATCCCGCTAGAAAGGATATTCGCTTTACACATACACCGCTGGTTCCACGACCAGAGTGTTCCAGATAGAAGGGCTACTTGAACTAAGGAAAAAATTGCTTCTCCGTATAAACCTCTACTCTACACACACAAAATAATAAATAAATAAAGGTAACCCCGTCATGTAAGTGGCGTACAGGGAATATGGTGGTAGTGACCATACATGTTACAGACTTTCGGCACATGATTTTTGGGGTAATGTGGTCGGTATTACGCCCGTGCTGATTTACTTTCCCAGAAACAAAAAATCCGGTACCCATTAAATGCTGGGTGAACCGGAGCCGTCGAATGGGATGGAACGCTACCTCTTGTCCATTGTAGTCCAGTTCACTAACCACTGAGCTATTACGGCGTTCTAATCTACATCTATGATATAATTCACCCGTATATCCGGTGATTGTTGAGTAATAGCATTGTCAAGTTCCCACCTCCTTTCAATCCGCTTCGTCCCCTGCACATTATGGTACGTAATTGACTCTGCACCTCATACCTTGTTATACCCCTGTACAATATGATCCTTTACGTCTTTTGTTTTATTTCTAGCAATTTAGCTTTCATGAGATTGTTGTTGAAGAGATAATGCTACAGCAGATGGTGGACTTTCACTTATTGATGTGGCAGTTCGAGACTTTCACTTATTGATGTGGCAGTTCGAGACTTTCACTTATTGATGTGGCAGTTCGAGACTTTCACTTATTGATGTGGCAGTTCGACACTTTCACTTATTGATGTGGCAGTTCGAGACTTTCCTTATTGATGTGGCAGGTTGAAACTTTCACTCATTGATGTGGCAGGTTGAGACTTTCACTCATTGATGTGGCAGGTCGAGACTTTCATTCATTGATGTGGCAGGTCGTAATGGCTTTCTTGACATCCCCGGCTCTTACTGGAGAAGTTGGATGCTGAGAAACTACTAGTACAGCCCAGAGGTACTGCATTACTGGGTCCTCTATATCAGTAACAGCCACCACTACAGGGAACACGGCGATCCCAGCTTCTTTAGCCAGTCTGTTTTGACGCAGACTGTTACCAGGGGAGACCACGAGGAGGTAGAACTGCTAGGTCTTGGTCATATCTAATGTTGCGCCTACCCTGCTACTGTGATAACTGGCTGCAGGCGCTTATGCTTCCCCGTTTTGTGAAATTAAAATAGATAACCACTTCAGATGGAACAAATTATTTTGAATTGTTCCGTAAACGATGATGTATGTTCGAATTTTCTATTGGACCGATTATTAGTTCTACACAGTTTGTTTTTACTGGATTCATTACGATTCATTGATCGATGGCTTGACAAGCTGTCATTGTAAAAGTGTTGTTATGGAAACAGAGCCATTAATTTTAGAAACAGTGATCTCTGCTATATGTACCATTTTGGCACGCAGGGTTTCTGTTTTTAAGATTGTGGTTCTGCCCTAGGTGCCGTCTTTGGCTCCAAAGGACAATAGATAGATAGATTACGATTCAACAATTCCTATTATTATTCTGATGATCCATTTGCGACACAATAATCTATTATTTTCTTACAGGCCAATTACGACTCCACAATATATTTTTCACTTCATCGATTAAGCTATTTTTTAAAAATCTTCTTAGGTCTTTTTTGAATACAGTTATAAGTTGTTCTTTGTCTGTTGGACTATTATTTCTGTTCTCTCGTCTGCCTTTAAAAGGGTGATAAGTGGGTTGAAGTTGCGTCGTGTTTGCAGTAAGAAACAATGTGCTTTTCATCCCGAAACATTCGGCATCAAGATTATGACAAACTGGAATGATTTGTTAACATTTATTTCAACTACAATTAATTGCACCTGCATTCAGCTACGTCCGATCCCTGAATGAATCTATCAATGAATCTGTCATTTAATCATCTGTCTGTCTGTCTGTCTGTCTGCCTGTCTGTCTGTCTGTCTGTCTGTCTATCCGCCTGCCTGCCTGTGCTGTAATCTTTTGATGAGCTATTGAAGCGTGCCCGTCGTCGCTCACTGATTGTCTCGTATTCGTTGGTGTTGTTGGTGGTTCAATGCCCCCACGACACCGTAATCCCTCGTCGTGCTGATCTGCCGTGATTATTGCTGAGAGAGCATTGAAATGAATTAACTCTGGAACATTATGAACAGGAGCATTGGCGTCCCGATCATCCAGCGCTCTCTCCTCGTTACACAAGGAGTGACTGTTGTTCACCCCGACTCAACTGGAAGCCATCTGGTCTTGTCTTAGCTTCTTCCAGCTGATTAGTCTCATAGCTATTCGACACCTAGCTCCGCCTCTGTTCATATGAACTGCACGTGTTCATCGTCCTCAGAATGGTCGTACTTCGCGTTGTGTTGACCGGCCCAAATCGGCCAACTAGAAACAGTTTATTACACAGCCATACACAAATGAGGTCACACAAGTCATGGATAACACAATACTTAACTTGCTTTATTTACAACGTTCCGGTTATAAACAAGCTATACACATTGGCTGGGCGGCATGACTATCCGCTCCATTCTGTTCTATATGTCTAAGAAAGTTTTGGCTTACTACAGTCTTATACCGAGCCGCGATAGCTCAGCGGTTAGTGAACTTGACTGCAAAGGACAAGAGGTAGCGTTCGTTCCCAACTGACGGCTTTTGGGTTCACCCAGCCTTAAATAGGTGCCGGATTTTTTTCTGGGAAAGTAAAGCGGCACTGGCGTAATACCGACTACATTACCCCAAAAATCATGTGTCGAAGGTCTGTAAAATTTATGGTCACTAACACCATATTCCCTATACGCCACTTGGCGTGACGGGGACTCTTTACGTTTTTTACTTTTACCGCCTTATACCACCTGCTCCTATTCTCTAAATGCCCTTATACAGTTACAACTTCCTACTATGGCCCTACCATTACGGTTGACTTTATCTAGACTTCCTCTAACTTACATCTCGTAACTCCCTACTGTTTATGTCTGTTTTCTTTCTAAAACTATGAACCTTTGCCCGATTACTGCTAAAACGAAAACATTACGCCCTGTTGGCGCGGTCCGTCTCCGATGTCTCTAACTTACATCTGATCCTTCTCTGAGTTTGGAATTTTCACCTACTCACTCATATTAAGAAAGAGCATTGTGCACTGTTACCACTAAGCGAGCCTGACGCCCTAGTGGCGCGGCCCACCTCCTCTCTCTCTCTCTCTCTCTCTCTCTCTCTCTAACAGTTGGCCCTCTGTCCAACCGACAAAGCGGTTCTGAGCTACTCTGGAATTGTCACCTACTCACTCCTATTAAGAAAGAGAGACGTGCACTGTTACCACTAAGCGAGCCTGACTCCCTAATTGGCTATTGCTCAGCCAATCAAACCAATCCAGCATCTTAAGACAACTCACTCTAGAGTTTCTTACCATTCTCCTACCCCACGAGAATTATCCAATCTCTACTCACTACCACTAACCTTCCCGTGCATGTCTCTCAACTCACGATGGTTCTCAGTTCTCACATTACCCACAATGGTTCTCCCTATTTTCCTTACACTATACCCAACTCAATCTATTTCTTTACATTCCTACCTCCCCGGCTGCAGTCCGTCCGTCTATCTGTCTATCTATCTATCGAGGCATTAATCTATTAAACCATCCATTCACCCATGCAGTATCTAACCGCATAAATATCAACTTTTCTACCCATCTGACTCTGTCTAGCTGGCTAGCTCTCTGTCTGTAACTGTTTTTATTTGTATTTGTCTGTCTGAGATTTTTATGTGTGCTTCTTTTTTTCAGTGTGATTTTCTCTATTTTTCTTCTCTCTCTCTCTCTCTCCATCTTTTCTCTCTCTCTCTCTCTCTCCATCTTTTCTCTCTTCTCACTCTCTCTATTTTTTTTCTGAGGTTTACTAACCCATTTTCACATTTCTATTTTTTGCCTACCAAGGGTGCAATTAATGAGCGCCAGAGTTTTATCAAATCCTGCATTTTGTTAAGGGGTCAGTCCAAGACAAAACATTTTTTTGTTTTACATTTATTGGCCAAATTTATTTCTAGACTAAATCAATGTCTGAACTTTATCCGGCCATACCATCGCACCACATCTTGATGCTGTTACATGGCACGATACAAAATTTATACTGAAAAACCTTTATCAAAAACATCAATTTCAATTGTCTTTTTTTTTCTTTTCCTTCAGAAAATATTTCACAAAGATGAAGTGTAATTAAATACCTGCATCTCCAACAAAAGACCACTGGTGTCTGTTTTTTTATTTGTATTGCCCGTTCAAGGACGCTCTACTTCATGATATGTCGTTATGTGTTTTAACTGAACATATTAAGACACGTTTTTAAAGGTTGCAGCTGTCAGTTTTCCCTCAATGTTGATGTCTTGTCTAACTATACAAGTAACTGATTGATTCTTTAGAGCAGAACTGAGTTGTTAGTTTAAAGAGAAAAGGATCAAGTATTTCGACGTCACGAAACAGAACCCCCACACTAAACGTAATCTTGATATCCCGGGACTAAAAACTTTGTTGTGGGTGTTTTAGTGGAGACAACAAAACATTTATTTCTTGTCCCTTTTTAAAGACAATATTTCTTTCCATATTTGTGAGTGGCCGCTTTATTTCTCATGAAGTGTTTGATTATGTCTCGAATAGAAAAAACAAAACATATTCATCGTTAATTGCTGAAAACTTAAAGAACTAAGGACAAACAAACTAATGAAGATTTGTATCAAACAAGGACTGTGATTAGAGTCGTAGTAATGCTCAGCTGAAACTGAGTCCATCATTGAGAAGATTCTTCTACATCTTGACAACTATTCCTTCTTATGGTGTCCGCCGTTTATAAACCTGTTAAGTTGACATTAGTTCACAGCTGTTTGTCACAAACACATTCGTTTACTTGCTGATGTGTGCCCTTCTTGAAATATGTAATACACTTTCTTCTTCTATGATATATATAATAATTAGAAGAAGGTGTATCTGAAAATGTAAAACCTTTTGTGTTTAAAAATTGAATATTTTGAGCTGAAGACTCTCAAACGTCTCTTTGATCTTTTAGTTAGGGCATTATTTTGATAAATTATCGTTCATAAATATTGACTTTAGCTGGAAATATTTTACATTTCTGTGGGTTTGTGAGTGTGTGTGCGTGCGTGCGTGTGTGTATGTGTGTGCGCGCGCGCTCGCCAGTGTGTGGTATCGCAAATCGTAACCTCTTCAACAAAATATCAGTTTTAAGAATTAGGTGAATGCTCCGGACATCAACATCCATAAATACTGAAGAATGTCAAAGACTAGAACTAAAATGCCACTTTTAAACGGAAACAAACAGCTGTGACCTACGTTATGTTGTGGTTTATAGCCCAAGATATCCGCCATTAACATGGCAATTTTGTGTTCATGTTTGCCATTTCTCTAAATACCTGCAGGCTTAGTTAGGTCAATTAATTTAATATTAAATGCACCACAACTCTGTGGAGCTAGTGGAGATATTAGGTGCACCACAGTTAAGTGGAGCTAGTGTGACTATTACGTGCACCACAACTCTGTGGAGCTATTAGGTGCACCACAATTAGGTGGAGCTAGTGGAGCTATAAGGTGCGCCACAACTCTATGGGGCTAGTGGAGCTATTAGGTGCACCACAATTAGGTGGATCTAGTAGAGCTATTGGGTTCACCACAATTAGGTGGAGCTAGTGGAACTATTAGGTGCACCACAACTCTGTGGAGCTAGTGGAACTATTAGGTGCACCACAATTAGGTGGAGCTAGTGGAAATATTAGGTGCACCATAACGCTGTGGAGTTAGTGGAGCTAGGGGAACAATTAGGTGCACCACAACTCTGTGGAGCTAGTGGAACTATTAAGTGCACCACAATTAAGTGGAGCTAGTGGAGCTGTTAGGTGCACCACAATTAGGTGGAGCTAGTGGAACTATTAGGTGCACCACAATAAGGTGGAGCTAGTGGAGCTATAAGGTGCGCCACAACTCTGTGCGGCTAGTGCAGCTATTAGGTGCACCACAATTAGGTGGATCTAGTAGAGCTATTGGGTGCACCACAACTCTGTGGAGCTTGTGGAACTATTAAATGCACCACAACTCTGTGGAGCTAGTGGAACTAGTAGGTGCACCACAAATCTGTGGAGCTAGTGGAACTATTAGATGCATCACAACTCTGTGGAACTAGTGGAACTATTAGGTGCACCACAACTCTGTGGAGCTAGAGGAGCTATTAGGTGCACTACAACTCTGTGGAGCTTGTGAAACTATTAGATGCACCACAGCTCTGTGGAGCTAGTGGAACTATTAGATGCACCGCAACTCTGTGGAGCTAGTGGAACTATTAGGTGCACCACAAATCTGTGGAGCTAGTGGAACTATTAGATGCACCACAAGTATGTGGAAATAGTGGAACTATTATGTGCACCACAACTCTGTGGAGCTAGTGGAACTATTAGTTGCACCACAACTCTATGGAGCTAGTGGAACTATTAGGTGCACCACAACTATGTGGAGCTAGTGGAGCTATTAGGTGCACTACAACTCTGTGGAGCTAGCGGAACTATTGGATGCACCACAGCTCTGTGCAACTAGTGGAATTATTAGGTGCACCACAACTCTGTGGAGCTAGTGCAACTATTAGATGCACCACAACTCGGTGTAGCTATTAGGTGCACTACAACTCTGTGGAGCTCATGGAGCTATTAGATGCACTACAACTCTGTGGAGCTAATGGAACTATTAGGTACACCACAACTCTGTGGAGCTTGTGGAGCTAGTAGGTGCACCACAACTCTATGGAGCTAGTGGAACTATTATGTGCACCACAACTCTGTAGAGCTAGTGGAACTATTAGGTGCACCACAACTCTATGGAGCTAGTGGAAGTATTAGGTGCACCACAACTCTGTGGAGATATTAGATGCACTATAACTCTGTGAAGCTAGTGGAACTATTAGATGCACCACAGCTCTGTGGAACTAGTGGAGCTATTAGGTGCACCACAACTCTGTGGAGCTAGTGGAACTATTAGGTGCACCACAACTCTATGGAGCTAATGGAACTATTAGATGCACTACAACTATGTGGAGCTAGTGGAACTATTAGGTGGACCACAACTCGGTGTAGCTATTAGGTGCACTACAACTCTGTGGAGACGCTACATGCATATGGTAATAGCGTATCATTATCATTATCAAGTACCGGGCCGGCTAGCGTAGGTGATCATGTCTCTCCACAACTTTCGATCTCGACATTTATTTAGCATTTCTGATGTTGACCCTCTGTAAAGCCACTCTCTTTAGCTGGTTTCTTTTCTCTTTGCTTCCCTCTATCTCTTCGCCCCTCAATTTTCCCAGTTGTTACAATGGAAATTACCACTTTTTGCTTTGACCTCTTTCAGAAAGTTTTCATTACTCTTCTTTGCTCTCTATTCTCTATGGTATTCTCAACATTCTTCTGTAAAATCACATTTCTACAGCCTCCAGAGATATTCTTATCTGTTGTACTATTGTCAATGATTCACATTCAAATGTTAAGACGGTTCTACATAACATTTAAGAACTCTTTTTCTTGCTTCTATTGTCAAAAATGGGTTGCATTCTATCTTCCTCATTTTTTGGAAAGCCGCTTTTGCCTGAGCCATCTGCATCTCACCTCTGTTGTACATCTTTCGTCTGAGGTTAACATAGCTCCCAAATAGTTAAATTCAATTACCTGTTTTAATATTGTTCCACTTGTGTCTTTATTTTACACTGAGGTGATTCTTTTTTCTTTGTTGTTACTATTACTTCTGTCTTTTTGCCATTAAAGCTGAGTCCTTTATTTTTGCTTTCTTTCACTATAATTTCTAAAATTTCTTGTAAACTGATTTCACTCTTAGCGATTAAGACTGTATCATCAGCATAGATAAAAAAAAGTAGTAAAGTACCCCCGTCACGCCAAGTCGCGTATAGGGAAATATGGTGTTAGTGACCCTATATTTTACAGACCTTCAGCACATGATTTTTGGGGTAATGTGGTCGGTATTACGCCCGTGCTGCTTTACTTTCCCAGAAAAAAATCCGGTACCCATTTAAGGCTGGGTGAACCCGGAAGCCGTCGGTTGGGATGGAACCCTACCCCTTGACCTTTGTAGTCCAGTTCACTAACCACTGAGCTATCACAGCTCATGTATCATCAGCATACCTTAGATTATTTATATTATGACCTCCGATTGTTATTCCAGGCATGCCCCTTATGAATCTTAAAATAACCTCCCTATACATATTAAATAAATCTGGTGACATCACACAACCTTGCCTAACACACTGTTTTATTTGTTTAAAAATTCCCAATTGATTTCCAGTTCTTATGGCCACTATTTGTTGCTAGTACATGTTCTTTATTATTCGAACTTATATAGGTTCTACTGTAGGTACTCATTCTAAGTAAAATGTAAGGAATCATAGCATGATTTTTTAGAAAGATATCTCGCTTGCAAAAATGCATAGTGACAGTACAGTCTATATTGTCATATATTATTGTTATATTCAGCTGTCAAAAATTGAATATATTGTTAATTAACTTTTAATCAGAAGATAATTTTCTAATGATACCCTTAGATATTTGAGGTAGCTAAGTGATTAAACTAATTGATCACTCTTCTCGAATCTTGATCCAACAATCTACGATTACTATTTATAACAACCTCCTGTTTGAAACATCATTAAATATCTTTATTTACTATGTGATTAAGAGATAACAGCATAATAATATTTTTGAATGCAATAAATATTTCCTTTGTAAGGGAAGAAGCGAGAGAGTCATCAGGAATACCCTAAATCGAATGAAAAAAAAAGGATAAATTAGTCCATCTGAGACAGAAGCTCGGGTTGAAATATAGTAAACAGAGAGAGAAAACTGATGTGATGGTTTATAGCAAACCTGTTCCATTCCGGTAACAAGGGAAATGTGAAGCACGTGTAACCAAAGCCAACAAGAACGCTATTCTTGTGTTACCCAGAATTTATGAGTATAATCTTTCGCCCATTCAAGGTTATTTTGCATTCACAGACATTTATTATCTTCATCATCATCATCAACTTATTCTGTTATATATGTCTATGTGAAATCAATGGTGGTACTTCGAACTTTACTCGTTCGAATATTCCGTTCGAACTCTGATTTGTTCGAAATTCAAATGAGTTTTTTTTTTTTGGTTCATTAGAAATAATGGGAAGTGAATTAATACGTTTCAAAACCCTAAGATACAACTATTTTTATTAATATAAACGACAATTGGATAAAATTGGAGCTAAAGATAAAATATTGAAACTATAAATAAAATATGTAGATGTTATTTAATATAGCAAAGATTGCATTTAATTAAACTTAGTCAAGAGTGGCGATGTTTCGTGCGTTTGTTGGAGAGGCAGAGAAAAATTACTGTTTGGAAAGGGAGTTTCCATCCATTAACTCAAACATCAAATAACTGTACTTCTTGTGGTCTTACTTTTTTCTCTCTCCTTTTCTCTTTACTATCTAAATGTTTTTGTTAAATTTTCCTCTTTTCTAGATCCGCGGTACGTTGACCGATTTCACGCGTCACGTTCACGCTTCGCGATAAATTCCTTTCTCAATCCAATTGTCGATACTACAGCATTCCCTTTACACATCGCTGTTTCTTTACTATATTTTGGATCAGTTAGTCAATATATATATATATATATATATATATATATATATATATATATATATATATATATATATATGTGTGTGTGTGTGTGTCTCGACAGGAAGCTGGTAGCAAGCAATCGTTAGTGAGTAGTTTAATCAAATATTAGTGTCTTATGCTGGATGATGTTTTACTAAACAGCTTCTTTAGTGGCAGAGCCTGCCAATAGTGGACAGCAGAATGAAAATACATTTCTTCTACTCGTCCTCATCTCCTGTCATCAACGCATTTTGTCTTCTGCATATGACATCAACTCTTCCTCCAATGTTGCTATGCCGTTTATTTTAATTTTGTTCTCCGTGTTTTATAATCTGATGCCAGACTGTCTCGGTTTCTTTCACTGGTAGAGAATTCACTCAGGTTAGCCCTGCAAACATCCTTATATCTCAACACTAGTCTGCTTTTTGGTCTGTTTCCGACCCTGAGTTTGCCATACACTAATTTTGGGGGGGAATAAATTATTTTCAATTCTTCTCACGTGACATAGCCACCTTGGCTCTTTGCAAGTCACCAGAGTTGGTTACTTTGTCCTGGAATTTATTTTTAATGTTTACTATATTGCGATGGAAACGTACATGAAAACTATTTATTCTTTCTGCTGCCATGCATAGATAGTTCAAGTTTTCTGATCCGTATAAAAGTGTACTAAACACACAACTTCGGTAAATTATAACCCTTGCTCTGAGTGTCAGTTTTGTGTTGACCCATGCTGTATGTTTACGTTTATCGATTATTGAAGCTCATTTTCGATTCCAGAATTTATCTCTTCATCACTTGAGATGGTAGTTGTGACAATAGAACCCAGGTGGTAGATGAACTTTCTAACAGATTCAAAGGGCTGTTTTATTTAACGTAATAGTTGTGGGTATGTCTATACCCTGTTAAAGCATCAGTCTTCTGGATATTTATTGACAAGGAAAATAAATCTCATTATCTAGAAAGATTGCCAGTCACTGACTTCAGGACAATTTCATCGTGAGCAACAAGTGATGCATCCGCAGGGAATAGAACGATGTTATTTGTTTAGGATCTCAGATATTTTAATTTGTGGTCTCAGACGTGCTAAATTAAATAAGGAACCATCAGATAATAGATAATCGTAAGATATAACCAATATACTAATAAATAAAGCAGAGAAAGTACCGAAAACACACAAATACAGCACAAGAGCGCACTAAGGAGAACAATAAAATATAATCATTGATGTTTCTTCTATTTCTTCGCTTTTATAGGTTAATTACATGTTTCAACTTCTGTTTGTGTCATTATTTATGTATTCTAATTGTCTACTTTCATCTGCACTTTCTTTATTTTGCTATTTCTTTACTACGAATGTGTAATAAATTGCAATAAATTCCACGAATCAAATATCACTCCCTGAAATTGTAGATAATGTATTTCAAGATCTGCATTTGTCTGTTTATTTAGAAGTAATGTGACTAAGTAATGTGAAGAAGCAATGTCACATGAACACTATAAAAAACAAATGAAAAGATAATTAGAGGCCACAGAGATGGGATTTCTCAGAATAATGTTGAAGGTTCCCGACAAAACTAAAAAGACAAATGATGATAGGCTCAAAGAGGCCAACACAAAAAAGTACTCCTAAAAAATGTCACAAAGAAACAATCAACATTTTTCGGGCACATCATGAGAAGAGGAAGGTTGGAATCCTTCGTTACAACTGGCAAAATATAGGGAAAGAGAGATCGCGGACGACAAAGAGAGAGGATACGATGCACTGTGGATAGAAGATTGTGGAAGGACATGATCGTCTGCGCCAATCGGTATGGCACATGATGATGATGAATGTAACTGATGAAAATAACGTTTTGAACTCATATTTCTAAAAATGCAATTAGAAAAATAAAGAAGTCATATGATTTTTTGGAAATGTAATCTGGTGGAGGATATGTTACCTAGAAATTGTTTTTGCAAAGAGCCAAATGAAAACAGAAGCGGTTGGTAAAATAGCACTCACAAAAAAACATAAATTGGTTTTGCAAAGAGCCAAATGAAAACAGAAGCGGTTGGTAAAATAGCACTCACAAAAAAACATAAATTGGTTTTGCAAAGAGCCAAATGAAAACAGAAGCGGTTAGTAAAATAGCACTCACAAAAAAACATAAATTGGTTTTGACATTCATTCAAAATCCATTGACACATTACAGTCATAATGTTGCCACATACAAAAAGTACACTGCTGTTGGAAATGTGGCACGTCAACAAAATATTATAAATGATAATTATGTATAATGATACAAGGAAGTAAGTTTCGAGAAATATTGACAGAAATGGATTAATAAATAAGTTGATCGCTAAAATATACGTGCCGTAGGCAAACGTGTTGAGGAAAAATGTTTATTTTTTGACAGCACGTTGTAAACAACTTTGCAACGCAACTGCACTCATTTGACACCCTTCTGATCAGCGGCGGAAATTCAGAGGAAGTAACGGAGGCCACGACTCTTCCAATATTCTATCACAATAAATGACACAATCACATTGCAGCTCAATGAATTAAATGTCAATGTACAACCAGCCACCATATTCCTTAGTATAGATGTGACAAAGTTAAACTAATTCAAACCGTTACTTATAAATAGGCTTCAGTGTCTACGAAAGTCAAACCTACTACAACCGTCCACCAACATCTATTGACCTTGCAATGTGTATGAGCACTACGTATGCCATTTCAGCAATCACCTCCTCCTTGCATGACAACGGAATGTCTAATAAGATGGCGATCTATTTCTTTATTGAAACATCTAGAAGCAGAATACGTTGCTTTTAGGTGCAATAGGATCTAATAGGAGTCATCCTTATCTGGAGTCTATGTACGATCAGTGTGTTGCGTCTTTATATAAAAAAACAGTTTGAAACAAAACTGTAAGAGATGTTATTAACAGCAAAGCCATGTTTTCTCTCATAAATTATAAAGCAAAAGAATAAGATAGTATAAAATATTATGTTAATTTAGAACAATGATGGAAGGAACTATTTTACTTAGAGTAGATTGCTGTAATATCGCAAATTAGCAGGTTAAAGGTCAGTATAAAGTTTGGTCTCACGTTCTGGGCTCTTCAAATTCCAAATCCACCGCCCTCAACTGCAATATTGAACGATAATGGATAATGATCGTCAAGAGAACGCTGGGATGGTGAACGGTGATGGATAATGATCGTCAATATAACGCTGGGATGATGAACGGTAATGGATAATGATCGTCAATATAACGCTGGGATGATGAACGGTAATGGATAATGATCGTCAAGAGAACGCTGGAATGGTGAACGATAATGGATAATGATCGTCAATATAACGCTGGGATGGTGAACGGTGATGGATAATGATCGTCAAGAGAACGTTGGGATGGTGAACGACAATGGATAATGATCGTCAATACAACGCTGGGATGGTGAACGGTGATGGATAATGATCGTCAAGAGAACGTTGGGATGGTGAACGATAATGGATAATGATCGTCAATATAACGCTGGGATGGTGAACGGTGATGGATAATGATCGTCAATAGAACGCTGGGAAGGTGAACGATAATGGATAATGATCGTCAAGAGAACGCTGGGATGGTGAACGGTGATGGATAATGATCGTCAATAGAACGCAGGGATGGTGAACGGTGATGGATAATGATCGTCAAGAGAACGTTGGGATGGTGAACGATAATGAATAATGATCGTCAATAGAACGCTGGGATGGTGAACGGTGATGGATAATGATCGTCAAGAGAACGCTGGGATGGTGAACGGTGATGGATAATGATCGTCAAGAGAACGCTGGGATGGTGAACGGTGATGGATAATGATCGTCAAGAAGGCACTGGAAAAAAATGCAATCGAAAATGATTTACCCTTCAGAGAATTAAATATTTCCAATATAAGTGAAATATTAATTAACGGCCGTGTAATAATAAACTTTCAAAATATAAAAAAGAAAGAAAGAAAGAAAGAACGAAAGAAAGAAATTAGATTCGTACCACTTGAACTATAACAGCAGGACTAAAACTAAGAATAGCAAAATGTTATATCTTGTCAACATTCATGTATGGTGTAGAGACGTGGCTATTATACACGAAAACAGACCAGAAAATGTAACCCTTTGAAATGTGGATTATAGAAGAATAGGTAGAATTGGATAGAAAGAGAAGAAAACAAATGAAGACTTAAAACAACCGAAAAAAGAACAGAAAACAACTAAACACAATTCAAACAAGGCAAATGACATTTTGGAATATTAAATGACACAGAAGCCTGCTAACAGAAATCTTTAAAAGGAAAATACAAGGTTAAAGAGTGAGAGGCAGACTAAGACTAATATGGACGAGTAATATAAAAAGATGAGCAAGTCAGCCTATGAGAATCTGCACTATCAATGCAAGAGGCAGAGCGGAATGGTACTCAATGGTAATCAAACTTTGATGCGGAGACGGCACTCAATAATGATGATGATGAGAACTTCAATACATCACAATAACCTTATATGATCTATGACGTCATTACAGACGGGAGGTGACAAGCAATCATTGTTTGTCTGTAGTTCGCTAACATATGGACGTATTAGAATTAACGACGCGTTGACGTGCAGTCTATATTGTGGCTGTTTCTTTCAATATTAGATCGAATGTCTGACCACAGTGTATATTTGTATTGTCAGCTCTCATCTCCATTCTCTTGCGTCTTTTATTCTTCTAATTTATCATCATCTTATCTTCGAATGCTGCTGTGCCATTTTTTTATCCGCACTTTCTGTGTGCTGTTATATGTCGGCAGAATATCCTAAATCCTTTTTCCTGCTGAAAGAGAATTATCTCTGGGAAGTTTAAAATATCCTTACATCTCAGTACTTATCACCATTTGCATACTTACCTTCCTTAAGTTCCACAGACAATATTTCTTTAGGAAAACGATACAGGACAGCTCAGTCGTGAAGAACCAGTGCTGTATAAATAATTACACGATATGTTTTAAAACTATGTAAGATTAAACTTTTCATAATTGTTAGTATTTGAATATCTGATAAAATAAAATAAAACAGCATCATTCGAATTATTTTATAATTATTTTAACTTTAGGGATACAGCATTCAAACCCTCGAAATACACGATTCTTGGAAAACATTGGAGATTCAAAACTTTCCGTTATTTTTTCTTCTTTCTCGTAATTCAAATCTCCCGAATCCTAACCTAAAAATCCGCTAAAACTAAGGAATGTTTAATTTTAACTCCAATGACGTTAATAGAAAACTTTGCAAAAAAAAAGTATAAAAAAAACGACGACTGTTGCAGTTTCACTGGTAATCACATCTAAAAAGGAATGAAAAGACGATCAGAGGAGCTACAGAGATGGGATTTCTCAGGCGAATGTTGAAAGTTCTCTGGTCAGATAAAAATACCAATGAGGAAGTTCTCAAAGAGGCCACAGAGATGGGATTTTTCAGGCGAATATTGAAAGTTCTCTGGACAGATAAAAATACCAATGAGGAAGTTCTCAAAGAGGCCACAGAGATGGGATTTTTCAGGCGAATGTTGAAAGTTCTCTGGACAGATAAAAATACCAATGAGGAAGTTCTCAAAGAGGCCACAGAGATGGAATTTCTCAGGCGAATGTTGAAATTTCCTAGACAGATAAAAATACCAATGAGGAAGTTCTCAAAGAGGAAACAGAGATGGGATTTCTCAGGCGAATGTTGAAATTTCCTAGACAGATAAAAATACCAATGAGGAAGTTCTCAAAGAGGCCACAGAGATGGGATTTATCAGGCGAATGTTAAAAGTTCACTGGACAGATACAAATACCAATGAGCATAACAAGACTGGCTCCGTCACCGTCATGGAAGCAATAGGGAAATAGCATGGGAATCCCAGGAATATCTGTCGGAGAGAAATTGGGAAAGCCCTGAAGAACATTGCTCTAGACTTGAAAGAAGTAGAGAAAACGTTCCAGAATAGGAATGGATGGAGATATCTCCAATGCTCCAAAAATGTGTACATCAGACTTTATTTTTAATTACATTTTCCTATCATAGTAGCATATGGATGTGAAACTGGTATTATCTACTGATCTTTTGAATATTGAATGCCGTTAATAAAAGTGTTACAGATGATAACCATTAACATAGAACAGAACAAACATGTCAATGTTGCTATAATTTAATATTTCAAAGAGTTGACTACTATAGAAAATATGAAGGGGAAACATTGTGTCGCATGAAGCAAGATTATGGCCCAGAGAAGAAGATTTTAGAGAGAATAATATCAGGGAGTGGTATAGGAAGACCAGGAGAAAGGGTACATGATATCACAAACGTGTTGGAAATGTTGGTTTCTGACGCTGGACATCTCACACAGGACAGACAGAACTAAACATCATAACTGCTGTTATAGTAGACATGTTCCTACAGGGACAAGCTAGATGATTATTCTGATGACGTATTTTCAGAAAAAATACTATATCGTAAAGGTATTTGTATAATTATTATATCACCTTTCGTATTTTTTTTAACTCATTCATCTAAGCTATTTAACAGCCAGGTAATTTCCTAGTTTGATCAGATATATTATTTCAGTTGGAAGAGTGATGTACCCTAAAATATGTCTGCCAAAATACAGTGGTTCTACGCATTCTTGGCGTTGGGGTCATTACGCTGGCATGTAATCATTTCGGAGTATCTGTTGATTGGGCGTTGGGTCCAGGGGTT
Organism: Megaustenia siamemsis; assembly: GCA_032433765.1. Lineage (NCBI taxonomy): Eukaryota > Metazoa > Mollusca > Gastropoda > Stylommatophora > Ariophantidae > Megaustenia > Megaustenia siamemsis. Next base: position 71,823,353 of record JAVIAB010000092.1, on the reverse strand, counting down.
AGGTTTAGCTTTAGTGTTAAATATTTATAAATATATTATAACGCGTGACAAGTCATGATCTGCCCAACATTCACAACTTCAGTTGGGGCTCTAGGTCGCCCGGTCATTTTGCAAATACAGTAGTACCAAATTCAAGTAAGTGAACTCAGAACTGCTTAGCTGGTTTTTAAATATTAGACAAACTAGCCTATATATATAGGCGGATAATTAGTAAGAAGAAGCATAAGAAAGGATAGGGGTTCAGCCAATTATTAATTAACATCTTGATTTGGACGCAGACGCTGACCCGAACGCCACGCTGACCCAAACGCCAGTGTGAGTGACACATGCCAGCGTAATGACCCCAACGCCAAGAATGCGTAGAACCACTGTATTTTGGCAGACATATTTTAGGGGACATCACTCTTCCAAACTGAAATAATATATCTGATCAAACTAGGAAATTACCAACAGCCAGACGAAGCGCAAGATTGAAAAGAAAATTTAGCAAATAAATGAACATCGTGCTAGAAACCATGAGCATGTATCACAAGCAGCATCAGCTTACAGGAGATGATGATAACGGTAAAGGTTAAAGTACGAGACTTGAACCAGCGTCTTAGCACGCGAGTTTACACCCATATGTGCTCGGCCGCCTATCCAGAAATGTTCGGATATTTCTGTATAGTGTAGCCTCAAGCATCGAAACTCAGATGCGAAGCGACATTCCTCACCTTTCCAGGATAATACCCTGGTACCCATTTCTGCCAACGGCTGGGTCGACCGTGGAGGTTTTTTTTTTTTTTCCAACCACGAGTACAATTCACACTGCCCCCAGCGGGAATCGAACACGGGTTGTCCGAATGTCGGTGGTCCAGTCGGGTGGTTTTCCCAACTAGGCCACCGAGGCCCCCACCTCGACGGTGAGATGATGATCTTTGGGGTTAACTAGGGTGGCTTAAGGTCGAAATATTTTCGTCAGTAACACGTGTATCAGTTTTGAATTATGCATCTTTGCTTGAAGTCCAACAATTTCTGAGTCTGGCTACGTGATACTCTTCTGCAGAAATATTATGACAACTCTGCGTTGAATTTCATTCTGTTTGTCACTGATACTTTAGTTGATTCCAGCCGTTGTATCTTTCCACGAAGATCAAATACGCATGTTTCTTCTATGTAACAAATGCAGTAGTAATAGTCTAAATACGCATGTTTCTTCTATGCAACAAATGCAGTAGTAATAGTCTAAATACGCATGTTTCTTCTATGCAACAAATGCAGTAGTAATAGTCTAAATACGCTTAGAACTTCCGGTTCATATGGCGAATAGGCGGCAGGAACCATTATCGGCTGTGTCTGAAAAGTGTTCCTTGTTGCAGCTTCCTCATATTCCAAGTCCGGCTTGTTGAAGGAGCTACTGAGTTAAGTGCTCTGTGCACACCGTGAGCTGTGCGTTTAATCCGTTTTGACTGTGTTTCAATATGCCGATTGCTTGCGATGAATGATGATATCGTATGACGGGGAACAGATGGCTGTGTTCACTTTCTGTGCAATTTCTCCGTATGTCTTTTGGCGTGTGCTGAGACTGCTGTGATGGGGACTGTAGCTACGTTTTTTTGTTCGAAAGATTAGCAATTAATTCGAATGATTCCACTGGCACGAGCGATTGAGCAGTTATGGATTTTAATTCGTTTGCAGTGATACCGAGGCCCACCATAACCATAACTACGTATTTAGATCATCATCATTGAGTGCCGTCTCCGCAACGAAGGTTGGCTACCATGGAGCGCCATTCTGCTCTATCTCTTGCTTTGATGGTGTAGGTTGTCATCGGTTGATTTGTCCATCTTTTGATGTTACTCGTCCATGTTAATCTTGGTCTGCCTCTGCCTCTTTTACCTTGTATTTTCCCCTCCAGGATTACTTTCAGTAGGCTGTTGTATTTAGATAAAGAATGCATTTTATCTACGTTAAGATGGTTATACGCATGCGCGATGAAATGTTTAAATTGGAAGTAATGACATTAATATAGAGTAGCATTAAAAGGTCGATTCGCTTGGAAATTAAATATTTTCATTGGTTGTTGTGTCAGTGTGTTAAAAGAGTTCTTAAATGTTATGTAGAGCCAGTCTTAACATGTGGATGTGAGTCATGGACAATAGGACAATAGACAAGAAAATCACTGGAATTTGTAGTAATGTGGTTTTACAGAAGCATGTTGAGAATGCCATGGACAGCTAAGAAGAGTAATGAAAAAGTTCTGAAAGAGACCAAATAAAAAAAGAGCTATTATTCAATATTAGGAAAAAACAGTCTTCATTTTTTTGGGCATGTAATGAGAAGAGAACAACTGGAATATATTGTAACAATTGGGAAAGTTGAGGGACGAAAAGATAGAGGTAATAAGAGAAAAGATACCAGACAGCTTAAGAGAATGGCTTGGCGGAAGGTCAACAACATAAATGATAAATAACTGTCGAGATCGAAAGTTGTGGAGCGACATGAACCCCTACGCCAGCAGGCCCGGTACTTGATGATGATGACGTCAGTGTGGGCGATATTTTCGTTGTTAATGCTCGTTACAGAAAGATCAAAGAAAGAGAATTCTATAGTTTTTTTTTCCTTTCTATATATATATATATATATATGGCCCTTTTCGTCTTGTCAGACGGTCTAGTGGAGGCTATTGCGTATTTTTTTGAGGTATTGTTTTTGCCGAACAGCTTCTCTCGTGGCTAATTCTACCAATGTTTGACAAACACACGCGGTCACATAATGAACAGGTCAGACTCGCTGGTCCACAGGGTTTACCATCCTTTTTCATGAGTCTCTTCTCTTCTAAGTCCTGTCTTAGAACAGTCTCAAATGTTGATATACCGTTCCTTATACGTGCTCTCCATGATGTGCGATCAATCCTCATTTCACTTTGCCTACTCTGCCTGGGCACAGGATATGGAGATAGTGCTTTACCCAGTCGCACTATCCCCCTCTCGACTTCGTTTCAAGGATTTTCGAAGGAGGGACAAAGTCCTTTCTATACCCAAAATAAAAATTGCATTAAATATGTGCATATTATAATGGGGGATACAGTTTTCAATTTTTAACCGATAACTTTTTTTATTTTTTTATTTTAAGATACAGCTTCTTCTAACCGATTTGAATGCGTGAAAGAGGAAGCTGTAGTATTTTATCTTCGCGGAAAGATATAAATGAGCAAATTAACTAAAGCATAAATAACAAACAATTGTGAGATAAAACAATTGTGAGATAAAACAATTATGAGATAAAACAATTTGAGATAAAACAATTATAAGATAAAACAACTGTGAGATTAAACAATTGTGAGATAAAACAATTGTGAGATAAAACAAATGTGAGATAAAACAATTGTGAGATAAAACAATTGTGAGATAAACCAACTGTGAGATAAAACAATTGTGAGATAAAACAATTGTGAGATAAAACAACTGTGAGATAAAACAATTGTGAGATAAAACCCACTGTTAGATAAAACCCACTATTAGATAAAACAACTGTGAGATAAAACAATTGTGAAATAAAACAACTGTGATATAAATCTATTGTGAAATAAAACAATTGTGAAATAAAGCAATTGTAAGATAAAACAACTGTGAGATAAACCAACTGTGAGATAAAACAATTGTGAGATAAAACAACTGTGAGATAAAACAATTGTTAGATAAAACCCACTGTTAGATAAAACAACTGTGAGATAAAACAATTGTAAGATAAAACAACTGTCAGATAAAACAATTGTGAGATAAAACCCACTGTTAGATAAAACAACTGTGAGATAAAACAATTGTGAGATAAAACAACTGTGAGATAAATCTTTTGTGAAATAAAACAATTGTGGGATAAACCAATTGTGAGATAAACAAATTGTGAGATAAAAAAATTGTGAGATAAACCAACTGTGAGATAAACCAATTGTGAGATAAAACAATTGTGAGATAAAACAACTGTGAGATAAAACAATTGTGAAATAAAACAATTGTGAGATAAACCAATTGTGAGATAAAACAATTGTGAGATAAACCAACTGTGAGATAAACCAATTGTGAGATAAAACAATTGTGAGATAAAACAACTGTGAGATAAAACAATTGTGAAATAAAACAATTGTGAGATAAACCAAGTGTGAGATAAAACAATTGTAAAATAAAACAACTGTGAGATAAAACAACTGTGAGATAAAACAATTGTGAGATAAAACAATTGTGAGATAAAACAATTGTGGGATTAAACAACTGTGAGATAAACCAATTGTGAGATAAAACAACTGTGAGATAAAACAACTGTGAGATAAAACAAACTGTTAGATAAAACAACTGTGAGATAAAACAACTGTGAGATAAACCAATTGTGAGATAAAACAATTGTGAGATAAAACAATTGTGAGATAAAACAACTGTGAAAAAAACCAACTGTGAGATAAACCAATTGTGAGATAAAACAATTGTGAGATAAAACAATTGTGAGATAAAACAACTGTGAGATAAAACAATTGTGAGATAACACAATTGTGAGATAAAACAACTGTGAGATAAAACAATTGTGAGATAAAACAACTGTGAGATAAAACAATTGTGAGATAACACAATTGTGAGATAAAACAACTGTGAGATAAAACAATTGTGAGATAAAACAGTTGTGAGATAAAACAATTGTGAGATTAAACAATTGTGAGATGAACAATTGTGAGATAAAACAACTGTGAGATAAAACAATTGTGAGATAAAACCCACTGTTAGATAAAACCCACTATTAGATAAAACAACTGTGAGATAAAACAATTGTGAGATAAAACAACTGTGAGATAAATCTTTTGTGAAATAAAACAATTGTGAAATAAAGCAATTGTAAGATAAGACAACTGTGAGATAAACCAACTGTGAGATAAAACAATTGTGAGATAAAACAACTGTGAGATAAAACATTTGTTAGATAAAACCCACTGTTAGATAAAACAATTGTGAGATAAAACAATTGTAAGATAAAACAACTGTGAGATAAAACAATTGTGAGATAAAACCCACTGTTAGATAAAACCCACTGTTAGATAAAACAATTGTGAGATAAAACATTTGTGAAATAAAACAATTGGGAGATAAACCAATTGTGAGATAAAACAATTGTAAGAAAAAACAACTGTGAGATAAAACAACTGTGAGATAAAACAATTGTGAGATAAAACAATTATGAGATAAAACAATTGTGGGATAAAACAACTGTGAGATAAACCAATTGTGAGATAAAACAACTGTGAGATAAAACAAATGTGAGATAAACCAATTGTGTGATAAAACCCACTGTTAGATAAAACAACTGTGAGATAAAACAACTGTGAGATAAACCAATTGTGAGATAAAACAATTGTGAGATAAAACAATTGTGAGATAAAACAACTGTGAAATAAACCAACTGTGAGATAAAACAATTGTGAGATAAAACAATTGTGAGATAAAACGTTTGTGAGCTAAACCAATTGTGAGATAAAACAATTGTAAAATAAAACAAATGTGAGATAAAACAACTGTGAGATAAACTAATTGTGAGATAAAACAATTGTGAGATAAAACAACTGTTAGAAAAAACAATTGTGAGATAAGACAACTGTGAGATAAAACAATTGTGAGATGAAACAATTGTGATATAAAACAACTGTTAGATAAACGAACTGTGAGATAAAACAACTGTGAGATAAAACAATTGTGAGATAAAACAATTGTGAGATAAAACACTTGTGAAATAAAACAATTGTGAGATAAACCAATTGTGAGATAAAACAATTGTAAGATAAAACAACTGTGAGATAAAACAACTGTGAGATAAAACAATTGTGAGATGAAACTATTGTGAGATAAAACAATTGTTGGATAAAACAACTGTGAGATAAACCAATTGTGAGATAAAACCCACTGTTAGATAAAACAACTGTGAGATAAACCAATTGTGAGATAAAACAATTGTGAGATAAAACAATTGGGACATAAAACGTTCGTGAGATAAACCAATTGTGAGATAAAATAATTGTAAGATAAAACAACTGTGAGATAAAACAATTGTGAAATAAAGCAATTATGAGATGAAACAATTGTGAGATAAGACAACTGTGAGATAAAACAATTGTTAGATAAAACAATTGTGAAATAAAACAATTGTGAGATAAACCAAGTGTGAGATAAAACAATTGTAAAATAAAACAACTGTGAGATAAAACAACTGTGAGATAAAACAATTGTGAGATAAAACAATTGTGAGATAAAACAATTGTGGGATTAAACAACTGTGAGATAAACTAATTGTGAGATAAAACAATTGTGAGATAAAACAACTGTTAGAAAAAACAATTGTGAGATAAGACAACTGTGAGATAAAACAATTGTGAGATGAAACAATTGTGATATAAAACAACTGTTAGATAAACGAACTGTGAGATAAAACAACTGTGAGATAAAACAATTGTGAGATAAAACAATTGTGAGATAAAACACTTGTGAAATAAAACAATTGTGAGATAAACCAATTGTGAGATAAAACAATTGTAAGATAAAACAACTGTGAGATAAAACAACTGTGAGATAAAACAATTGTGAGATGAAACTATTGTGAGATAAAACAATTGTTGGATAAAACAACTGTGAGATAAACCAATTGTGAGATAAAACCCACTGTTAGATAAAACAACTGTGAGATAAAACAACTGTGAGATAAACCAATTGTGAGATAAAACAATTGTGAGATAAAACAATTGGGACATAAAACGTTCGTGAGATAAACCAATTGTGAGATAAAATTAATTTAAGATAAAACAACTGTGAGATAAAACAATTGTGAAATAAAGCAATTATGAGATGAAACAATTGTGAGATAAGACAACTGTGAGATAAAACAATTGTTAGATAAAACAATTGTGAAATAAAACAATTGTGAGATAAACCAAGTGTGAGATAAAACAATTGTAAAATAAAACAACTGTGAGATAAAACAATTGTGAGATAAAACAATTGTGAGATAAAACAATTGTGGGATTAAACAACTGTGAGATAAACCAATTGTGAGATAAAACAACTGTGAGATAAAACAACTGTGAGATAAAACAATTGTGAGATAAAACAACTGTGAGATAAAACAACTGTGAGATAAACCAATTGTGAGATAAAACAATTGTGAGATAAAACAACTGTGAGATAAAACAATTGTGAAATAAAACAATTGTGAGATAAACCAAGTGTGAGATAAAACAATTGTAAAATAAAACAACTGTGAGATAAAACAACTGTGAGATAAAACAATTGTGAGATAAAACAATTGTGAGATAAAACAATTGTGGGATTAAACAACTGTGAGATAAACCAATTGTGAGATAAAACAACTGTGAGATAAAACAACTGTGAGATAAAACAAACTGTTAGATAAAACAACTGTGAGATAAAACAACTGTGAGATAAACCAATTGTGAGATAAAACAATTGTGAGATAAAACAATTGTGAGATAAAACAACTGTGAAAAAAACCAACTGTGAGATAAACCAATTGTGAGATAAAACAATTGTGAGATAAAACAATTGTGAGATAAAACAACTGTGAGATAAAACAATTGTGAGATAAAACAATTGTGAGATAAAACAACTGTGAGATAAAACAATTGTGAGATAAAACAACTGTGAGATAAAACAAATGTGAGATAACACAATTGAGAGATAAAACAACTGTGAGATAAAACAATTGTGAGATAAAACAGTTGTGAGATAAAACAATTGTGAGATTAAACAATTGTGAGATGAACAATTGTGAGATAAAACAACTGTGAGATAAAACAATTGTGAGATAAAACCCACTGTTAGATAAAACCCACTATTAGATAAAACAACTGTGAGATAAAACAATTGTGAGATAAAACAACTGTGAGATAAATCTTTTGTGAAATAAAACAATTGTGAAATAAAGCAATTGTAAGATAAGACAACTGTGAGATAAACCAACTGTGAGATAAAACAATTGTGAGATAAAACAACTGTGAGATAAAACATTTGTTAGATAAAACCCACTGTTAGATAAAACAATTGTGAGATAAAACAATTGTAAGATAAAACAACTGTGAGATAAAACAATTGTGAGATAAAACCCACTGTTAGATAAAACCCACTGTTAGATAAAACAATTGTGAGATAAAACATTTGTGAAATAAAACAATTGGGAGATAAACCAATTGTGAGATAAAACAATTGTAAGATAAAACAATTGTGAGATAAAACAATTATGAGATAAAACAATTGTGGGATAAAACAACTGTGAGATAAACCAATTGTGAGATAAAACAACTGTGAGATAAAACAAATGTGAGATAAAACAATTGTGAGATAAAACAACTGTGAAATAAACCAACTGTGAGATAAAACAATTGTGAGATAAAACAATTGTGAGATAAAACGTTTGTGAGCTAAACCAATTGTGAGATAAAACAATTGTAAAATAAAACAAATGTGAGATAAAACAACTGTGAGATAAACTAATTGTGAGATAAAACAATTGTGAGATAAAACAACTGTTAGAAAAAACAATTGTGAGATAAGACAACTGTGAGATAAAACAATTGTGAGATGAAACAATTGTGATATAAAACAACTGTTAGATAAACGAACTGTGAGATAAAACAACTGTGAGATAAAACAATTGTGAGATAAAACAATTGTGAGATAAAACACTTGTGAAATAAAACAATTGTGAGATAAACCAATTGTGAGATAAAACAATTGTAAGATAAAACAACTGTGAGATAAAACAACTGTGAGATAAAACAATTGTGAGATGAAACTATTGTGAGATAAAACAATTGTTGGATAAAACAACTGTGAGATAAACCAATTGTGAGATAAAACCCATTGTTAGATAAAACAACTGTGAGATAAAACAACTGTGAGATAAACCAATTGTGAGATAAAACAATTGTGAGATAAAACAATTGGGACATAAAACGTTCGTGAGATAAACCAATTGTGAGATAAAATAATTGTAAGATAAAACAACTGTGAGATAAAACAATTGTGAAATAAAGCAATTATGAGATGAAACAATTGTGAGATAAGACAACTGTGAGATAAAACAATTGTTAGATAAAACAATTGTGAAATAAAACAATTGTGAGATAAACCAAGTGTGAGATAAAACAATTGTAAAATAAAACAACTGTGAGATAAAACAACTGTGAGATAAAACAATTGTGAGATAAAACAATTGTGAGATAAAACAATTGTGGGATTAAACAACTGTGAGATAAACCAATTGTGAGATAAAACAACTGTGAGATAAAACAACTGTGAGATAAACCAATTGTGAGATAAAACAACTGTGAGATAAAACAACTGTGAGATAAAACAAACTGTTAGATAAAACAACTGTGAGATAAAACAACTGTGAGATAAACCAATTGTGAGATAAAACAATTGTGAGATAAAACAATTGTGAGATAAAACAACTGTGAAAAAAACCAACTGTGAGATAAAACAATTGTGAGATAAAACAATTGTGGGATTAAACAACTGTGAGATAAACCAATTGTGAGATAAAACAACTGTGAGATAAAACAACTGTGAGATAAACCAATTGTGAGATAAAACAACTGTGAGATAAAACAACTGTGAGATAAAACAAACTGTTAGATAAAACAACTGTGAGATAAAACAACTGTGAGATAAACCAATTGTGAGATAAAACAATTGTGAGATAAAACAATTGTGAGATAAAACAACTGTGAAAAAAACCAACTGTGAGATAAACCAATTGTGAGATAAAACAATTGTGAGATAAAACAATTGTGAGATAAAACAACTGTGAGATAAAACAATTGTGAAATAAAACAATTGTGAGATAAACCAAGTGTGAGATAAAACAATTGTAAAATAAAACAACTGTGAGATAAAACAACTGTGAGATAAAACAATTGTGAGATAAAACAATTGTGAGATAAAACAATTGTGGGATTAAACAACTGTGAGATAAACCAATTGTGAGATAAAACAACTGTGAGATAAAACAACTGTGAGATAAAACAAACTGTTAGATAAAACAACTGTGAGATAAAACAACTGTGAGATAAACCAATTGTGAGATAAAACAATTGTGAGATAAAACAATTGTGAGATAAAACAACTGTGAAAAAAACCAACTGTGAGATAAACCAATTGTGAGATAAAACAATTGTGAGATAAAACAATTGTGAGATAAAACAACTGTGAGATAAAACAATTGTGAGATAACACAATTGTGAGATAAAACAACTGTGAGATAAAACAATTGTGAGATAAAACAACTGTGAGATAAAACAAATGTGAGATAACACAATTGAGAGATAAAACAACTGTGAGATAAAACAATTGTGAGATAAAACAGTTGTGAGATAAAACAATTGTGAGATTAAACAATTGTGAGATGAACAATTGTGAGATAAAACAACTGTGAGATAAAACAATTGTGAGATAAAACCCACTGTTAGATAAAACCCACTATTAGATAAAACAACTGTGAGATAAAACAATTGTGAGATAAAACAACTGTGAGATAAATCTTTTGTGAAATAAAACAATTGTGAAATAAAGCAATTGTAAGATAAGACAACTGTGAGATAAACCAACTGTGAGATAAAACAATTGTGAGATAAAACAACTGTGAGATAAAACATTTGTTAGATAAAACCCACTGTTAGATAAAACAATTGTGAGATAAAACAATTGTAAGATAAAACAACTGTGAGATAAAACAATTGTGAGATAAAACCCACTGTTAGATAAAACCCACTGTTAGATAAAACAATTGTGAGATAAAACATTTGTGAAATAAAACAATTGGGAGATAAACCAATTGTGAGATAAAACAATTGTAAGATAAAACAATTGTGAGATAAAACAATTATGAGATAAAACAATTGTGGGATAAAACAACTGTGAGATAAACCAATTGTGAGATAAAACAACTGTGAGATAAAACAAATGTGAGATAAAACAATTGTGAGATAAAACAACTGTGAAATAAACCAACTGTGAGATAAAACAATTGTGAGATAAAACAATTGTGAGATAAAACGTTTGTGAGCTAAACCAATTGTGAGATAAAACAATTGTAAAATAAAACAAATGTGAGATAAAACAACTGTGAGATAAACTAATTGTGAGATAAAACAATTGTGAGATAAAACAACTGTTAGAAAAAACAATTGTGAGATAAGACAACTGTGAGATAAAACAATTGTGAGATGAAACAATTGTGATATAAAACAACTGTTAGATAAACGAACTGTGAGATAAAACAACTGTGAGATAAAACAATTGTGAGATAAAACAATTGTGAGATAAAACACTTGTGAAATAAAACAATTGTGAGATAAACCAATTGTGAGATAAAACAATTGTAAGATAAAACAACTGTGAGATAAAACAACTGTGAGATAAAACAATTGTGAGATGAAACTATTGTGAGATAAAACAATTGTTGGATAAAACAACTGTGAGATAAACCAATTGTGAGATAAAACCCATTGTTAGATAAAACAACTGTGAGATAAAACAACTGTGAGATAAACCAATTGTGAGATAAAACAATTGTGAGATAAAACAATTGGGACATAAAACGTTCGTGAGATAAACCAATTGTGAGATAAAATAATTGTAAGATAAAACAACTGTGAGATAAAACAATTGTGAAATAAAGCAATTATGAGATGAAACAATTGTGAGATAAGACAACTGTGAGATAAAACAATTGTTAGATAAAACAATTGTGAAATAAAACAATTGTGAGATAAACCAAGTGTGAGATAAAACAATTGTAAAATAAAACAACTGTGAGATAAAACAACTGTGAGATAAAACAATTGTGAGATAAAACAATTGTGAGATAAAACAATTGTGGGATTAAACAACTGTGAGATAAACCAATTGTGAGATAAAACAACTGTGAGATAAAACAACTGTGAGATAAACCAATTGTGAGATAAAACAACTGTGAGATAAAACAACTGTGAGATAAAACAAACTGTTAGATAAAACAACTGTGAGATAAAACAACTGTGAGATAAACCAATTGTGAGATAAAACAATTGTGAGATAAAACAATTGTGAGATAAAACAACTGTGAAAAAAACCAACTGTGAGATAAAACAATTGTGAGATAAAACAATTGTGGGATTAAACAACTGTGAGATAAACCAATTGTGAGATAAAACAACTGTGAGATAAAACAACTGTGAGATAAACCAATTGTGAGATAAAACAACTGTGAGATAAAACAACTGTGAGATAAAACAAACTGTTAGATAAAACAACTGTGAGATAAAACAACTGTGAGATAAACCAATTGTGAGATAAAACAATTGTGAGATAAAACAATTGTGAGATAAAACAACTGTGAAAAAAACCAACTGTGAGATAAACCAATTGTGAGATAAAACAATTGTGAGATAAAACAATTGTGAGATAAAACAACTGTGAGATAAAACAATTGTGAGATAACACAATTGTGAGATAAAACAACTGTGAGATAAAACAATTGTGAGATAAAACAACTGTGAGATAAAACAATTGTGAGATAACACAATTGTGAGATAAAACAACTGTGAGATAAAACAATTGTGAGATAAAACAGTTGTGAGATAAAACAATTGTGAGATTAAACAATTGTGAGATGAACAATTGTGAGATAAAACAACTGTGAGATAAAACAATTGTGAGATAAAACCCACTGTTAGATAAAACCCACTATTAGATAAAACAACTGTGAGATAAAACAATTGTGAGATAAAACAACTGTGAGATAAATCTTTTGTGAAATAAAACAATTGTGAAATAAAGCAATTGTAAGATAAGACAACTGTGAGATAAACCAACTGTGAGATAAAACAATTGTGAGATAAAACAACTGTGAGATAAAACATTTGTTAGATAAAACCCACTGTTAGATAAAACAATTGTGAGATAAAACAATTGTAAGATAAAACAACTGTGAGATAAAACAATTGTGAGATAAAACCCACTGTTAGATAAAACCCACTGTTAGATAAAACAATTGTGAGATAAAACATTTGTGAAATAAAACAATTGGGAGATAAACCAATTGTGAGATAAAACAATTGTAAGATAAAACAACTGTGAGATAAAACAACTGTGAGATAAAACAATTGTGAGATAAAACAATTATGAGATAAAACAATTGTGGGATAAAACAACTGTGAGATAAACCAATTGTGAGATAAAACAACTGTGAGATAAAACAAATGTGAGATAAACCAATTGTGTGATAAAACCCACTGTTAGATAAAACAACTGTGAGATAAAACAACTGTGAGATAAACCAATTGTGAGATAAAACAATTGTGAGATAAAACAATTGTGAGATAAAACAACTGTGAAATAAACCAACTGTGAGATAAAACAATTGTGAGATAAAACAATTGTGAGATAAAACGTTTGTGAGCTAAACCAATTGTGAGAAAAAACAATTGTAAAATAAAACAAATGTGAGATAAAACAACTGTGAGATAAACTAATTGTGAGATAAAACAATTGTGAGATAAAACAACTGTTAGAAAAAACAATTGTGAGATAAGACAACTGTGAGATAAAACAATTGTGAGATGAAACAATTGTGATATAAAACAACTGTTAGATAAACGAACTGTGAGATAAAACAACTGTGAGATAAAACAATTGTGAGATAAAACAATTGTGAGATAAAACACTTGTGAAATAAAACAATTGTGAGATAAACCAATTGTGAGATAAAACAATTGTAAGATAAAACAACTGTGAGATAAAACAACTGTGAGATAAAACAATTGTGAGATGAAACTATTGTGAGATAAAACAATTGTGGATAAAACAACTGTGAGATAAACCAATTGTGAGATAAAACCCACTGTTAGATAAAACAACTGTGAGATAAAACAACTGTGAGATAAACCAATTGTGAGATAAAACAATTGTGAGATAAAACAATTGGGACATAAAACGTTCGTGAGATAAACCAATTGTGAGATAAAATAATTGTAAGATAAAACAACTGTGAGATAAAACAATTGTGAAATAAAGCAATTATGAGATGAAACAATTGTGAGATAAGACAACTGTGAGATAAAACAATTGTTAGATAAAACAATTGTGAAATAAAACAATTGTGAGATAAACCAAGTGTGAGATAAAACAATTGTAAAATAAAACAACTGTGAGATAAAACAACTGTGAGATAAAACAATTGTGAGATAAAACAATTGTGAGATAAAACAATTGTGGGATTAAACAACTGTGAGATAAACCAATTGTGAGATAAAACAACTGTGAGATAAAACAACTGTGAGATAAACCAATTGTGAGATAAAACAACTGTGAGATAAAACAACTGTGAGATAAAACAAACTGTTAGATAAAACAACTGTGAGATAAAACAACTGTGAGATAAACCAATTGTGAGATAAAACAATTGTGAGATAAAACAATTGTGAGATAAAACAACTGTGAAAAAAACCAACTGTGAGATAAACCAATTGTGAGATAAAACAATTGTGAGATAAAACAATTGTGAGATAAAACAACTGTGAGATAAAACAATTGTGAGATAACACAATTGTGAGATAAAACAACTGTGAGATAAAACAATTGTGAGATAACACAATTGTGAGATAAAACAACTGTGAGATAAAACAATTGTGAGATAAAACAGTTGTGAGATAAAACAATTGTGAGATTAAACAATTGTGAGATGAACAATTGTGAGATAAAACAACTGTGAGATAAAACAATTGTGAGATAAAACCCACTGTTAGATAAAACCCACTATTAGATAAAACAACTGTGAGATAAAACAATTGTGAGATAAAACAACTGTGAGATAAATCTTTTGTGAAATAAAACAATTGTGAAATAAAGCAATTGTAAGATAAGACAACTGTGAGATAAACCAACTGTGAGATAAAACAATTGTGAGATAAAACAACTGTGAGATAAAACATTTGTTAGATAAAACCCACTGTTAGATAAAACAATTGTGAGATAAAACAATTGTAAGATAAAACAACTGTGAGATAAAACAATTGTGAGATAAAACCCACTGTTAGATAAAACCCACTGTTAGATAAAACAATTGTGAGATAAAACATTTGTGAAATAAAACAATTGGGAGATAAACCAATTGTGAGATAAAACAATTGTAAGATAAAACAACTGTGAGATAAAACAACTGTGAGATAAAACAATTGTGAGATAAAACAATTATGAGATAAAACAATTGTGGGATAAAACAACTGTGAGATAAACCAATTGTGAGATAAAACAACTGTGAGATAAAACAAATGTGAGATAAACCAATTGTGTGATAAAACCCACTGTTAGATAAAACAACTGTGAGATAAAACAACTGTGAGATAAACCAATTGTGAGATAAAACAATTGTGAGATAAAACAATTGTGAGATAAAACAACTGTGAAATAAACCAACTGTGAGATAAAACAATTGTGAGATAAAACAATTGTGAGATAAAACGTTTGTGAGCTAAACCAATTGTGAGATAAAACAATTGTAAAATAAAACAAATGTGAGATAAAACAACTGTGAGATAAACTAATTGTGAGATAAAACAATTGTGAGATAAAACAACTGTTAGAAAAAACAATTGTGAGATAAGACAACTGTGAGATAAAACAATTGTGAGATGAAACAATTGTGATATAAAACAACTGTTAGATAAACGAACTGTGAGATAAAACAACTGTGAGATAAAACAATTGTGAGATAAAACAATTGTGAGATAAAACACTTGTGAAATAAAACAATTGTGAGATAAACCAATTGTGAGATAAAACAATTGTAAGATAAAACAACTGTGAGATAAAACAACTGTGAGATAAAACAATTGTGAGATGAAACTATTGTGAGATAAAACAATTGTTGGATAAAACAACTGTGAGATAAACCAATTGTGAGATAAAACCCACTGTTAGATAAAACAACTGTGAGATAAAACAACTGTGAGATAAACCAATTGTGAGATAAAACAATTGTGAGATAAAACAATTGGGACATAAAACGTTCGTGAGATAAACCAATTGTGAGATAAAATAATTGTAAGATAAAACAACTGTGAGATAAAACAATTGTGAAATAAAGCAATTATGAGATGAAACAATTGTGAGATAAGACAACTGTGAGATAAAACAATTGTTAGATAAAACAATTGTGAAATAAAACAATTGTGAGATAAACCAAGTGTGAGATAAAACAATTGTAAAATAAAACAACTGTGAGATAAAACAACTGTGAGATAAAACAATTGTGAGATAAAACAATTGTGAGATAAAACAATTGTGGGATTAAACAACTGTGAGATAAACCAATTGTGAGATAAAACAACTGTGAGATAAAACAACTGTGAGATAAAACAAACTGTTAGATAAAACAACTGTGAGATAAAACAACTGTGAGATAAACCAATTGTGAGATAAAACAATTGTGAGATAAAACAATTGTGAGATAAAACAACTGTGAGATAAAACAATTGTGAGATAACACAATTGTGAGATAAAACAACTGTGAGATAAAACAATTGTGAGATAAAACAACTGTGAGATAAAACAATTGTGAGATAACACAATTGTGAGATAAAACAACTGTGAGATAAAACAATTGTGAGATAAAACAGTTGTGAGATAAAACAATTGTGAGATTAAACAATTGTGAGATGAAACAATTGTGAGATAAAACAACTGTGAGATAAAACAATTGTGAGATAAAACCCACTGTTAGATAAAACCCACTATTAGATAAAACAACTGTGAGATAAAACAATTGTGAGATAAAACAACTGTGAGATAAATCTTTTGTGAAATAAAACAATTGTGAAATAAAGCAATTGTAAGATAAGACAACTGTGAGATAAACCAACTGTGAGATAAAACAATTGTGAGATAAAACAACTGTGAGATAAAACATTTGTTAGATAAAACCCACTGTTAGATAAAACAATTGTGAGATAAAACAATTGTGAGATAAAACAATTGTAAGATAAAACAACTGTGAGATAAAACAATTGTGAGATAAAACCCACTGTTAGATAAAACCCACTGTTAGATAAAACAATTGTGAGATAAAACATTTGTGAAATAAAACAATTGGGAGATAAACCAATTGTGAGATAAAACAATTGTAAGATAAAACAACTGTGAGATAAAACAACTGTGAGATAAAACAATTGTGAGATAAAACAATTATGAGATAAAACAATTGTGGGATAAAACAACTGTGAGATAAACCAATTGTGAGATAAAACAACTGTGAGATAAAACAAATGTGAGATAAACCAATTGTGTGATAAAACCCACTGTTAGATAAAACAACTGTGAGATAAAACAACTGTGAAATAAACCAATTGTGAGATAAAACAATTGTGAGATAAAACAATTGTGAGATAAAACAACTGTGAAATAAACCAACTGTGAGATAAAACAATTGTGAGATAAAACGTTTGTGAGCTAAACCAATTGTGAGATAAAAACAATTGTAAAATAAAACAAATGTGAGATAAAACAACTGTGAGATAAACTAATTGTGAGATAAAACAATTGTGAGATAAAACAATTGTGAGATAAGACAACTGTGAGATAAAACAATTGTGAGATGAAACAATTGTGATATAAAACAACTGTTAGATAAACGAACTGTGAGATAAAACAACTGTGAGATAAAACAATTTTTGAGATAAAACAACCGTGAGATAAAACAATTGTGAGATAAAACAATTGTGAGATAAAACACTTGTGAAATAAAACAATTGTGAGATAAACCAATTGTGAGATAAAACAATTGTAAGATAAAACAACTGTGAGATAAAACAACTGTGAGATAAAACAATTGTGAGATAAAACAATTGTTGGATAAAACAACTGTGAGATAAACCAATTGTGAGATAAAACAGCTGTGAGATAAAACAACTGTGAGATAAACCAATTGTGAGATAAAACCCACTGTTAGATAAAACAACTGTGAGATAAAACAACTGTGAGATAAACCAATTGTGAGATAAAACAATTGTGAGATAAAACAATTGGGACATAAAACGTTCGTGAGATAAACCAATTGTGAGATAAAATAATTGTAAGATAAAACAACTGTGAGATAAAACAATTGTGAAATAAAGCAATTACGAGATGAAACAATTGTGAGATAAGACAACTGTGAGATAAAACAATTGTTAGATGAAACAATTGTGAGATAAGACAACTGTGAGATAAAACAATTGTGAGATAAAACAAATGTGAGATAAAACAATTGTGAGATGAAACAACTGTGAGATAAAACAATTGTGAGATAAAACAATTGCGAGATGAAACAATTGTGAGATAAGACAACTGTGAGATAAACCAATTGTGAGATAAAACAATTGTGAGATAAAACAACTGCGAGATGAAACAATTGTGAAATAAAACAACTGTTAGATAAACCAACTGTGAGATAAAACAACTATGAGATAAAACAATTTTTGAGATAAAACAACCGTGAGATAAAACAATTGTGAGATAAAACAATTGTGAGATGAAACAATTGTGAGATAAGACAACTGTGAGATAAAACAATTGTGAAATAAAACAAACGTGAGATAAAACAATTGTGAGATGAAACAACTGTCAGATAAAACAATTGTGAGATGAAACAACTGTGTTAATTTTGAGAAAAAAGAAATGAAAAAAAAAATTCTTTATGAAGGAACAAAATCAAATTATTTGAATTAGGTCACTTCTTGTCCTATTTAAGTTTGAGTTTAAGTGTTCTTTCTGTCCAGCGTGAGTGATGTTGTTTCATCATCATCATCATGTACCCTGCCGGTTGGCGTAGGCGATCATGTCCCTCCACAATCTTCTATCTACAGTGCATCGTATCAGTTCTGTTGTTGACTGTTTTCCATGCCATGACACCAAGCTATCCAGTATTTTCTCTGTTTGGGATGTTGTTTAGGATTCATTAAAACAAGTCTAGCAAATTTGGTCACTTCCGCTCTATTTAGTTACAACAAGTTACTTCTTTCCTCCACCTGCTGGTCAAATAGAACGGCCTTACTGGATAAAAAAAAAATCTTGTGATACATCACGTGGCAGAGTACGTTGCCAAGTTGCTAGAAATAACTCTGCATGAAAACATTAGTTTTAACTTCACTGCAATGGGTTACTTAAAATAAACAATTCGACTTTGTCTTCGCGCTAGGACCACAATCTCTATCTATACCCCAGGCAAGTCAGACTAACATTCTGACTTCTTTCCAGAAAAAAATAGAAATATTTTAACTTAATGCGGGACTTAATAATGGCAATGGCATTATGGGTAATTTCAAAAAAGTTTGTTAATTAATGTAACTTGTGATAGGGAGCCTATTCTTGGCAGTTTTCAACTACGAATAATTTCGCACGTGCTAATCTGGACCACATTACTTTAAACATTGACAGAATTCGATGCAATATACTTATAATCATCTGTATAAAGAAATAGCTCAATATATTACACACACTCCCACATGTGTATTTATACATATAATATCGATGTAGATAGTCTAGAGGTGTGACGTCGGCCTCGCGGCATGAATTAATCGGGTTCAAACCCAACAGAGGAATTTGTAATTTTCCCAAAAATGAAAAAGGAAACATTTTAATCTGTGGTTTTCCTCCATGATCATTTGAGTAGTGAGATCCGTGGTCCAGCATTCTCTGATAAATGCAAAAAAAAAGCGATTGTATGCACTCGGCGTACGTTAAAGAACCCTTGGCAGTTAAAATCGATAAAGTCGATCACAAATACGGCTCGGGCAAAATTATCATCAAAAACATTACACACACCAGCGGTGGATTCAAGGTCATGGCCACGCCATGTTGACGTGGGCCATGATTCTCATTGAATTTTCTATAGATTCTCGACAGGGATATTTCACCACCTATGGGTTAGTCAGGTGTGCAGTGATGATAATTCTGGAATACAACAAACAACCATGTAATCTTCATCCAGCTTCATTGGAAGGGATTAAAGCTTAGCTAAAACCACTTGACATACATTACATATATGAAATATTTAGATATACTCCTTTCACGACGTAGTGTTGTAGACAATTTACTAATATATTATATTTTATAAATTCGATCTTTCAAGAGTTAAAATAGGTACCGTATAATTTTACTTGAGCTGCAAATATATCATCATCATCATCATCATCATCATCATCATCATCAAGTACTGGGCGTAGGTGATCATGACTCTCCACAACTTTCGATCTCGGCAGCTATTTATCATTTCTGTTGTTGACCTTCTGCCAAGCCATTCTCTTAAGCTGTCTGGTATTTTGTCTCTTTGCTTCCCTCTATTTCTTCGTCCCTCAATTTTTCCAGTTGCTACAATATATTCCAGTTGTTCTCTTCTCATTACATGGCCAAAAAATGATGATTGTTTCTTCCTAATTTTGGAAATTAGTTCTCTTTTTGTTTTGGCCTCATTCAGAACATCTTCATTACTCTTCTTAGCTGTCCATGGTATTCTCAACATTCTTCTGTAAAACCATATTTCTACAGACTCCAGTGATTTTCTTGTCTATTGTCCATGATTCACATCCATATGTTAAGACTGGCTCTACATAACATTTAAGAACTCTTTTTTTTTTTTTTTTGTTTCTATTGTCAAAAATTGATTGCATAGTATCTTCCTAATTTATTTGGAAAGCTGCTTTTGCCTGAGCCATTCTGCATCTCACCTCTTTTGTACATCTTCCGTCTGAGGTTAACAATTTTCCAAAATATTTAAAATAATTTACCATTTACCTGTTTTAATATTGTTCCACTTGTCTTTATTTTGCACTGAGGTTATGTCTTTTTCTTTGTTGGTACAATTACTACTGTCTATATATATATATATATATATATATATATATATATATATATATATATATATATATTGTGGTATTAATACAAGTTTGTCGCGAATAACAGTCATAGCGCAGTTTATTGCATTCTGAATTTATTACATGTACCACAATCATCATCATCATGTGCCATACCGGTTGGCGTAGGCGATCATATCCTACCATAATCTTCTATCCACAGTGCATCGTATCAGTTCTATTGTTGACTGTTTGTCATGCCATGACACCAAGCCATTTAGTATTTTCTCTCTTTGTCGTCCGTGATCTCTCTTTCTTTGTATTTTGCCAGTTGTAACCAAGTATTCCAATTTTCCTCTTCTCATTATGTGCCCGAAAAATGTTGGTTGTTTCTTTTCGATGTTTTTTAGGGGCTCCCTTTTTATGTACTAAAATGCGCTCACAAGCCATGGATATAAAAATAGTTTTATACACACAGACATAAAATCCTGTTATTTGAAATCTGCTCATTATAACAAGGACAAAGTTTAGGTTTTAGTTTACGAAAATACGAATAGAGCATGCATTTTAGAAGCTCTGGTGTCGACTGTTGCTAAGTATCAAACACACTTTATCAGACTGAAGCTATTAGGTTTTATCATCTGCATCTACTGAAGCTATTAGGCTTTATCATCTTCATCTACTGAAGCTATTAGTCTTTATCATCTTCATCTACTGAAGCTATTAGGCTTTGTCATCTTCATCTACTGAAGCTATTAGGCTTTGTCATCTTCATCTACTGAAGCTATTAGGCTTTATCATCTTCATCTACTGAAGCTATTAGTCTTTATCATCTGTAACTAATGAAGCTATTAGTCTTTATCATCTTCATCTACTGAAGCTATTAGTCTTTTTAATCTTCATCTACTGAAGCTATTAGGCTTTATCATCTTTATCTACTGAAGCTATTAGGTTTTATCATCTTCATCTACTGAAGCTATTAGTCGTTATCATCTTCATATACTGAAGCTATTATCTTTATCATCTTCATCGGAACTAAAATAATATTCAAGAAAAGAATAGAAAATATTATAAGCAACAAGAACTTGCACTTTCTGTTTGCATCAGTGTGTACACATGTTCTCTGCTCGTAGATAAGTGTGTACATATTCTGTTGTCTTTTAAATGTTTTAATCCATATAATTTGTCTACCATGAAGATTAGCATTAACCGAAACGTTGGGGAATTAAAACCGATTATGTCTTTATATCCTTCCAGGCATGTCGTAAGAGGAGACTAAGGAGATTGATTGATGGCTTGACAAGCTTTCATTGTAAAAAAGTATTGTTATGCAAACAGAGCCATAGATTTTAGAAGCAGTGATCTAGGCAATATGTGCCATTTTGGCACGCAAAGTTTCTGTTTTTGAGATGTGCGACAGCCCTATTTTCTGTCTTCGGATGGATGGATGGATGGATGGATGGATGGATGGATGGATGGATGGACGGATGGACGGACGGACGGACGGACGGACTGACGGACGGACGGACGGAAGGACGGACGCATTACCTTAATATAAAGATAATCTATTACAAACAAAGCATCACAAATATTATGTTGGAACATTTACACATGTGTATGGTGGCACAATTTCAAATCACTTCACTAATATATTATTTTTTAATATTTTTTTGAAAATTTAATAGATTCTGTCTTGCAGAACACAAAGCGGAAAGAAATTGTTTAAAAGAATTAAAGGAAAAACGAAAGTAAGAATGGAAGAAAATAAGAAAGAAAGAAAGTAAAAAAGTAAGAAAGGAGGGCAAAAAGAAAGAAAGAATGAAAGAAAGAGAGATAAAGAAAGAAAGAAAGAAAGAAAGAAAGAAAAGAAAGAAAGAAAGAAAGAAAGAAAGAAAGAAAGAAAGAAAGAAAGAAAGAAAAGGACAGAAGGAACAGAAAAAGAAGAAATTAAAGAAAGGAGAAACCTTAAAACATTGCATCACTGTCTCTTCAACGGCAATCAGTGATCGGTTGACATCTGAATTTGCTGACCGATTCTAGACCAAATTTGCTTTCCATTTAATGCCTATTCACTTAGCCAATCTAGCTAACCTGTTCTTTTGACCACTACCAAAAGTAGTACTAGAATTTTGATCAGGTCTTTGTCTATGTCTTTGACTCTTGCGTTTAAGAACAGATCGTTGACTCTTGCAATTAAGAATAGATCGTTGAATCTTCCACTGTACATCGTCAACAGGCAACCCATGCTAATTTGAACTGCGTAATACTATCTTTAAAGTTGGGTGAGCCAGTATAAAAGTGCAAGTTTAAATAATATAATACTCGTCTCCTGTTCTATCTGAAGATGAATGCTTCTTTCATCGTAATTTGAAATAAAGGTTTATGCATTTACCCGTAATAACTGGCGTTATTAATTATTTGAGGTTTTATTTTGATGAACTGAAATCTCGCGTGCAAGTATTAAAATAAATATAAATGAACGCTAATAATTTCTCAGTTTTAGCATGCAATCCTTTAAATGGCATACAGATACACGCACATATATATGCACGCACAAACGCTTAAACATACACTTACACACATATACATTTCATACATCACACGTAATTAAGATATTTACATTACTTTAGCATTTGCGTGGACTATCCACACAACAGTTTGTTTTCATCTTAGAATAACTTGCCCCCATATTTCCAGAAACCTTGCAGTGTTGACGCGTCAATATGGCTCCGTCTGCTCCTTATTATCATCATCATTATCACTCTCTCTCTCTCTCTCTCTCTCTCTCTCTCTCTCTCTGCGATCAATCAGAGTAGGACTCCAGACTCACACGAAGACAGCTGTCTGTTTGTGCCTGTTAGATCCACTCCATTTGAAAACCTGTTAAAACGTTGCACTGTGTTATGCGCCAGTGGCCCAGTGCATCCTATTTCAGCCAGCATTTTGTTCAGGTTTGCTTTCCTTAGCCTTTGATTGTCCCCAATTTTCCTGCAAGGCAACAGATGATCTTTTCTGTAGGAGGATTCTGCCCTTAGATGGTCGGCCTTCCCAGGTTTACGAGCACCATCTGCCCGAGTCACTAGAGGTGACTAACACAGACATGCGACTTGTAATATGAGAAAACTTCAACTAGGAACACTTTTCATGCATAGCCTTCATTTGTTCCCGCCGCCTATCCCCATATACCGATAAGTCATTTCCTCTTGAAAATGATGATCGTCATAGCACTTGATGATGTTAGGCCATCGTTGATGACTCCAATTCCGAACATAGACACACAGTCAGACGTCAAATTATCCTCGTCGCACATCAAACAGCAGACCGTAAGATTTGCGCACGGCCGGTTTAGTGAACCATTTACGATGACGTAGCACACAACAATGTCGCCAAAATCATAATCTCGATACCTTTAGATTTATGTCTGATTACTCTAGTGTAAGCAGCCCACAACGAACAAAACACGAAGCAACTTCCCCAAAGAGACAAAACTGCGGCTGACGAAGTAGTTTACATTA
Source organism: Megaustenia siamemsis (assembly GCA_032433765.1). Classification (NCBI taxonomy): domain Eukaryota; kingdom Metazoa; phylum Mollusca; class Gastropoda; order Stylommatophora; family Ariophantidae; genus Megaustenia; species Megaustenia siamemsis. The sequence goes on along the minus strand of JAVIAB010000092.1, from coordinate 71,798,942 downwards.
ATGTGTAACATGGAAATAACTTGTGTCAAAGAATTCCAATAACGGTCTTGAACAACACCAGTGTGACGTGAAGCGCAGATCAAGTCTAGACGGTGGAAGGTCTCGTTCGCAACACTTAATTTGTCAAAAACGGACTATTGTCTGCCTACGACCTCGCTTTTGCGACACATGTATTGAGTATATCATCATTTTGACTTTAACGCAGAAAAGTGCAAAGGAAATCCGAAATTAATCAGACCCTGGGTGCACTTTCTGCAGCGATCGAGACGACGTGGACTAGATCCGCCATCTTGGAAACCATCATCATCATAATCATATTCGCGAATGTAGGTGATTATTGCTACTGCAAATATGGCTGCCAACGCTTTTCTTCAACTCATTACCTTTTTCCATGAAAGGGCTGTTGAATTGTCTATCATCTTATATTGTTTACTTCCTCTGCTTCTCTTACCTTCAATTTCCCCTTTTCTATAATATTCCTTTTCCTAAAAAAAAAACCTATTCTATTCTATTCTATTCTTTCCATGGAACCAGTTTCAATACAATCCGGAATTCCCATTCTTTTTAAAACCGTCCCCAATCAAAGCCATCTATATCCAAATGTCCGTGAGCTGTAAATGAAACCGAAACACCTTCCAACAAGCGGACGTTACCAGCTTTAGGAGCCTATAGACGGCTGATGTTACTTTACCCACAACCACCCCTGCTCACAATGCTGAAAACGTCACACTAGCTGGAAGTTTTCATATAAGCAAGTAGGCCTTTGAGAATTTTTAGAAGGCTTTGCTTCTACCATGACCTCACCAAAGACGACAAACTACTTTATGTCTAGTGCGCTTCAAGAGTTCTCCTTCTAGCTGGTTACACTCAACATCATTACTTTATTTCTAGTGCGCTTCAAGAGTTCTCCTTCTAGCTGGTTACACTCAACATCATTACTTTATTTCTAGTGCGCTTCAAGAGTTCTCCTTCTAGCTGGTTACACTCAACATCATTACTTTATTTCTAGTGCGCTTCAAGAGTTCTCTTTCTAGCTGGTTACACTCAACATCATTACTTTATTTCTAGTGTGCTTCAAGAGTTCTCCTTCAAGCTGGTTACACTCAATATCATTACTTTATTTCTGGTGCGCTTCAAGAGTTTTCCTTCTAGCTGGTTACGCTCAACATCATTACTTTTTTATAGTGCACTTCAAGAGTTCTCCTTCTAGCTGGTTACACTCAACATCATTACTTTATTTCTAGTGCGCTTCAAGAGTTCTCCTTCTAGCTGGTTACACTTAACATCATTACCTTATTTCTGGTGCGCTTCAAGAGTTCTCCTTCTAGCAGGTTACACTCAACATCATTACCTTATTTCTGGTGCGCTTCAAGAGTTCTCCTTCTAGCTGGTTACACTCAACATCATTACCTTATTTCTGGTGCGCTTCAAGAGTTCTCCTTCTAGCTGGTTACACTCAACATCATTACCTTATTTCTGGTGCGCTTCAAGAGTTCTCCTTCTAGCTGGTTACACTCAATATCATTACTTTATTTCTAGTGCGCTTCAAGAGTTCTCCTTCTAGCTGGTTACACTTAACATCATTACCTTATTTCTGGTGCGCTTCAAGAGTTCTCCTTCTAGCTGGTTACACTCAACATCATTACCTTATTTCTGGTGCGCTTCAAGAGTTCTCCTTCTAGCTGGTTACACTCAATATCATTACTTTATTTCTAGTGCGCTTCAAGAGTTCTCCTTCTAGCTGGTTACACTTAACATCATTACCTTATTTCTGGTGCGCTTCAAGAGTTCTCCTTCTAGCAGGTTACACTCAACATCATTACCTTATTTCTGGTGCGCTTCAAGAGTTCTCCTTCTAGCTGGTTACACTCAACATCATTACCTTATTTCTGGTGCGCTTCAAGAGTTCTCCTTCTAGCTGGTTACACTCAACATCATTACCTTATTTCTGGTGCGCTTCAAGAGTTCTCCTTCTAGCTGGTTACACTCAACATCATTACTTTTTTTATAGTGCGCTTCAAGAGTTCTCCTTCTAGCTGGTTACACTCAACATCATTAATTTATTTCTAGTGCGCTTCAAGAGTTCTCTTTCTAGCTGGTTACACTCAACATCATTACTTTATTTCTAGTGCGCTTCAAGAGTTCTCCTTCTAGCTGGTTACACTCAACATCATTACTTTATGTCGTTACTTAGGTTAGATGGTCATGATATTCAACAACATTTTTTCAGTAGAACCATTTGTTTGTTGCACCGATGATCTGAGTTTTCATGAACTCTCAATGACTCACTTCACAGTTTAATGAAGCAACTAAAACTCCCTAAATTCATAAAAGTGATTCACAGAAAACGATTCAAAGTTGTGGCTTTACACATAAGTGGGCAACGCAATTTGTGGTATTGCTAGCACTATTATTATTTTATGCGAATAAACCATACACAAGTGGTTCCCGATGTGTGCACCTTGGCTCCCGGACGTCCCAAATCTGTGACAAAGTTGCTACGTCGAAGAATCTGTCGCCGTGTGGCTTCTTAGTGGTTAGAAATCATAAACTGACTGCATCCATATAGGCCTTATATTTTTGAGTACATAAACCAGTTTCTAGAGAAAACATTTTCTTCTGTCGTTATTTATTATCGTAAATATGCTATCAGTAAACCTGTAATTTAATGTGAACCAATGCAAAGCGAATACACGCGCAAGAATCTCCACACCCAGTGTAGGACTGTTTGTTGTGCTATTTTTAAAGATAAAATAACGTTTACATCTTTATTTCTTATTTATTTACTGTTGATGATTTTTTTTTCTTTATCTAAAGTAGCAAATTGCCCAAAAATAAACACAAGAATCAGAGTGTGCCCGACTTTACGATCGTTGCTGCTGTTAGGACACAGCCAGTATATGATCACCGGGGAATGGGAGCCTCGGGAATCAAAAGTTAGAGAACCACTCCCATGCTAGGATCATAGTAGATTACATCTCTCATGATGAATTGAGCAGAGCAACTAAAAAATCAGTGATGTACAGCTGTGAATTTAAAAAAAGAAACATAGTCAACTAACTATACTGGTGGGAAACTGAAATAGCTCCATGCACATAATCGTTATGTTTGTAGTTCGTGGTAAAAAAAATAATAAGCGTACTCGCTGGATGTTAAATATCGAAAAGGCTAAAAATGTTAGATAGAAAACTAATCGATCGGTATTGATCTTTGCAAACATTAGTTTATTGTGAACATGAGCCGAGATGGTACGATTACGTGCCCGGTTCATCATGTTATATTCTTACATTTTAGCTAAAACAATATGGTAAAAAAATGTGAGACGAAAATGAAATATACAAATACACAAAATACACAAATACACAAGCAAGATATGGGGAGAAAATATGAAAGAATTAATACGCCTTAGTTTCACTGACAGGCAGCTGTTAAATGCAAAAGAGAGAATGAGAGAGAGAGAGAGAATGAGTGAGAGAGTGCGAGCTAGAGAGAGAGAGAGTTGAAGAATGGTGAGCTATTTACAAACAGTAAAAACAGTAAAAGGATGCACTTAAACTTTGGTGAGTCGAATTTTGCAATTCAAAATTACAAATATTAGATGTTTAATTGTTGATTCGAAATCCCTCACTAAACCACTAACAGCGCATTGCAATGATTGAAACCACTTCTAATATAACCGTGTTCTGACTGTTCTTGGTATATGACACGACACTGCACATTCAAGAATCAACAAACTTTGCGTGTTAAAATCAGTCCTCATTTATTATATTACATATATATATATATATATAGATACTATCAGGCTGTCCTTCCTAGTGTCTCTGTTCTGTAGATACTTGTTCGATCTAATAAGTCTTGGCCGCTGAAGTATTTCGACTACCGCCGGTGTTATACCTCAGCTATTCGTATAGTGGATATTCTATCTGACTTTCTATGTCTAAGTTGAAGTTCTTCTGTGACTATCTCAATTCCTATCGGTCGCTAGTGCGTGGCTATCTCTGTGTGTTCCTAGTCGAGATGTCAAAATGGAAGTCTCTCCTCAAGTCTGCCCTCTAACTTTTATACGGTTTTGACCGACCGTGAACCTTTTTTCCCGCCAACTATTCTTTATCCAGATAAAAGTGACATTTGGCAATGCTCTACTCCTTTCTGCATTCTAAGTGACCTTCCCTCACCATCTGCCACTCTGTGTGACTAGCCTCTTAGTTCGTGCATTCCACATTCCTCACCGACAGCTAAAGTAAGTTTACGACCAGTGGTCAGTCGTGGTGGTCGTGACTAGCGTTTAGTTTCTAGTTCTACATTCCTCACCGACAGCTAAAGTAAGTTTACGACCAGTGGTCATTCCCCAGCCATCTGGCACCTTTAGTTTATGTCAGTCAGTGCGGTTAGTCATCCCTATGCTAAATTTGTCTAGTCCTGTTTAGTCCTCACTTAATTATGATCTAAATATGTATGTGCTATCATTCACGGTTACATACCTTCCCCTATTTTCTAGTTAGAAAATATGCCAAGATTTTCTCTCTCAACAAATAAAAAATATAACCGTGAAGTCTTCCATCCCTACCAGTCAATGTCATCTGACAATATAGTCACTCTACATCAATGAAGGACAGCTGTACATCAACTGTAGCATCAAAACATCATCAAACATACACAGAGTATGTCAAAGTACATACTTAACGCATGACATTTATGCAATATATCAAAGACACTATCCTATAATGGCAAATAAAATAAATCATGCATGACATTTATCAATTTACTCACATATAAAATAAATCAAAGTCCCATTCCAAGAATAATTTCAAAGTAAAAACTCAATACATGACAATAGCAATATAACTCTCGAATCCGCTGAAAAAAAAATAGGCTCAAAAATCATTCAGTCCATACTCAGCAACTTGTCTGTTCTGGAGGACCTGAATTCTGACCTAAACACTCACTCAGCTCATCTCATAGGTCTTAAGTGTCAGTAACTTAACAATGTTTGTAACCAACAACATCATTATATATGATACTATTACAACATGAACTTTGAAAGTATTAATAAAAATATTTAACAATATATTCAACAACATATCTGGTATAATTGCAATATGCATTTTTGACATATGCCTAGAACATGTCTGAAATAGAGGTAAACAAATTTACACAAGTCTTCGTGCATGTCAGAGTATAATATCCTCTCAATTCACATAAGAACATTTAACAATAATTGGACAACTCACACATCTCCGGAGATAACAACCACAAACAAACAATTAGCTCGAGCAAATAACTGACATCTGACTTATACCATCTCAATTCCACTTCAAATTACTTCTCTGAGCACTCTTCTCTATATAATACTATGTCTTAGTATCTTCTATCTAATCTCATAACATTATGTCTGTGTACCGTCCACGTAACGTGGTACATTATTTATAGTCATTCGACTACCGACACATTAGTCTCAATAAATTTTCTCATGAATTCTCTTGTTTCTATCCATACATCTGTGCACAAGGTTCTCTGACATTTCTTGCACAACTATAGCCATTAGACTACAGATATATGATTTTCTTCTCATTATCTCATACAACTTCTCATATGTACTCTCATATAACTTCTTATGATTACTCTTATATAACTTCTTATGATTACTCTCATATAACTTCTTATGATTACTCTCATACAACTTCTTCAGAGTATTGTCACATAACTTTCTACGAGTTACCACTCTCGTTACATAATTACTCTATTCCCAACCTAACTTCCTTTTAGGTCAACTCAAAACACAGGTTATCTATCGCCTTTGTCTCTCTCTTCTTCTTCTTTCTCACTTACTACATACAATTGATCTCTCGTAAACTTGGACTACCATCCAATTTAGTAGTTTACTACTTCTGATCAACTACTCAAGTCTGTATTTCCTCTGAGGCTATCATTCCTTTCCCTCAGATTTCTTGTCTACTCTTATTCTATGCCTCTCCTCTTACAACTTGGAGCTTCTTCCGATGAAAATTCATAAGGTCTTTTCTTTATTTGATCTTCTTCTATCAATGATTCCTCCACTGTCTTGTAACTATCTGATGCAACAGAGTTCATTGCTTTCATTTAATTATAACTTAAATTGTCCTTATCTTCTTGTGCTAGTCTGTTTTCCATTATCCTCTAAGCGTTGCCTTCTCTTTAGTTATATCCTTAACTGTTTGTTGAGGTAAAAATGTATTTGTTTCTGGTTACCACTTAATTGTTACTTTTCTTCTTTTTGTGCCTCTTCCCGTCACTAATGGTTGACAAGTTTCCTCTTTCTGACCTATATTCTTCTCTCATGCTACCCCTGTCTATTTCTTCCTTGTGGTCTAAAAATTCTTGCATTCGCCCCAAACGCTTGGCATAATGCAGGTCTACGTTAGCTCTGGCATCGTCTTTTCTTCTCTTTTCAGCAATAATAGCATCAAGGCTCTGGTGTTCCTAACGGCCACAATTTTACTTGGTCTACTATTTCTACTTGGTTTTGCTTATCCTCATCACACCGACCTATAGCTGATATTTGCTTTTTCTTTACATTTTGTCTTTGGTCATTTGCTAAATCGTTTTTCCTATCTTGTTTCCTTACATTCTGACCTTCAGTTTGCTATATGTTCCTTAGTATTCTCAAACTCTTTCTTTACGGCAGCAATCCTTCTTTCTTGTATTGTCAGTATTCTGTCATCTGTTTCAGGACATTTCTGGCTACATTTTACCCCAGCTATTACTTCCTTAGCTTGTCTCTGTTCTACAGTTTTGTGTTTCTTCTTTGTTTCTTCACCTACCCGTTGCTTATCACTCTCCTCCTTTATCCTTGCAATTTCTTCATACAGTTGAAAATTGTGTCCCTCTAATCTGATAACTAGTCTAGTCAAGTCTTCAATATCATCCATTAACTCCTTGTTCCTGTCTGCCATATCCTCTAATTCTTTATCCATATCATCAGCATATCTGTCAGTTTCTGCCTTCTCTAATGCACGGAGTTCTTCCAATTCTTTAATTTTCTTCTCTGCATTTTTATTTACAACCTCCAAACTATTGATGTCACTGCTGCGTTCTATCCTATCAGGTTTCCTTTTCTCGATTTCCTTCTTCAAGCTTCCTACCGTAGTTTCCATATTACTTACATTATCTGTCAAACCTACTATTTTTCTATGGTTCTTTTCATTTGTTTGCTTTAGAATCCTAACCTCATCCTCGCTTTTCTTCAGTTTATCACTCAACTCATTTATTTGTCTTTCCTTTTCTATGTCTTTTTCCTGATCTAGTTTTAAGGCAAAGAACCTTGTCTCTTCATCCTTTTCTGTTTATGTAATTTTATCTTTATGTTTTGTTTTTTCTCCGACTTCTAGTGTCTGTGTTTGTGCACAACTTACTGGTGTCACTATTATTTCTCTATCGGCGCCTTCTGTTTGTGTAGTTTTATTTTTAATTTCTACCTTTCTTTTGAATTGCTTTATTAAATCTTTCTTCTTTATTTCCTCTTCTGCTGTGCTATATTCCTCTACATCACTAGTTTCTTCTGATCTACTCTCCTCCCACTCACGTTCTTTACTTATGCGTTTATTAAAATGTATAGCATACAACCTATTACTCTCATATCTCCCCTGTCTTATTTCTGATATCTGAGGCCTGTCACCGGCTCTACAATCACTCTGGCAGTACTTCACTTGACCATATCCTTGATATCTGAGGCCTGTCACTGGCTCTACAATCACTCTGGCAGTACTTCACTTGACCATATCCTTGATATCTGAGGCCTGTCACTGGCTCTACAATCACTCTGGCAGTACTTTACTTGACCATATCCTTGATATCTGAGGCCTGTCACCGGCTCTACAATCACTCTGGCAGTACTTCACTTGACCATATCCTTGATATCTGAGGCCTGTCACTGGCTCTACAATCACTCTGGCAGTACTTCACTTGACCATATCCTTGATATCTGAGTCCTGTCACTGGCTCTACAATCACTCTGGCAGTACTTCACTTGACCATATCCTTGATATCTGAGTCCTGTCACTGGCTCTACAATCACTCTGGCAGTACTTCACTTGACCATATCCTTGATATCTGAGTCCTGTCACTGGCTCTACAATCACTCTGGCAGTACTTCACTTGACCATATCCTTGATATCTGAGTCCTGTCACTGGCTCTACAATCACTCTGGCAGTACTTCACTTGACCATATCCTTGATATCTGGACTCCCTTCTATGTCTGTAAGGGTTAGCAATCTCTACCTTTAAATCATTGTGTGAGAGTATGTGTTCTCCTTGTCTGAAAATATTTTTAATGGCATCTGCATTTTTAAATAAAATAAATGCAATCTTCCCTATTTTTCTTGTCATCAAGTTACAATAGGTAATTGATCCAAATTGTCCAAAATATTTCCTTAACTCTTCTGCCGTTATTTTCTTATCTATATTCCCTACAAATAATTTACAATATATAATGTCATCTATTTGTCTATGCGTTCCATCATTATGTCTTGCTAACCTTACTCGCTCCATCTCAATCTTTTATGATACTTAATATATGTTTTATCTACCTATGACTCCACAAGCTATTAATTTATTCTGAAAAATAAACAAGCGATTAAGTAATATTTCTGCACCTCAGGCTCTGGAGGGCTATAATCTAACTGCAGTGACACTTTAATTTATGCTTTAACACAAATGAACAATTAACATAAATCAATTTCACTTTTAAATATATATATATATATATATATATATATATATATATATATATCTTTTTATTTTAAAAAAAATCAGCAATTTTAATCTGGTCAGGGTTTCTGAAAGAAAATGAAACTTAAAATTAGTACCGTACCTGTGGAATGACAAAATTAATTATGATTAATAGTAATTCTTACAACTTTCGGCAACCAAAGAAATAGTTTACAAATATGAAATAACAATGCTATTGTGATAGTATATCACACTTTAACAAATTATAACAAGCACGGGTCAAAAATACTTTACAATGACTGGTATGTCTATTTTTATTAAAATTAACAAAATAATTAACTATTTAACACTGCTAACTGCTGCTTAACTAACTTAAATAACTAATTATTCGTCAAATTCTCACAGTTAGTGTGCACACTTCCTACTAACACACGCGATGATAACAGAATCACTGATTCTATAACTATACTTAAAGTATACTAGGCCTCTTGAATCTCCTGGAAATTTAAATTGTTCTCTACCTACTGTTTACTGTTCTAGCAATGCACACGATGAAAAATGAATTCTATTATAAATAAATAAAAAAAAAACACATTGAGCTCACCAGACTTAACCACAGGTGTTATCTCTGCTGGTGTGTCGAACAACACATAACACTGGTGAAAAGGTAGATGGTTTACTGCTGGACGATAATTATCTTGACGGCACTTGAAATTTTGACCCAAACATTGATGGTAAGCAGGTACACGCTTGACACGCACGGACAGTGTGCTGGTAGAGTTTCCTGTTAGTGTGTTGGTCTGCCAGCGATTCAGGTAACGGTGAACTCTTGTGTGACCTTTCTGTTATGTTGGTCAACTTGCTCGTGCGGTGGGCTGGGTATGGAATATGCTGTGTCGTTTCTTCTCTCAATCTTCTCTCTGTACGTGTTGTGTTGATTCTTCTCTCTATTTTGTTGCGTTGATTCTTCTCTCTATTGTGCTGTGTCTATTCTTCTCTCAATCTTCTCTCTGTACTTGTTGTGTTGATTCTTCTCTCTATTTTGTTGCGTTGATCCTTCTTTATATCTTCTCTCTATTGTGCTGTGTCTATTCTTCTCTCAATCTTCTCTCTGTACTTGTTGTGGCTCCTATTCTAGTCACAGTGGCGCCAATTTATCTACTGTATAACCGTGTTCTGACTGTTCTTGGTATATGACACGACACTGCACATTCAAGAATCAACAAACTTTGCGTGTTAAAATCAGTCCTCATTTATTATATTACATATATATATACATATAGATACTATCAGGCTGTCCTTCCTAGCGTCTCTGTTCTTTAGATACTTGTTCGATCTAATAAGTCTTGGCCGCTGAAGTATTTCGACTACCGCCGGTGTTATACCTCAGCTATTCGTATAGTGGATATTCTATCTGACTTTCTATGTCTAAGTTGAAGTTCTTCTGTGACTATCTCAATTCCTATCGGTCGCTAGTGCGTGGCTATCTCTGTGTGTTCCTAGTCGAGATGTCAAAATGGAAGTCTCTCCTCAAGTCTGCCCTCTAACTTTTATACGGTTTTGACCGACCGTGAACCTTTTTTCCCGCCAACTATTCTTTATCCAGATAAAAGTGACATTTGGCAATGCTCTACTCCTTTCTGCATTCTAAGTGACCTTCCCTCACCATCTGCCACTCTGTGTGACTAGCCTCTTAGTTATTGCATTCCACATTCCTCACCGACAGCTAAAGTAAGTTTACGACCAGTGGTCTGTCATGGTGGTCGTGACTAGCGTTTAGTTTCTAGTTCTACATTTCTCACCAACAGCTAAAGTAAGTTTACGACCAGTGGTCATTCCCCAGCCATCTGGCACCTTTAGTTTATGTCAGTCAGTGCGGTTAGTCATCCCTATGCTAAATTTGTCTAGTCCTGTTTAGTCCTCACTTAATTATGATCTAAATATGTATGTGCTATCATTCACGGTTACACTAACACATCTCTAAATATCTTCTCTCTGAAATCTTATTTTTTTTACGCGGTCCGTATTAGCTGCCTGTCCCTTTCAGCTGTGAGAGTTTCAGTTTCACGGAACGTTAAGTCGTTATGTAGTTTGAATTCTCAAGCTGACAGTTTTTCAGTTCAAGTGAGTTATTGAGTTATTTGCGGGTACTCATCGTTGCACTCCACATATGTCCATATATGCTCATATCCCCTCCTCAACAAGTTTCGCAGTGTCCAGCGACTGATGACTCCAGTTCTGTGTTGGTTGATAAGTCTTCTTATACGCCCACTAAGCTTCTTGTTTCTGGCTGCGTCCATCTTAACTCTCATCTCTTTCATCCGAAGGAGCGGCTCATGGTATTCGAAGTCTTGTGCCCTTCGCATATCTCGGAGAGAATTGACTATGTCCGCTCGATCCATTGGTTGACCGTCTTCAACGACAGCGCAACTAGCTAACCTGTTCGCTCTGTCATTTCCCCGTACTACCTAGTCCAAGTGAGTACGATTTAAGCTCAAGTGGACAGTTCTGCAGAGTCAGTAAGGTTCACCTTGAAAGTTGGTAAGTCAAAAAGTTTACAGCTTTCTAGTCTTTCGATTTGAAGTTGAAACACAGTTTTGGGCAGTATTCAATTTCAGAAGTCTAGCAACTTCGGGATCTAACAGTTTTAAAAGTAGCTTTGGTTATCAGTTGCAAGTTATTGGAGATTAATGAGTTCCAGTTGATTACGAGATTATTATGTTATTGGTGAGAAAAGCATCAACGAAACAGAACCTTGTATATATTCAGACGTTAGCCAAGAGCAGGGTGATCGTCAACCTATAGGAGACCAATTATTATTACGTTACTGAACAATTAGCAACTTTATGAATACATTGCTGTCAGTTGGAGAAAGATAATATATATTAAAAGGCGCCAAGATTGGTGAGTAGTGTCTTCATTATCACACACTGTTTGTGATAGTTGTATTAGTATCGTACTTGTAAGTCCTGCTAGTTTCGTTGATGTCTTCATTTATTATTGTTGATGTTAGTCGTCCCTACTATTATCTATTTCAGTCCTGCCTACTGATGACATCCTGCTATCGTCACTGATGTATGCCGCTCTATTTCGCTAATACACAACGCCACATAATGTACTAATCTAAATACCTAGTATACTACTTCATGCCACTTTTGTATAAAATTGTAAAACCATAGCTTCTTGTAACTACATCATGTACGGGACTTAGACACCTCCTCGTGGCAACTAACCACAACAGTGCGACTTTGTTCTTTGCCTTGTTTGGAATATTGCTTGAGAGTATGATTCCTCATACTATTTCCATGTATACATTTTTATGAGCAGCTTTCAAATAAATATAAAATGTGGTCTGTTATTCTCTTATCTTCTCTCACACGCCACTCCCATCAATGGTTAGTCGTTGTTTCTATAGCAATGATTCAGCTGGAAAATGCCATCTCTCCCTTCCTCTCTCGCTCTGTGTAATTATGTGTGTTTGTGTGTGTGTGTATGCGTTTCGGATCTGCCTGCAAATTAGATAAATTACAACCTGTCCAGTCTGACAGTGTCTATCCACATCTTCCTTTGTCTGTGATTTCCTCTTCTTTTTCCTTCTAACAGTCCCTTTTAAGATTGTTTTACCAAACCCTGATCAACTGATCAACGGTTGTAATGTTAAATTCTGCTTCTGAAACTGAAATTGTGAGCTATTTTAATAATAAAAAAATATAATGCACATTTTTTACAGCGAAATTTGAGTTGAATAATTACTTCTATTCTCGCTTTACAATTTGCTTGCTGCAAGGTGGAGAGGAATGTGACAGTTTGCGTTATCATTTTGGGGGATAAATAAACGCAAGCACGTCAGCTGTGTTTACAAAGCTGACGAAAATATTGATAAACTAATTAAAATTGTGCATGTTTGTGATGGATGAAATCAGCGTAGGAATATATGCACGTGGGAAGATGTGGGTTTTGCAGACTATAAATAACATAGTAAAGTATCGATAGATGATGGTGATAAATGATGCGATCAGTGTCATAGACTAACAAAATGTCCATTTTTCCTTTATAAAATGAATAAAGAATAATTGATACTGTTGAGCATCAAACAAAATGGACACAGTCAGAATTTATTCCAGTCAAGAAGGATTGGCAGAAAAGTGTATCTCGTCATTATTTTTGACGTTGTCCAATATAGCAGTCATCGTTGACATGTCACGGTGACATCAATCATTTGCACTTGGCTCTGTCCATCCTTCGCAGGGGACTTAAGCCCTGTCATCGCCGCCTCTTTCCACATGTTATTTTCTGTGTTCTCTCTACTCCATTTCTTCTAGTATTTCCATACATGACATTTCTTGTGATATTTCGACTGTTTATCTTTAGCACGTAGGTTCTCTATTTTCAACACCTTACACCTTACAGCTTGTAATGTACGATAGAAGAAGTTTGTGTATTTTTATCTCCCTGGAAACACACCCTGGGCAAATCAGCTCCAGTATCAATGACAACCAACAATGTTACACATTTGCGAATTAAACAACAGAAAGCAGTATTTGATTCCGACGAGATTTTTTATTGTAGCGGGAGTAGTATATCAGGAAGGATTTGATTAGTATTTGACCCGTAAATTAACAAAGATATATAGTAGGCGCGCGGCGCGCCTAATGTACTGTAGGCGCAGGGGGAGTTAACCGTGACCGCTGGTCCCAGTGACCCCGGAAGTGACCTGTTTATGTCTGGTGTATGCTGACTTTGGAGTTCTTTATGTACTTGATCGTTAGTGATAGGTTAGTAGATTATACAACATCAATGAAAAACAATCAATATAAAACAGAAGACAAAGATATATTTTATTCTTTTATTATCTCAATAGGTGTATAACATACATTGATATTATATAACATTACAAAAATATTCAGTACACGAAGTAAATATATAGTACAAGGATAACATTTAGTTATACCTATGTAGTTGGATGTCTGCTTAGCTATGTGGCGTCGATGAATCATAAGGGGTGAAACTGTTAGAGATTCCTGGTTAGGCTAAGCTGGTAGTGTAAAGAGTTAAATATCTAGAGGCGTAGTCGAGACGTTATCATCAGCTACCTTTCTTTTTATATAGAAATAGGAAAGAGCATTTCTTGTTTGACTGTAGGAAAATATGGAATTATTTAAGACTTTGAAACCTACATTTTTCCCACCCTTGGCCTTTTGCGTGGCGAGAACCTCTAAAAACATATCTTTATCTAATTTGTTGTGTTGCTTGCTTAGCCCTTTACAACTGATTTTATCGTAATCCCCACTACAATGGTACGTCTTACTACATAAGCTAACAAGAGCTGTCCCTTCGTACTCTAGTTTAAAAAGCCCGGGCGTTCGTTTGGTGTATGCTTTAACACCCTTACAGTTTATACAGTCTGTCTTGCTAGTATGTTCATCGCAGCAATGGGTGTATGGAGGTCGCCTAGTGTGTAATAAGGGCTGTATAGGGGTCGTTTAGTGTGCCGTGATGGGTGTACGGAGATCGTCTAGTGTGTCATGATGGTTGTATAGAGGGCGTTTAGTGTGTCATGATGGTTGTATAGGGGTCGTCTAGTGTGTCATGATGGTTGTATAGGGGTCGTCTAGTGTGCCGTGATGGGTGTACGGAGGTCGTCTAGTGTGTCATATTGGGTGTATAGAGGGCGTTTAGTGTGTCATGATGGTTGTATAGGGATCGTCTAGTGTGTCATGATGGTTGTATAGGGGTCGTCTAGTGTGCCGTGATGGGTCAATGGAGGTCGGCTAGTATGTCGTGATGGGTGTACGGAGGTCGTCTAGTGTGTCATATTGGGTGTATAGAGGGCGTTTAGTGTGTCATGTTGGTTGTATAGGGGTCGTCTAGTGTGTCATGATGGTTGTATAGGGGTCGTCTAGTGTGCCGTGATGGGTGTACGGAGGTCGTCTAGTGTGTCATATTGGGTGTATAGAGGGCGTTTAGTGTGTCATGATGGTTGTATAGGGGTCGTCTAGTGTGTCATGATGGTTGTATAGGGGTCGTCTAGTGTGCCGTGAGGGGTCAATGGAGGTCGGCTAGTATGTCGTGATGGGTGTACGGAGGTCGTCTAGTGTGTCATATTGGGTGTATAGAGGGCGTTTAGTGTGTCATGATGGTTGTATAGGGGTCGTCTAGTGTGTCATGATGGTTGTATAGGGGTCGTCTAGTGTGCCATGATGGGTGCGTGGAGGTCGGCTAGTATGTCGTGATGGGTCAATGGAGGTCGTCTAGTGGGGTATGATGGTTGTATGGAGGTCGTCTAGTGTGTCATATTTGGTGTATAGAGGGCGTTTAGTGTGTCATGATGGTTGTATAGGGGTCGTCTAGTGTGTCATATTGGGTGTATAGAGGGCGTCTAGTGTGTCATGATGGGTGTATGTAGGTCGTTTAGTGTGTCATATTGGGTGTATAGAGGGCGTTTAGTGTGTCGTGAGGGTGTATGGAGGTCGTCTACTGTGTCGTGAGGGGTGTATGGAGGTCATCTAGTGTGGTATGTGGGGTGTATGGCGGTTGTCTGGTATATCATACTTTAATCAACCAATAAGAAAAATGAAGGAACATTACATTCAACATTACTTATCTTAACTACTTTACATCAATACAGTTGAATAACGTGTTATCGTTAAGTCTTACCATACTTTAAGAGAAAACATTCAAACTTACAGCGTAAAATATAGTCTCAATCATCTACACCGAATATAACCTGTTATCGATAAACCTTAACATACGTTAAGAGAAAACAAGCCAACTTACTGTGCAAAAATCCGCTAGTGTGAACAGTAACTTTCCTTGAATCAACCAAACTTATAACGCCGTCTAGTTTAAATATAACCTGGTAAGAAATGAATAAATTAACCAATCAGCGAGTGACTATGCCAACATCGCTTGATATCGGGATTAACCAATCAGAAAAGAGTATTAACATAGGAGGCGGGGCGAAGAAATGGCTGACAGGTGGATTAACCAATCAGAAAAGCGCGTTAGCCCAAGCGTAGGTAGTGGCTGTCGGGTCAGCAGTGGGGGAAAAATGCGGGGTGGTGGGTTACTTGAACTCGTTTTGACCCCTGAGGCAATTCCAGAAGAGTTCTATGACCTCATTTTGACCGCTGAAGGCTTTAATACCAATGTTTCCCACTTCAACGAACGACATACATCATTAAAGGTGATTACTTCAGCTCTTAGACTTTGGAGTTCCATATCTTTATCACTTCAACGAATGACAGACAACAGTAAAGATGATCATTTCAGGTAAGAAAACTTAGTTCCAAACCCTAAAATTTCGTTTCATAACCAAAAAGTTGAACTCAAAACCCTAAAAATTTAGGCCTAAAGTTGTAATTGTTAGACACGAAAGTCGTAAATGTTATATGCAAAGTCCAAAAGTTTGTCAAAAAGACAACCCAAACTCAAAATAGTTAGACACAAAACCCAACAATTTATAGGCAAAGTCCAAAAAGTTACTCCAAAAGACAACTAATGTAACTCTTAATCCCAAAATTTCGGCTCATATGCACAAAGTTGAACACGAACTCTACAAATTTAGTCCCAAAGTGATACTAGTTCGACACAAAAGACGTAAATGTTATATTCAAATCCAAAAGTTTGTTAAAAAGACAATCCAAACTCAGAATAGTTAGACACAAAACCCAACAATTTATAGGCAAAGTCCAAAAAGTTACTCCAAAAGACAACTAATGTAACTCTTAATCCCATAATTTCGTCGCATAACCAAACAGTTGAACTCAAAAGCCTAAAAATTTAGTCCCAAAGTGATACTAGTTCGACACAAAAGTCGTAAATGTTTATGCAAAGACCAAAAGTTTGTCAAAAAGACAATCCAAACTCAAAATAGTTAGACACAAAGCCCAACAATTTATATGCAAAGGTCAAAAAGTTACTCCAAAAGACAACTAATGTAACACTTAACCCCAAAATTTTGTCGCATAACCAAACAGTTGAACTCAAAAGCCTAAAAATTTAGTCCCAAAGTGATACTAGTTCGACACGAAAGTCGTAAATGTTATATTCAAAATCCAAAAGTTTGTCAAAAAGACAACCCAAACTCAAAAGTTTGTCAAAAAGACAACCCAAACTCAAAATAGTTAGACATGAAAGGGCAAAAAGGTATACTCAAAGTCCAAAATGTTACTTCAAAAGACAACTAATATAACAACAAGCCCCAAAACTTCGTCTCATAACCAAAAAGTTGAACTCAAAACCCTAAAAAGTGTCCACTTATCAACCAAAGTCTTTAATACAGCTGAGAAAACCCTAATAAATAATTACAATTTACTAAAAATGTTGCCCTTGATGATAGTTGCGACTGTGTCTAAATCATTATTGAAAATATTCATAGAACTCTAGTAAAAACCAAACACACTAAAACACCACATTGAAAGAATGAACTTAAAGTTCACGCCCCTGTCACAACTCTGCTAAGAAAAGTACTGCGAAGCATGAAAGTTATGTCCCCTGCTATAACTCTACTAAACGAAAGTATTACCAAACACGTAGGTTACACTCCTACCATAACCCACTAAGAAAAACAAGATTTTGCTTAAAATACCACATTTATGATTGTTACGTCCCTTGTCCCTTTATGAGGGGACACCCATGAAACTGTTAGAAATAGTAAATTTAACCTAGTGGCATACCCCAGATGTTATATTAGACATCCCCGTATCAAAAATTTAATTAAAACTCACTTTTAGGGTTGTTACGCCCCTTGACCCTTTATGAGGGGACGCCCATGAAACTGTTAGAAATAGTAAATTTACACTCTAGGGTTACTCAAAACTTTATTTTAGTCATCCACATAGCAAAAATTTACTTAAAACTCACTTTTATGGTTGTTACCCCCTGACCCATTTTTGAGGGCTACGCCCATGAAATCGATAAAAATTGAAATTTAACACCTAGACATACCCCAAACTTTATAATAAACATCCCCGTATCAAGAATTTACTTAAAAACCACTTTTGAAATTACTATCCCTGTACCCATTTTTGGCGGTTACGCCCATGAAACTGTTAAAAATAGTAAATTTAACCTCTAGACATACCCCAAACTTTATATTAAGCATCCCCATATCAAGAATTTACATAAAAACACCTTTTGAAATTACTACCCCTGTACCCATTTTTGGCGGTTACGCCCATGAAACTGTTAAAAAATAGTCAATTTAACATCTAGACATACTCCAAACTTTATATTAAACATCCCCGTATCAAGAATTTACATAAAAACAACTTTTGAAATTACTACCCCTGTACCCATTTTTGGCGGTTACGCCCATGAAATCAATAAAAAAAATTGAAATTTAACATATAGACATACCCCAAACTTTATAATAAACATCCCCGTATCAAGAATTTCCATAAAAACAACTTTTGAAATTACTACCCCTGTACCCATTTTTGGCGGTTACGCCCATGAAACTGTTAAAAATAGTCAATATAACATCTAGACATACCCCAAACTTCATTTTAGTCATCCCTGTATCAAGAATTTACATAAAAACAACTTTTGAAATTACTACCCCTGTACCCATTTTTGGCGGTAACGCCCATGAAACTGTTTAAAATAGTCAATTTAACATCTAGACATATCCCAAACTTCATTTTAGTCATCCACATAGCAAGAATTTCCATAAAAACAACTTTTGAAATTACTACCCCTGTACCCATTTTTGGTGGTTACGCCCATGAAACTGTTAAAAATAGTCAATATAACATCTAGACATACTCCAAACTTCATTTTAGTCATCCCTGTATCAAGAATTTACATAAAAACACCTTTTGAAATTACTACCCCTGTACCCATTTTTGGCGGTTACGCCCATGAAACTGTTAAAAATAGTCAATATAACATCTAGACATACCCCAAACTTCATTTTAGTCATCCCTGTATCAAGAATTTACATAAAAACAACTTTTGAAATTACTACCCCTGTACCCATTTTTGGCGGTTACGCCCATGAAATCGATAAAAAAAATTGAAGTTTAACCTATTGGCATACATCAAACATAATATGTGACACGCCCATGTATCAAATTTGCCTAAAAAATCAACCAAAAATTAGTAGTATACAATGTCAATTAGGATTAGACTCTCATATAAGAAAAAATGAAGACTCTCATATAAGGAAAAACCGCACCAAAAAATGTGTGGCCATGTACGGGTAGACTATTTATATAAGGATTTATGCGCGGCTGGCCGCACTTTTGGGGTCCCTAATTGACATTGTATACTACTATTTTTTGTTGATTTTTTAGGCAAATTTGATACATGGGCGTGTCACATATTATGTTTGATGTATGCCAATAGGTTAAACTTCAATTTTTTTTATCGATTTCATGGGCGTAACCGCCAAAAATGGGTACAGGGGTAGTAATTTCAAAAGTTGTTTTTATGTAAATTCTTGATACAGGGATGACTAAAATGAAGTTTGGGGTATGTCTAGATGTTATATTGACTATTTTTAACAGTTTCATGGGCGTAACCGCCAAAAATGGGTACAGGGGTAGTAATTTCAAAAGTTGTTTTTATGTAAATTCTTGATACAGGGATGACTAAATGAAGTTTGGGGTATGTCTAGATGTTATATTGACTATTTTTAACAGTTTCATGGGCGTAACCACCAAAAATGGGTAGGGGTAGTAATTTCAAAAGTTGTTTTTATGGAAATTCTTGCTATGTGGATGACTAAAATGAAGTTTGGGATATGTCTAGATGTTAAATTGACTATTTTTAACAGTTTCATGGGCGTTACCGCCAAAAATGGGTACAGGGGTAGTAATTTCAAAAGTTGTTTTTATGTAAATTCTTGATACAGGGATGACTAAAATGAAGTTGGGGTATGTCTAGATGTTATATTGACTATTTTTAACAGTTTCATGGGCGTAACCGCCAAAAATGGGTACAGGGGTAGTAATTTCAAAAGTTGTTTTTATGGAAATTCTTGATACGGGGATGTTTATTATAAAGTTTGGGGTATGTCTATATGTTAAATTTCAATTTTTTTTTATTGATTTCATGGGCGTAACCGCCAAAAATGGGTACAGGGGTAGTAATTTCAAAAGTTGTTTTTATGTAAATTCTTGATACGGGGATGTTTAATATAAAGTTTGGAGTATGTCTAGATGTTAAATTGACTATTTTTTAACAGTTTCATGGGCGTAACCGCCAAAAATGGGTACAGGGGTAGTAATTTCAAAAGGTGTTTTTATGTAAATTCTTGATATGGGGATGCTTAATATAAAGTTTGGGGTATGTCTAGAGGTTAAATTTACTATTTTTAACAGTTTCATGGGCGTAACCGCCAAAAATGGGTACAGGGATAGTAATTTCAAAAGTGGTTTTTAAGTAAATTCTTGATACGGGGATGTTTATTATAAAGTTTGGGGTATGTCTAGGTGTTAAATTTCAATTTTTATCGATTTCATGGGCGTAGCCCTCAAAAATGGGTCAGGGGGTAACAACCATAAAAGTGAGTTTTAAGTAAATTTTTGCTATGTGGATGACTAAAATAAAGTTTTGAGTAACCCTAGAGTGTAAATTTACTATTTCTAACAGTTTCATGGGCGTCCCCTCATAAAGGGTCAAGGGGCGTAACAACCCTAAAAGTGAGTTTTAATTAAATTTTTGATACGGGGATGTCTAATATAACATCTGGGGTATGCCACTAGGTTAAATTTACTATTTCTAACAGTTTCATGGGTGTCCCCTCATAAAGGGACAAGGGGCGTAACAATCATAAATGTGGTATTTTAAGCAAAATCTTGTTTTTCTTAGTGGGTTATGGTAGGAGTGTAACCTACGTGTTTGGTAATACTTTCGTTTAGTAGAGTTATAGCAGGGGACATAACTTTCATGCTTCGCAGTACTTTTCTTAGCAGAGTTGTGACAGGGGCGTGAACTTTAAGTTCATTCTTTCAATGTGGTGTTTTAGTGTGTTTGGTTTTTACTAGAGTTCTATGAATATTTTCAATAATGATTTAGACACAGTCGCAACTATCATCAAGGGCAACATTTTTAGTAAATTGTAATTATTTATTAGGGTTTTCTCAGCTGTATTAAAGACTTTGGTTGATAAGTGGACACTTTTTAGGGTTTTGAGTTCAACTTTTTGGTTATGAGACGAAGTTTGGGGCTTGTTGTTATATTAGTTGTCTTTTGAAGTAACATTTTGGACTTTGAGTATACCTTTTTGCCCTTTCATGTCTAACTATTTTGAGTTTGGGTTGTCTTTTTGACAAACTTTTGAGTTTGGGTTGTCTTTTTGACAAACTTTTGGATTTTGAATATAACATTTACGACTTTCGTGTCGAACTAGTATCACTTTGGGACTAAATTTTTAGGCTTTTGAGTTCAACTGTTTGGTTATGCGACAAAATTTTGGGGTTAAGTGTTACATTAGTTGTCTTTTGGAGTAACTTTTTGACCTTTGCATATAAATTGTTGGGCTTTGTGTCTAACTATTTTGAGTTTGGATTGTCTTTTTGACAAACTTTTGGTCTTTGCATAAACATTTACGACTTTTGTGTCGAACTAGTATCACTTTGGGACTAAATTTTTAGGCTTTTGAGTTCAACTGTTTGGTTATGCGACGAAATTATGGGATTAAGAGTTACATTAGTTGTCTTTTGGAGTAACTTTTTGGACTTTGCCTATAAATTGTTGGGTTTTGTGTCTAACTATTCTGAGTTTGGATTGTCTTTTTAACAAACTTTTGGATTTGAATATAACATTTACGTCTTTTGTGTCGAACTAGTATCACTTTGGGACTAAATTTGTAGAGTTCGTGTTCAACTTTGTGCATATGAGCCGAAATTTTGGGATTAAGAGTTACATTAGTTGTCTTTTGGAGTAACTTTTTGGACTTTGCCTATAAATTGTTGGGTTTTGTGTCTAACTATTTTGAGTTTGGGTTGTCTTTTTGACAAACTTTTGGACTTTGCATATAACATTTACGACTTTCGTGTCTAACAATTACAACTTTAGGCCTAAATTTTTAGGGTTTTGAGTTCAACTTTTTGGTTATGAAACGAAATTTTAGGGTTTGGAACTAAGTTTTCTTACCTGAAATGATCATCTTTACTGTTGTCTGTCATTCGTTGAAGTGATAAAGATATGGAACTCCAAAGTCTAAGAGCTGAAGTAATCACCTTTAATGATGTATGTCGTTCGTTGAAGTGGGAAACATTGGTATTAAAGCCTTCAGCGGTCAAAATGAGGTCATAGAACTCTTCTGGAATTGCCTCAGGGGTCAAAACGAGTTCAAGTAACCCACCACCCCGCATTTTTCCCCCACTGCTGACCCGACAGCCACTACCTACGCTTGGGCTAACGCGCTTTTCTGATTGGTTAATCCACCTGTCAGCCATTTCTTCGCCCCGCCTCCTATGTTAATACTCTTTTCTGATTGGTTAATCCCGATATCAAGCGATGTTGGCATAGTCACTCGCTGATTGGTTAATTTATTCATTTCTTACCAGGTTATATTTAAACTAGACGGCGTTATAAGTTTGGTTGATTCAAGGAAAGTTACTGTTCACACTAGCGGATTTTTGCACAGTAAGTTGGCTTGTTTTCTCTTAACGTATGTTAAGGTTTATCGATAACAGGTTATATTCGGTGTAGATGATTGAGACTATATTTTACGCTGTAAGTTTGAATGTTTTCTCTTAAAGTATGGTAAGACTTAACGATAACACGTTATTCAACTGTATTGATGTAAAGTAGTTAAGATAAGTAATGTTGAATGTAATGTTCCTTCATTTTTCTTATTGGTTGATTAAAGTATGATATACCAGACAACCGCCATACACCCCACATACCACACTAGATGACCTCCATACACCCCTCACGACACAGTAGACGACCTCCATACACCCCTCACGACACACTAAACGCCCTCTATACACCCAATATGACACACTAAACGACCTACATACACCCATCATGACACACTAGACGCCCTCTATACACCCAATATGACACACTAGACGACCCCTATACAACCATCATGACACACTAAACGCCCTCTATACACCAAATATGACACACTAGACGACCTCCATACAACCATCATACCCCACTAGACGACCTCCATTGACCCATCACGACATACTAGCCGACCTCCACGCACCCATCATGGCACACTAGACGACCCCTATACAACCATCATGACACACTAGACGACCCCTATACAACCATCATGACACACTAAACGCCCTCTATACACCCAATATGACACACTAGACGACCTCCGTACACCCATCACGACATACTAGCCGACCTCCATTGACCCCTCACGGCACACTAGACGACCCCTATACAACCATCATGACACACTAGACGACCCCTATACAACCATCATGACACACTAAACGCCCTCTATACACCCAATATGACACACTAGACGACCTCCGTACACCCATCACGGCACACTAGACGACCCCTATACAACCATCATGACACACTAGACGACCCCTATACAACCAACATGACACACTAAACGCCCTCTATACACCCAATATGACACACTAGACGACCTCCGTACACCCATCACGACATACTAGCCGACCTCCATTGACCCATCACGGCACACTAGACGACCCCTATACAACCATCATGACACACTAGACGATCCCTATACAACCATCATGACACACTAAACGCCCTCTATACACCCAATATGACACACTAGACGACCTCCGTACACCCATCACGGCACACTAGACGACCCCTATACAACCATCATGACACACTAGACGACCCCTATACAACCATCATGACACACTAAACGCCCTCTATACAACCATCATGACACACTAGACGATCTCCGTACACCCATCACGGCACACTAAACGACCCCTATACAGCCCTTATTACACACTAGGCGACCTCCATACACCCATTGCTGCGATGAACATACTAGCAAGACAGACTGTATAAACTGTAAGGGTGTTAAAGCATACACCAAACGAACGCCCGGGCTTTTTAAACTAGAGTACGAAGGGACAGCTCTTGTTAGCTTATGTAGTAAGACGTACCATTGTAGTGGGGATTACGATAAAATCAGTTGTAAAGGGCTAAGCAAGCAACACAACAAATTAGATAAAGATATGTTTTTAGAGGTTCTCGCCACGCAAAAGGCCAAGGGTGGGAAAAATGTAGGTTTCAAAGTCTTAAATAATTCCATATTTTCCTACAGTCAAACAAGAAATGCTCTTTCCTATTTCTATATAAAAAGAAAGGTAGCTGATGATAACGTCTCGACTACGCCTCTAGATATTTAACTCTTTACACTACCAGCTTAGCCTAACCAGGAATCTCTAACAGTTTCACCCCTTATGATTCATCGACGCCACATAGCTAAGCAGACATCCAACTACATAGGTATAACTAAATGTTATCCTTGTACTATATATTTACTTCGTGTACTGAATATTTTTGTAATGTTATATAATATCAATGTATGTTATACACCTATTGAGATAATAAAAGAATAAAATATATCTTTGTCTTCTGTTTTATATTGATTGTTTTTCATTGATGTTGTATAATCTACTAACCTATCACTAACGATCAAGTACATAAAGAACTCCAAAGTCAGCATACACCAGACATAAACAGGTCACTTCCGGGGTCACTGGGACCAGCGGTCACGGTTAACTCCCCCTGCGCCTACAGTACATTAGGCGCGCCGCGCGCCTACTATATATCTTTGTTAATTTACGGGTCAAATACTAATCAAATCCTTCCTGATATACTACTAGCGGGTATGTAATTCCTACAAGACTTTTTATTGTAGCGGGTATTTGATTCCGACAAGATATTTATTGCAACGGGTATTTGATTCCCACAAGATTTTTTATTGTAGCGGGTATGTGATTCCTACAAGACTTTTTATTGTAGCGGGTATTTGATTCCGACAAGATATTTATTGCAACGGGTATTTGATTCCGACAAGATTTTTTATTGTAGCGGGTATTTGATTCCGACGAGATTTTTTTTATTGTAGCGGGTATTTGATTCCGACGAGATTTTTTATTGTAGCGGGTATTTGATTCCTACAAGATTTTTTATTGTAGCGGGTAATTGATTCCGAAAAGATTTTTTATTGTAGCAGTATTTGATTCCGACAAGATATTTTATTGTAGCGGGTATTTGATTCCGAGATATTTTATTGTAGCGGGTATTTGATTCCGAAAAGATTTTTATTGTAGCAGTATTTGATTCCGACGAGATTTTTTATTGTAGCAGTATTTGATTCCGACGAGATTTTTTATTGTAGCAGTATTTGATTCCGACAAGATTTTTTATTGTAGTAGTATTTGATTCCGACAAGATATTTTATTGTAGCGAGTATTTGATTCCGACAAGATTTTTTATTGTAGTAGTATTTGATTCCGACAAGATATTTTATTGTAGCGGATATTTGATTCCGACGAGATTTTTTTTGTGTAGCGGGTATTTGATTCCGACGTAATATTTTATTGTAGCAGTATTTGTATCCGACGAGATTTTTTATTGTAGCAGTATTTGATTCCGACGAGATTTTTTTATTGTAGCAGTTTTTGATTCCTACAAGATTTGTTATTGTAGCAGTATTTGATTCCGACAAGATTTTTTATTGTAGCAGCATTTGATTCCGACTAGATTTTTTATTGTAGCAGTATTTGATTCCGACAAGATTTTTTATTGTAGCAGCATTTGATTCCGACGAGATTTTTTATTGTAGCAGTATTTGATTACGACGAGATTTTTTATTGTAGGAGTATTTGATTCCGACGAGATTTTTTATTGTAGCAGCATTTTATTCCGACAAGATTTGTTATTGTAGCAGTATTTGATTCCTACAAGATTTGTTATTGTAGCAGTATTTGATTCCGACAAGATTTTTTTTTATTGTAGCAGCATTTGATTCCGACGAGATTTTTTATTTTAGCAGTATTTGATTCTGACGAGATTTTTTATTGTAGTAGTATTTGATTCCGACAAGATTTTTTATTGTAGCAGTATTTGATTCCGACAAGATTTTTTTATTGTAGTAGTATTTGATTTCGACAAGATTTGTTATTGTAGCAGCATTTGATTCCGACAAGATTTTTTATTGTAGCAGTATTTCGTTCCGACAATATTTTTTATTGTAGCAGTATTTCGTTCTGACAATATTTTTTATTGTAGCAGTATTTGATTCCGACGAGATTTTTTAGTGTAGCAGTATTTGATTCCGGCAAATTTTTTTTATTGTAGCAGTATTTGATTCCGACATGATTTTTTATTGTAGCAGTATTTGATTCCGACGAGATTTTTTATTGTAGCAGTATTTGATTCCGACAAGATTTTTTTTATTGTAGCAGTATTTGATTCCGACGAGATTTTTTATTGTAGCTGTATTTGATTCCGACAAGATTTTTTTTTATTGTAACAGTATTTGATTCCGACGAGATTTTTTAGTTTAGCAGTATTTGATTCCGACAAGATTTGTTATTGTAGCAGCAGTTGATTCCGACAAGATTTTTTTATTGTAGCAGTATTTGAATCCGACAAGATTTTTTTATTGTTGCAGTGTTTAAATAACCTGCCAGATTTCGAAATGTGTTTCTTTCGTGTCTGGAATTTTTTTACTCTTATCATTGGCTTCACAATATTGATCTGTTAGATCGAACTCACATATATTGCACGCACTAAATTGTACAAGAATTGTCACGGCGATATAATCTTGTCGATTGTGACGACAATAATGTCTTCACTATAGGTCAAAGTGCACGTTGCTCTAATTTAAAAATAATTGAAAAAGTATAAGTTTAAACAGACGGAATTACGGTAAATCTGACAGTAGACAGACTTGCAGAAGTTAAAAGTAACGAAATTATAGTCTGATTACAGTTTTACGGCGAAGAAAGTAGACACTAATCTATTCGACTTTGCGGTACAAAAGCTTGCCGTATGCTGGAATAAACTTAAACATAGACATGATCACCTACGCCCGCAGGCATGGCACTTGATGATGATGCTGGAATAGACTTAAACATAGACATGATCACCTACGCCCGCAGGTATGGCACTTGATGATGATGCTGGAATAGATTTAAACATAGACATGATCACTTGCGCCAGCAGGCATGGTACTTGATGATGATGTTGGAATAGACTTAAACATAGACATGATCACTTGCGCCAGTAGTCATGGTACTTTATGATGATGCTGCAATAAACTTTAACATAGAAATGGTCTCTTACGCCCGCAGGCATGGTACTTGATGATGATGCTGGAATAGACTTAAACATAAACTGGAAGATCAAACATTTGGGAGACACATGAAAATGTATCAATAGATTATATTTAATTTGTGAACCGTGGAGCCTAACCTGGCTAACCAATTCGTCTGTCAGAGCATTAGAAGAAAGGACGAAAGGCAATCGTTACAAATCTAGACACCTCTTTCAGGTGAATTCTTGTTAAACAGGTGTGCAGATTTTGCCTACGTTCCTGACTTGTTTTTTTAGTAATTCACATGTAAATTGCAATTTATAAATAAATAACACTAGAGGCAAAGTGGACACTACTCTAAAGCACAATATTCATCATGAGAGATAAGATCAGAAACGAAAAACTGAGAAAAAAAACTTGGAATAATTTCCACCACATTATAACATAAATGGGAGTAACGATTGCTCAGTCGTTAGTGAACTGAACTACAAAGGACTCGAGATCGGGTCCGATCCGGATTGATTATTTTGCTGGGAAAGTAAAGCGGCACGGGCTTAAAACCAACCACATTACCCCACAAAATCATGTGCCGAAGGTCTGTAAAAAGTATGGTCACTAACATCATATTCCTTATACGCGATTTCAGTTTCCAAGATGGTGGAACAAAGTTCATGTTCTCTCGATCGCAGCAGAAATTGCATTTGGGGACTGATTAATTTCGGCATTCTCTCCAATGCATTTTTTTTAGTTAAAGTCAAAATGATGTTCTGCATCACAAATCTGCGCCGATGAAGTGGAGTCGTACACACTGCAATATTCCTTTTTGACAAGTCAAGTGTTGTGAATGATGCGACCTTTCACCGTCTAGAGTTGATCTGCGGTTTACGTCAACACATTTAATCTTGCTCAATGGCCGTCATTTGAATTGTTTGACGCAAGTTATTTACATGTTACAACTCATTAATATGGACTGCTCCGTCAAGTTAACCAAAATTCTCACTTTAAGGAATTTGCAACGTGTTTCGTTCATTGTAGGCTGCATTCACTACAATAATCGGGAATCTATGGGCGCAGCCATTTTTGTGTGTGCTACGTCATCATAATGGCTCATCGTATATCTCTAAACCAGCCATACGCTAATGTTGAAAGACGAAATGACGAATCATTGTTCATGACCTTCCAGCACCGGGATGACTCTCGGAGTTTCATGTTAGTCAGGAAGGATGTTGTCTAAATTCAAGAGGACTACTGTGAGATCTAGGGTAGACTTGCTTGCTGCTTGCTTGTTGCGTTCGATGACTAAAAGAATACACCTCTTCATCATCCGCCCTTAAAAGGACGTTAAGTGGGCGTGTCTGTGTTGTGTTGTGGCTTGCAGTAAGATTGTGATATTTGCGACTTTAGGCCCAACACATCCGACTTCAGCGCGACATTTTTTAGAACCAGGCTGTCTTCCCTCTTTGATCCATACTCCCTTGGCCAGACTAGACAGGTTAGTCTGATAAAAGATGCACCACGGAGAGGTGGAGCAGGGTCTGGATGGTTCTGGTTCCCCGATCCTGGCGCAAGCCATCAGCCATAGGTCGCTGACAACTTTCAGCTCTGGTGCTGTGAGGTGCGCTTTCGCTTCCGGGTAGAAATATGATTTTATAATTTCACTATGTGGTTTATAATTTCACAAATTCACATTGCGAGAAGATCTTATGGTCTGTTGTTTGATGTGCGACGGGGATAATCCGACGACTAACTGTGTTTTATATTTTCGGAATTGGAATCAAAAACGATGTCCTAACATCATCAAGCACTATACATTTTAAAAATATTACCATCATCATTTTTAGGAGGACGTGAACTTCCGGTCAATATGGTGGATAGGCGGCACCCACCATTGAAGGCAATGTACGAAAAGCGTTCCTTGTTGCAGTTTCCTCATATTCCAAGTCCGGCTCGTTGCAGGAGCTACTGAGTTAAGTGCTTTTTGCACACCGTGAGCTGTGTGTTTCATCCGTTTTGATTGTGTTTCGATATTCCAATCGTTTACAATGACCGATGATATCGTATGACAGGAAACAGTTGGGTGTGTTCACTTTCTGTGTGGTTTCGCCTTTTGTTTTTTGGCATGTGCAGAGACGGCTATAATGGGGACTACAGCAACCTTTTTTTGTTTGGGAGATGAGTTAGTAATTCGGATGGTTCCACTGGCACGAGCGGTTGAACAATTATTGATTTTAATTCGTTTGCAGTGATACCGGGAATACAGAATAATAGGTAGAATTGGATGGAAAGAAAAGAAAACAAACGAGGAAGTTTTAGGACGACTAAGGGTAAAAAAAAGAACTACTAAACACAATTAGAGCAAGACAAATGACATTTTTTGGTCATGTTAAAAGACACAACAGACTAATCAAAGTAATATTAGAGGGGAAAATACAAGGTAAAAGAGGCAGAGGCAGACCAAGACTAACATGGACGAGTAACATCAAAAGATGGACAAGTCAGCCTATGACAATCTGCACCATCAAAGCAAGAGACAGAGTGGAATGGCGCTTCATGGTAGCCAACCTTCGATCCGGAGAAGGCACCCAATGATAATGATGAGTGATACCGGGACCTTACATAACCATAACCATTCCTATACGCCACGTGGCGTGACGGGGGCTCTTTACTTTTTTTCTATAACATAAATAAAGAACAGATATAATAGTCTGGCCGCGCGATGAGACAAAAGGATCAACACTCTACAAAATGAGCCTTCATTAAGCGTTAGACAAACACCAGACCAAAATGCCAACTATGAAAATGATGGATTGGTGGAATATTAGAAACACTAGAAAACATAATAACAGCAAAGGCCAACATAAGAGCAAATGACCGCAAATTATAAAGAAAATTATTTCCGTACTATAGCTCGTTTCAAATCACTTGCCCAACTTCAAAAGGCTATTACTCAGTAACCATTTCTTAAAAACTGTTGAAATTTTCCAAATGTTATTAGAATGCAAAAGACCCTTTAAATGTATATTTAACAAATATCTTGCAGCTGCAGTTTTCTTAAAGCGGCGAATTTCTTTGATGTTTGTCAAAATTGTAAATTGTGAACCCCTAAAGAATAGAAATTACCGTAGTTGCTGGTCTGTGATTAATTTTCACTAGGTAAAGGCGTGACCGTAATGGGGAAATAACTGGATAAGACAAAACACCAGGAGAATTTTTGTCTTCTCAGTTCGAGGACGGACGATAATATCAAGGTATACCTGTATGTCCAATTTTCATAGTTGTGTGGTCCTGAAAATGACCGTTTGTTGAACTAATTTAAGGTAATATAGGGGCCAACATTGTGGGGGCTATATACTTTCATTCTGAATCAGACGAGTCTAAAAGATTGGGGTTGAACATTCCACAAACCATCATTTTTCCAATATTCCTCTTCCTGTTTTAAGACGTGGTCTTCACATTTAGCCCAATAATCTTTGTCTATATTTAATAAAGCGAGATTAGCAAGAGTCTTTACATCGCATATTTTGAATGTTGTATTTTCATTTGCCACTTGTCCTTTTAATTTTGCCCAGATTAGTTCTATTGGATTTAAATGAGCATGGTAAGGTGGCAGCCTCAAACTTATATGACCGTGCTCTTGGATAATCTTATCTATTTGAAAAATCTTTGTCCTTTGTTTTTGCTTTACTAGAGATAGTAATTCAGGTTTTAAGTACATGTTATTAAATTGTATGTGCTCCTTTGTGAGCCATATCTTAATAGCATCTCTTGTACTGGATGACGTCGGGACTTTATCTTCAAGTGCAACAATGTTGTGGTACGCTGCATTGTCCATTATTAGGCAAGATGGTCGATCTAGTGATGGGAGAACAGAATTTTCAATCCAATGTCTAAATATGTGACCATTCATCTCAGAGTGATAATCCCGAATGTCTATGGATTTTGAAAGAAAAATTAGCTCGGCATTCTGTATTAGTCCATGTTGTCGACTACCTGCATGCGCAATTATCAAGCGCTGTCCTTTGCTGCTAGGTATTAATCTCTTAATCTTTCCATCTGATGACTGCCATTCCCTTTGGTTAGTGTGGTGAGCATTGATCCATGTTTCTTCCAAGTACACAATATCATAACCTTGCTTGCGCACCTCTTTTACTTCACGTAAGTACTTGCTTCTCATGACTACTATATGTGGCTTCTCACAGATGACGTTTCGTCCATTGGGATACTTTCTGAATGTAAAGCCTGCAGCTCTCACATTCCTCCATAATGTAGACTTTGATATTTCAATACTGTTGTTCTTTTTCAGCGAAATTTTTAATTTTCTTATTGTAACAGTTTCATTCATACCCAACATTTTGCGAGTTTCACTTCTAATAAGTTCACTGTCGAAATTATCCAACATTTCTGCTCTTCCTTGTGATTTTGTATATTTTGAACATTGACGGTCACGTGCTTGAATCCAGCGATTAAATGACCGTTAGTAAAAAAAAAGTAAAGTACCCCCCGTCACGCCAAGTGGCGTATAGGGAAATATGGTGTTAGTGACCCTATATTTTACAGACCTTCAGCACATGATTTTTGGGGTAATGTGGTCGGTATTACGCCCGTGCTGCTTTTACTTTCCCAGAAAAAATCCGGTACCCATTTAAGGCTGGGTGAACCCGGAGCCGTCGGTTGGGATCGAACCCTACCCCTTGTCCGTAGTAGTCCAGTTCACTAACCACTGAGCTATCGCGGCTCCTACTAATTTTTAGGGAATTAGTAAAACCCAGGTGTCCTCGCCAGGATTACGAACCCGGCTGTTGCCGTGGTAAGCCAACCGAAATGACCGTTAGATAAATCCAAAATGTGTCTTGTCCTATTCTCAGAGTTTTCTAAAGAATGAAATAATCTTCCTCGTTTAGCCTCTTTGCAAAAATAGTCATACATTTTTATTGCGATGTTTTGTAAACTGCAGAATTTCATTTTAAGACTCATGATAAATGTTATCGTTCCACGTCTACACCTCTGAAAGAACGGAAATGGAACACACAATTTCTCATGTGTCTATTTGTGTCAAAAAACCACGGTAAAAGCGTGCAAACACGTCAATTTGACCGTGTATGGATTTTTACTCGCTATTTTTAACTTAAAATACTGTAAACATTAAGTTTTGACTACATCAATGGGTCGTTATAAATTTATATAAATCAAATATACAACAATAATAACCAAATGTTTTTTTTTAATGAAATTAATTCCCTGTTGGGTTCTAAACATTATAACTTTACATGCCAATTTTGAACAACTTACAAAAAGCTGTTAAAAAGATATCGATTTTAAAAGTTGGGCACGAGTTATGAAACGGACTATAATCACATTTACACAGACAGTAAGTAGGCTGGTGCCTCGTCATTCGAATTGAATTCGTTTCAGGAATCGGTCCGAACTCTATTTTTTTGTAAAGCCTAAATTAAGTGTTGTTGCATTAGAAATAACGCTAATAAACTCAACACACCGTTTGTAACTGTACTTCTGATGATTCTCTATCTATCTATCTATCTATCTATCTATCTATCTATCTATCTATCTATCTATCTATCTATCTATCTATCTATCTATCTATCTATCTATCTATCTATCTATCTATCTATCTATCTATCTATCTATCTATCTATCTATCTATCTATCTATCTATCTATCTATCTATCTATCTATCTATCTATCTATCTATCTATCTATCTATCTATCTATCTATCTATCTATCTATCTATCTATCTATCTATCTATCTATCTATCTATCTATCTATCTATCTATCTATTTATTGTCTGCCTGTCTGTCTGTCTATCTATCTATCTATCTATCTATCTATCTATCTATCTATCTATCTATCTATCTATCTATCTATCTATCTATCTATCTATCTATCTATCTATCTATCTATCTATCTATTATCTATCTATCTATCTATCTATCTGTCTGTCTATCTATCTATCTATCTATCTATCTATCTATCTATCTATCTATCTATCTATCTATCTATCTATCTATCTATCTATCTATCTATCTATCTATCTATCTATCTATCTATCTATCTATCTATCTATCTATCTATCTATCTATCTATTGTCTGCCTGTCTGTCTGTCTATCTGTCTATCTATCTATCTATCTATCTATCTATCTATCTATCTATCTATCTATCTATCTATCTATCTATCTATCTATCTATCTATCTATCTATCTATCTATCTATCTATCTATCTATCTATCTATTATCTATCTATCTATCTATCTATCTATCTATCTATCTATCTATCTATCTGTCTATCTGTCTATCTATCTATCTATCTATCTATCTATCTATCTATCTATCTATCTATCTATCTATCTATCTATCTATCTATCTATCTATCTATCTATCTATCTATCTATCTATCTATCTATCTGTCTATCTGTCTATCTGTCTATCTATCTATCTATCTATCTATCTATCTATCTATCTATCTATCTATCTATCTATCTATCTATCTATCTATCTATCTATCTATCTATCTATCTATCTATCTATCTATCTATCTATCTATCTATCTATCTATCTATCTATCTATCTATCTATCTATCTATCTATCTATCTATCTATCTATCTATCTATCTATCTATCTATCTATCTATCTATCTGTCTGTCTGTCTGCCTGTTTGTCTATCTCTCTTAATTGTTTGAAGTTTGAAAACGGGCACTCTTCAATACTCTCTCCCTCTCCAACACTATTGGTTGAGGGTTTCATGCACTTTCCCTCTTCTCTAGATCCGCCTAACGTGTACCACTTTCATAGTTCACATCACGATAAGTTAATTTCCTACATCCACCATCGATAATACAACCTTCCTTAAAGACTTCATTGCTTCTATACTCTTTTTTTGATTATAGAAGTAACCTCTGTCAGTTATATTTAACTATGGATTTTTCCACGCATATTTTCTCTGGAAATGTTATTATATCTGTTTTTTTGTCGTGTATTATCTTTTCCTGTGAATCTGTCTGCTTCTTGTTTGAGTTGGAGCTTAAGGGTGCGTTTCCAAAGATTGCGGTCTGCAGCTATTTTTTTTTCTAGGCTGCAAGGTTTATTTTCAGAGTTTTCATGTCACGTTTACACACATTTACAAATGGAAGTTTTGGGCGCCCCCTAGTTCTTATGCCATCTGCCAGTTGTCTATAGAGTATGTCCTTTGGTATGCGGCCATCTAACATACGGTGTACATGGCCAAGCCAGCGTAGCCTATGTTGTGTGAGCAGCGTGTAGATAGATGTTCGGGAGGCCTATGATTTTTCGAGTTTTCGATGATATATATAATAATAATGGTTATAAATTTAAAAGAATACACGGGAAAAAAAGCTTTGAAAGCACATGGGCATAACACAAGAAAATACTTGTGCACACAACAAAATCACCGAATGCATTTACATGTGACATTTTCTTCACTGCGCATGCGTTGTTTGAACATAGAAACATGTTTCAAATCCAGATTAGAATTTTCTCAAATATAGCGTGTGACCTCTGAGGCGTTTGAGGTTAGGATCGTTTGAAGTTAGGAACATTTGAAGTTAGGAACGTTTGAAGTTAGGAACGTTTGAAGTTAGGAACATTTGAAGTTAGGAACATTTGAAGTTAGGAACATTTGAAGTTAGGAACGTTTGAAGTTAGGAACATTTGAAGTTAGGAACGTTTGAAGTTAGGAACATTTGAAGTTAGGATCGTTTGAAGTTAGGGACATTTGAAGTTAGGAACATTTGAAGTTAGGAACGTTTGAAGTTAGGAACATTTGAAGTTAGGAACATTTGAAGTTAGGAACGTTTGAAGTTAGGAACATTTGAAGTTAGGAACATTTGAAGTTAGGAACATTTGAAGTTAGGTACGTTTGAAGTTAGGAACATTTTAAGTTAGGAACATTTGAAGTTAGGAACATTTGAAGTTAGGAACGTTTGAAGTTAGGAACATTTGAAGTTAGGAACGTTTGAAGTTAGGAATATTTGAAGTTAGGAACGTTTGAAGTTAGGAACATTTGAAGTTAGGAACATTTGAAGTTAGGAACATTTGAAGTTAGGTACGTTTGAAGTTAGGAACATTTGAAGTCAGGAACGTTTGAAATTAGGAACATTTGAAGTTAGGATCGTTTGAATTGAAATTCGTTTGGAGTTAGTAACATTTTAAGTTAGGAACATTTGAAGTTAGGTACGTTTGAAGTTAGGGACATTTGAAGTTAGGAACGTTTGAAGTTAGGAACATTTGAAGTTAGGAACGTTTGAAGTTAGGAACATTTGAAGTTAGGAACGTTTGAAGTTAGGAACATTTGAAGTTAGGAACATTTGAAGTCAGGAACGTTTGAAATTAGGAACATTTGAAGTTACGAACGTTTTAATTTGGGATCGTTTGAAGTTAGGATGGTTTGAAGTATGAGTCTCTGCGGTATTTTTTGCCCGAGTGTTACATACTTGACGCGATCATCAAAAGTGTCCCGTTAATATATATTTATTGTTACTGGGTAGTAAAGTATTAAAGATCACTGTATTTGATTACATTATACGTAGGTGAATGTCTATTGCTTGTCTTCGCTGTTATTTGCCGCATCCAACTCGTTGAGTCAGGTACCAATTTTTCGTCAGCTGGATCACCTGGAGAACGTGAAGCTGAGACTGAAGCCATGTATTGCCAGCGCGCTACCACCAAGTGTTGACATTCTCAACAAGCGAACAACATCTCA
Organism: Megaustenia siamemsis; assembly: GCA_032433765.1. Taxonomy (NCBI): domain Eukaryota; kingdom Metazoa; phylum Mollusca; class Gastropoda; order Stylommatophora; family Ariophantidae; genus Megaustenia; species Megaustenia siamemsis. Next base: position 71,763,250 of record JAVIAB010000092.1, on the reverse strand, counting down.
ATAATTTTTTTTTCTTTTTTGGAAAAGGAGATCTTTCATTTTCATTTCCTTACCTGAACGTCCAACGAATAACATCATTTAATTATGTCCTCAATGTATTAATCAAACATGTTCATAAATAGTTTCAATCGCCAGCTATTAACGTTTGTTTGCTCTTGTTCCCCAAGGCTCTGGGTTTCGCTGTTTTTGTTCTTCTGATTCAGGTTTTGGATAAAATGAGTCTCATTCACTGTCCGCTGTCTTTATCAACGAAGCAATCGTGGTAGGGGCCTCTGGAAATGCGCAATATAATTGATTTATTAGGAAAATTAGGATATATATCTTCGGCCAAGAAAAGGAATGAAGAATGCTCCAGAGACACAATCAAGAAAATATAGATAGCGTGTGTCTGTCAAGTCTTTCAGAATAGGGAAGTTCATCAGAAAAACATTCTACCTGGCACTTGTCGTGTATTTTTGGAGAGTGCTGGAAGCAATGTGAATTGTACTCGTGGTTGGAAAAAATAACCCGTCGGTCGACCCAGCCGCTGACAGAAATGGTTACCATGGTAGGGCTCTGAGGACGTGAGGAACGCCGCCTCGCATCGTGAGTTTTGATGCTTGAAGCGACACCATGCAGTAGTCTCCGAATACTTCTGGATAGGTGGTCCAGCATAGGAGACAAATAATAATAAATGAATATTATTATAGAGGGAAACTTCCGAGGCGATAATCAGTGAATCAATTCAGAGGAAGATGTATGTTTACAGCACTCGGAAAAAATGACAAGCAGCAACAACAGAAAAAAATATGGACCAAGTCAGGATCGAACCCGTACTCAGTAGCACAGCGCCTTGCCACGAAAAGCCAAACGCTAGGGAACACTGCCACTCAGCTAACAACAAGTCTTATGGTCAAGCATATTTGGGTGAAAACTCGCGTGCTAAGACGCCAATTCAAGTCTCGTACTATACCTTTACCTTTCGGAGAGCAATCATTGCGATTTACTTGATGCTACGCGAATCATCTATTCTCCCGAGCATCTTATATTAAACTTGAGACCTCACCAGGACGATTTTTGTGCTTGATTTGTGTTTTTCAAATGAAGGTTCAGTTTTATTTTGTTTCTCCTTTGTATGTGTGTTTCAATCGTCTTCTCTAATTTTTTTCCCTCGATTGTCGTTCAGCTGTCACGTTTCCAATTTATTTTTTGTGTGTCTAGTATTTCATACTCTTCTTCTTTTAATTACGCCTGTTCAATCTTTTATTTTCGCAGCATTTGTTAACTGTCAAAAGAATTGTCTTTAGCTGTTTCTACTTTTCAGCCGGCTATTCAACTAGAGTTATTGTTTCTTTGTATATTCTGATGCGAAAGTGACCCATAACTGTCTTCTTATTTAATCACCTCTAAATTTTATCAGACTAGCCGGCTCCCATCATGTGCCTGAAACACTTATTTTCCCTCGTATTTTATCATTATTGACTGTTTTAAATAATGTAGCTTCCAGGAATAACATTGATAACCTAACATTGGTATTCAGATTATTTTGAAAATCACTGCTGTCGCTTCTGTTGTGGTTTCTTCGTTAATTATAATTGTACAACTGACAAATATTTTGCGCTTTTTGCTCTTTCTTGAATTTATTGAAATCTGTTGGTTCTTTGTTGTCATCTGTCACTAAACTGCCGAGGTATTCATCTAGATTATTTAGATTTTTATCTCTTCTCCTTCCTTTCAACTTTCTGTGAAGCATAGGTCTTCAACAAACACTTTCCAAGCTGTTCTGTTTCGTCATTCTTTTAAGATCATCCCATCTCTACCTTGTCTTCTTCATCTCTGCTTAACCCTGTCTTCTTAAAGAATATTTTGATCTTTCTCTTCGTCCTTCTCCTTGGGTTTTCCAAAAAAGGGCCTGTCGTGTATTACTCTTAGTTGGCTTCCGTAGTGTGTGCCCTAACCAGCGCCATCATTTTCATTGTATCCTTTTGTCCACAGATATTTGATTGATCATCATCAAGTACCGGGCCTACTGGCGTAGGTGATCATGTCTCTCCACAACTTTCGATCTCGGCAGCTATTTATCATTTCTGTTGTTGACCTCCTGCCAAGCCATTCTCTTAAGCTGTCTGTTATTTTTTCTCTTTGCTTCCCTCTATCTCTTCGTCCCTCAATTTTTCCAGTTGTTACAATATATTCCAGTTGTTCTCTTCTCATTACATGGCCAAAAATTGATGATTGTTTCTTCTTAATATTGGAAATTAGTTCTCTTTTTGCTTTGACCTCTCTCAAAACATCTTCATTATTCTTCTTAGCTGTCCATGGTACTCTCAACATTCTTCTGTAAAACCACATTTCTACAGACTCCAGTGATTTTCTTGTCTGTTCTCCTATTGTCCATGATTCGCATCCATATGTTAAGACTGGCTCTACATAACATTTAAGAACTCTTTTTTTGTTTTGTTTCTATTGTCAAAAATGGATTGCATAGTATCTTCCTCATTTTTGGGAAAGCTGCTTTTGCCTGAGCCATTCTGCATCTCACCTCTTTTGTACATCTTCCGTCTGATGTTAACAAAGTTCCCAAATATTTAAATTCATTTACCTGTTTTAATATTGTTCCATTTGTCTTTTTTTTGCCCTGAGGTGATGGCTTTTTCTTTGTTGTTACCATTACTTCTATATTTTTGCTATTAGGGCTGAGTCCTTTATTTTTGCTTTCTTTCGCTATAACGTCCAACATTTCTTGTAACTCATTTTCACTCTTAGCGATTAATACTGTATCATCAGCATACCTTAGATTATTTATATTATGACCTCCAATTGTTATTCCAGGCATGTCCCTTATGGATCTTAAAATAATCTCACTATAAATATTAAATAAATCTGGTGACAGCACACAACCTTGTCTAACACCCTGTTTTATTTGTTGAAATATTCCCAATTGGTTTCCAGTTCTTATGGCCGCTGTATGTTGCCAGTACATGTTCTTTATTATTCTTAGATCTTTGCTGTCTACGTTTATGCTTTCTAAAATTTTGATTATTTCTTGGTGCTTTACTTTGTCAAATGCCTTGGTGTAATCTATTAAACATAGGTATAGATCTGTTTTCACCTCTATGGTTCCTCCGCTAAAGATCTTATGATATAAATGGCATTGCTTGTTTCTTTATCTCTAACGAAACCACACTGTTCATCGCTAATTTCTGAACTGATTTTGTTTCGCACTCTTCGCATGATGATTCTTAGTAATATCTCAGTTATAAGACTCATAAGGCTTATTGTGCGATGATCATCGTATTCAATCGCACCCGATTTCTTTGGTAGGGCCATGCATATTGATTTGAGCATGTCGTCTGGTACACATCCGCTGTTGTAGATATCATTCAATATTTTTGTTATTATTTCTATTCCAAAATCACCCATGGCTTCAATCTCTTCTTTAGTTATGTTATCTGGTCCAGGAGCTTTGCCTGCTTTCATATTGCGCAAGGCATCTTCCACTCCTTCTCTGAGTATTTCTGGTCCTTCTCCATTATCCTTAATATTTACTTCCGTTCGTTCATCATTATAAAGATCTTTATTGTATTCTGTCCATCGTTCCCTTATGTTATTTGACTGATACTTTTCCATAATGCCACATTAGAGATTTTGTCCTGTCAAATTTTTTCCATCCTTTTATTCTGCGCAACCATTCTTTAATGATTAGAACAGCTTAATTCTAATTACGATTTTTTATCATTTGCCCTCGCGGACAAGTTTTGTTTATCAGAGTTTACTCTGGCATTAATCAGTCACATTGATCGAGAAGGGGATACAAGTAAAGAAATTAGAATCATAATAGCTGAAGCAGCAATATTTTCCAGAAGCCTTGAAAAGTTGTGGAAATCAAAACTCATCAGTACAAACACAAAACTTAGACTATTCAAATGTACTGTCAACCCTTACGTATGCGTGTGAAAGCTGGAAAACAACAAGAGACATAGAAACAAGGTTGAACGCATTCGAAAATAAATGTCTAAGGAAAATACTTGGTACAGCATGGAACGAATTCAAAACAAACGAGGAATTTAGAGAAATCGCCAATCAGCCACCAATATCTTCAGTAATCAAGAAGAGACGATGGTCATATGTTGGACATGTGATGAGAAGAGATAATAACCGAATAGCAAAGCAAGCCCTCATGTGGGAAACATCAGGTAAGAGGAAAAGAGGAAGACCCATAGAGACACTGAGAATAGCATTGATGAGAGAGGCAAGAGCAGCAGCAATCGGCTCCCTCAATGATATAGATCTGCTTGCACATAACAGAGACAAATGGCGACATTTGATAAAAGATCTTTACAAGGATTGAAAACTGCTGGAATAAAAATTTAGATAAGAGGAGTACCTGGGTCTACGCCCCATGGACCGGCTACGGCTCGAAAGAAAAGGTCAATAGACTCTGGCCTTTAATTAAATTGATTTTGAAATTGATTCGCTTCTTGTTCTTCGCTAACACTAATGTTATCTGACCAATTATTGCACGCGTTTTGCTGTTTCTTTAATTTATTTAAATCTACTGGTTCCATGTAATTTGTCACAAGACTGCCTAAGTATTTCAATTAATCTACATTCTTCAGATGTTTATTAATTATCTCTAAATGGTGTTCTGTCCTCTTCCCTTTTATCAGTGTTTTTATTCCCTAGCTATTTGATTGCCTGCATAGTCTAATTTGCTCTGAAGTCCTTGCATTTTTTTAAATGTTTTGATTGATTTTACAATTGTTAGAATGTGAATAAGAATGCGTTTGTTTCTTTGCATGGGTTGTTTTTTTTTTTTTTTTTGTTGTTGTTGCTTGTATTGAATGAGGATCAGCGACGAGGTGTATAAATAGTACATTCCAACCTTACTTATTGTGTGGGGTTCAGTGAGTGCATGATCTGTATAAAATCATATATGATCTGCTTGTACAGATCTGGTCGTAAAAACGCTTATTATTGGCGATAGAGCAAATCAACATATTTGCTGGCAATGTCTTATTAGTCTGGTTGATTCACTTTGGGATTTCTTTATCTGCAATCAAAATCTGTTCTCAGGTCAGTTCTTACATTAAGACCCACTTGATCGTAACTAGGGAGACACTATATACAGCTCTCGTCTCACACTCGAAAATAATTTTAAATTGTCCGCGAACGATCGTTCCCACCCCCACTTCCGCCCTCTTTCCACCCTATTTACCACTGATCTTAGCGTTGATGAGATCGAGCTCCCAGAAGTCTAAGACAGACGATAGAACGTTGATCCTATGTTCAAATTGAGAAGGTAGAGTAAAGAACTCTTTACGGCTGAAAATCTAAAATTAGACCGAAAGCTGCGCAGATGTAACCTTTAAAAAAATAGTTCCTGAGGTCACTGAAATAATATTAACACTCTAAAGCTATTCAGAGAGCTACCGCCAATATTAATTCAGAAACGCAGTTGTTAATTCAGACACGAAAATGTTAATTAAGACACGATTCTCAAATCTTCCAGTGTTAGGAATAGAATTGGAATACTAATGTACCTGTTTGCGTACACTTCACTTCGTGGTGATTTCATAAACAAAAATACTTTCAATAAGTGGCTTCAGTCTGCAGATCAGAGAATGTATTCAGGAAAGGTGTCCGTTTTTTGGGTTGAAGATTTTTTATTCGTACAAGACCATTGGCCAATATAACGATTTTTAATTAACTAAGAACTGTTTTAAAAAAAAAACATATCTACATAAGTACAATTCCTGCAGAAGTATAGCACAATACCTGCAGAACTATAGTACAATGTCTGCAGAACTATAGTACAATGTTACAATGTCTGCAGAACTATAGTACAATGTCTGCAGAACTATAGCACAATGCCTGCAGAACTATAGTACGATGTTACAATGTCTGCAGAACTATAGCACAATGTCTGCAGAACTATAGCACAATGCCTGCAGAACTATAGTACAATGTCTTAAGAACTATAGTACAATGTCTGCAGAACTATAGTACAATGTTACAATGTTTGCAGAACTATAGTACAATGTCTGCAGAACTATAGCACAATGCCTGCAGAACTATAGTACAATGTCTGCAGAACTATAGTACAATGTTTGCAGAACTATAGTACAATGTCTGCAGAACTATAGTACAATGTCTGCAGAACTATAGCACAATGTCTGCAGAACTATAGCACAATGCCTGCAGAACTATATAGCACGTAGCCTGCAGAACTATAGCACAATGCCTGCAGAACTATATACTGCTATTTGATCTCTGATAGCAATAAAAGTGCCACTTTTTTTAAGATATATATTTTTTTAAGAATTGATTTATTTACAAATATAAAGAAGCACACAACATTTGTATCATCATGGCCCGGCAATGGGGTGTTCTTGATTGGACATACAATTTATTGGTTGATTGCATGTGTTACTACTACCGATTTAATTACTCTCAATGAATAACTAAATTATACCTAACCCCCAATTTGACATCGAAAACTTTACTGATTGATTTTAAAATCACTTTTTGAAATGAATGTTCCTACTAAGTGACTGATTTGATCGATTTTCAGTGGTCCTTGATTGTCTTCACACAGGCTAAACATTTATTTTCTGTAGATACCAAACTTATTTCATCGACGTTAATTATTTACACATTTTCGGCCAGGTGTATTCGTGCTATTAATTTCCTCCCCATCAGAAATAGTTGAAGATAGAGAAATGGGATGTCCTGAAGATTGACCAAATAGAAAAAAAAGATTAATTAGAGCTAAACTGTCTGATGGCCTTCCTGTTCGTTAAACCTCTCTTAGAAACGAAATTAGAAATTCAGAAACAGGGAGATTACTCCCAAATACGATATCCGATGAGTTCTCTTGCATTATTTGTCTTCAATCATGTGAATAATCTTCAATGAAAATTCGCATAAGCCAAGCGGACTTTATATAATTAAAGTGGTAAAAGGACAGAAAACAACATAAGTTAATGGAGCAGAATAATAGAGAATTTGTACTGAAGCTACATACTTCTCACATCTGAAAATGTTGTTTAAGTCATAAAATAGCTTTATAAACTGTGCAGAACTGTGACGCACTATAGCTAGTGAAGACAGTACTGTGCACTATTTTCTTTTTCTTCAGTTTTTTTCTTCTTCTATTTCTTCCTCTGTGCTTGTTTATTTCTTCCTCCTCCTGTATCTTTGTCTAGTAATACTGTTTCATATCATTTTGTCTTTTAGTGTCTCTTATTTTTCGTCTGCATCTTTTTCTTCTGCTGATTCTTTTTTCTTCTTTATTATCTTCTGATGCAAATAACAATACTAGTATTCATTCTTTATCTGCATTTTCTTCTATTCCGTCTTTCTGAAGTTAAAGAAAGTACGTACGATTAATTGATTAGGAGAACAAATACATCGCCTTTCTCTTCGTTCTTTCTGAAGTTGAAGAAAGTACGTACGATTAATACATTGGAGGAACAAATAATACGCCCAACTAGGAGAACTCCCGTGAGTGCAAATTACTCCCAAAGACCTGTTCAATGTATGTTTGCTGGCTCCCTGATTAAACCACACTCTTGATCCATCGTAACTGCTCTCACAGTCATACCCTACTAGAGTAAAGTCTGACATCAACTTTCTATAATCTCATAATCACAATTAATGGCTAGCTGTTTGTCAAACACTGATTGGAACTGGCTAACATAATTCTTGGTAACCTTTTAATGCGCTTTATCGGTTTAATTCCGCAAACGTCTCTCTCCCTCTCTCTCTCTCTCTCTCTCTCTCTCTCTCTCTCTCTCCATGCAGACGTGTTTTTATGCGATTAGGCGGTGATGCATTAAATATTAAAATTAACAGCACAAAACTTGTTATCACAGAAGTGAAAGAAATTGTTCTAAAAAACGGCTGGAACAACATGTAGTAATAAATGGTTTGTAAGTAGCAGCTGGAGTACACAGAAGAGATCAATAGTTTTTAAGAAGAACCAGAAGTAAAAAATGGTTTTTAAGAAGCGGCTGGAGCAACCAGAAGGGAAAATGGTTTTTCTTTAAGTGGCTGGAGCAACCAGAAGGGAAAATGGTTTTTAAGAAGTGTCTGGAGCAATCTGAAGAGAAAAATAGTTTTTAAAAAAGGCTAGAGCAACTAGAAAAGAAAAATAGTTTTAACGAAACGGCTGGAGTAATGTGAAGAGAAAATTGGTTCTTATAAAGAGCATGGAGCAACCAGGAGGAAACATAGTTTTCAAGACGAGGCTAGAGCAACCAGAAGGAAAAAATGGTTTTTAAGAAGCGACTGGAGCAATCTGAAGAGACAAATGGTTCTAAAGTAGCGGCTGGAGCAATCAGAAGAAACAAAATATATAAATGAAAGCATTCGAGAAATTATCGGCACTGAACCAATCTTAAACTGAACTTACAGAAATAACAAACAACATGGTATGTTCACCCACAGAAAACACCTTTTTAACTCTATATCATACAGGATATATACATCAACCACATACAATTTCAATTTAAATGTTATGTAGGAAAATGTGTATAACATATTATGTACAATTTTTAAAGAGATATCAAATCATTATAAGAGAGAGAAAAGTAAGATTTGGAAATGTGAAGGACCTTGCTTTATTACCTCCCTAGATATGTTTTTTTTTCTGTTGATGTCAATCTGCGCAACAATTTGTTCTGTCATTACGTTACACCCACTCGTGTACTCGGAACAAAAGAACGTGACTCATTGATCCAATCAAGTCTAGACTTCAAGAATAAGCCATAAGAATGTGTACCTCACGATGATGATCTTTACCAAATAACGACTGGAAATGAAAAGAAATAAAGCAAAGATGCCAGAAAAGAAATGCCAACATGGACTACATATGCGTGAAATCAATTAAAAAAAAAAACGTCATGATTGTCTTAATGTTCCACATGAGATATCGTCACACAACCAAAGTCTGTCTATCTATATTGCCATGGCACAGCTATAATATGCGGACAGAAAAGTTTCTACATATGTAATACACTCACGGGAAAAGTTAATGAGCAACACCATATAGGTCACTGTGCGTGATTTCCTGGACGACACGAAACAAAGCTGCAAGCACAAAATATTGAATGACAGAGCAAGTGATCCTGTGATTTTTGTGGAAGCGTCGAGAAAGAAATATAATAACTGAAGTAAGTGTAAGACCTCCACAAGGGGACTGGTTGGTCTCGAGGCAAGACGCCGGCCTTGAGACAGAGAGGTTGTGAGTTCAAATCCCGACTGAACCAGTTGCGATTTTTATTCATAATTTATCTCTGCGGTAACCACCCCTGGTCTCAGTAGGGAGACTCGGTTTGAAACGTCAATTACTCATCGACGAAAAAAATATGAGTACCTCCGAAGACGGAGTTATCTGCCTGTACAGTGAGGGACTCTTTGCACACGGCTGCCAGGGAAAAATGGATTAACACGCAAAATTCAGTTCCTAGTCTCTAGGGACTTCGTCAGAGGTAAAAGCTGGCGAACGCAAAAAAAAACGATAAAATAAATCGTGTATATCAGTACCCTGTATGTCCGCATTGAGCTGTTATCACTGCTTGACATCGTCTTGTCATCAAGCCAATGATATGTTGGATCAGTTGTTGGGGCATGTTATTCCATTCTACTTGCAAGTATTGCGCTAACTGGTGGTGGTTCTTAGATAATTTGTGTCTTTTTTTATGAACCTACGCTCCTACTTCATATTTATAATGTTAATCTTCTTAAGATCCCTGCTGTCACGTCCACACAAGAACGGTCAGTTTCATCTAAGCCAAAAAATAAAATTGCTTATGTCTGTGAGATATTAGAAGGTGATCCTCGTGTCTTTTGTCAAAATGTCTTTATTTTACCCTATATCTCATTACTGGATCGGCAAAAATTGTCAAAACTTTTGTTTCGTTTTCAAACCGTTTCTTATATTTAATCTCCGTGCTAATTTCATTTATTTATAATTGCAAGTAATGTATATTCACTTGACAGCCTCGTTGTTTTGGCTCTGTCGTATTCTTCTTTACATATTTAATGGAATATTATATCAAAGCAACTATTTATTAGTTTGTTATTTTTTAAATATGTTTGTCTTTGTCTAATATATATTTTTTTAATTTCCAAAATACGTCATTTCTTTGAGTAAAAAACACGTGTAATCTTTATATTTACATTAAAACTAATCTATGTGAAAGCTATTTTACTTGTCAATTTATGAATAAATCTTTGTAAATGACATGAGGTAGCCTTCTTGGTGGAAAGATTTATGTGCCAATGTTTAGAAGAATAACTTGGAAGAATGAGATATGGGCTTCATCACAGAGACACATGCATGAATAATTTACAACCAGTTGTGTGGGCTCAAAAGGCATTAAAATTTCATAGAAAAACCTGGGTCATGTTTTATATTGAAAACGTTCTTAAGTTAAATTTAAATGTCTTCGCCTGATAATTTACGAACGGACCATATTTCTTTCCAACAGTTTATATTTTTTGTAACATGCTATAGCTTCAATAATTCTAATCTATATTAAAAGGCAATAGATCAAAGAATTTGAATATGTGACGCATTTACCAACGCCCACGAAGATATAAATTCTTCTAAATCAACAGGAAAAGGGCGAAAATAACACTCAAGAAAATTTGTGAATGAAATAACAAAGATCACGGGGAGCATCATCGTGTGTCAGACACACAGCATAGGCTGGAGACTAACATTTTCGCTCGACGCTAAAAACAATTAAAGCAGACGAAGTCATGGAACGGTAAAATACCAGAAATACGCATATCTTGAGAATGAAGTTTTTCTTCTTAATTCGTTCATGGGTTCAGACGATTAAAACAATGAGTAGTAGGTACGTCGTAAAGGACTTTTAGCATTCCGTGACTAACAAGGAACCCTAGTTCTGGTGCACAATTTAATCTCTGTTATTTCTGCTGTATCTGAAGGTCATGTTCTTCAGATAGATTAAAAGCTACAAGGATGACATATTAGGTTCCCTCCGTGCCTGCCTAGGCGTATGGGGAATTTAGTTTTAGTGACGATATTTTTCCATGACCATATTTTTGGGTAATGTGGCCGCTCTCACGCCAGGCCGCCTGGCGTGAAAAAAATCTCCTACTTCTGAGAATTGAACCCGGATACTTCTGATTAGGACTGGAGTGTCTTATCTACTCACTCAGTCACTGAGGCTTACTATACCTTAGTCCCAGGATAGGCAGTTGCAGCTCAACACAACTCGTCATAATTGGTAGATTTATTAAATTTTTTGTTAAGCAAACGAGATTCTGTTATACCGCGATCCCTGTGTTAAACATGCTTCGATTCGACTATGTTTATAGACTGCATTTTGTTGAAACTATCAGCAATAAAATCTTCAGCATCTTTCGACATGCGTGTGGTTCTCTCGAATGCAAGAGAGTCGTTTCTGCAAACCAAACAATGAATTAATTTATCAACAGTTTGTTTATGATTGTGGATTGTACATTATTCTTCCCCTTTTGACGTCAGAGTAAGTAAGTAAAGAGGCCCGTCATGCCAAGTGGCGTATAGGGAATAATGTGTTAGTGACCATAATTTTTATAGGCCTTCGGCACATGATTTGTGGGGTAATCGGGTCGGTATTATGCTCGTGCCACTTCACTTCCCCTGAAAAAATTCGAATTACCCATTTAAGGCGTGGTGTACTCGGTAACCGTCGATCAGTATCGAACTCGACCTTTTGTCCGTTGTAGTCCATTTCACTAATAACTGAGCTATCGCTGCTTCCTTTACGTCATAGTGCGTTACCTAAACCATGCTGCCTTCATTTGTTGCACCACTGTTAAGTTGAAGCCAAATACTTTATTTCTCTGTATGACGCTGTTTATTCTGTCTTTTTTTCCCCACCAGTGATCGTCCAGCAACAACTCGACTTCATCATTAGCCACTAAAAGAAACGCTAAGTGGGCGTAGATGTGATTTGTCGCTAGTTTTCGACATTAGCAATATTTGCGCCTTTTGGCCCGATACATCCGTCTTCAATTTAGTTATTCTTCCTGTATGCGTCTATTTTCTCCATTCTACTATTCATCTCACTTTTCATATTCACCGTTCACCATATCTTTATGATTTTTCTATCATTCTCTGTATTTCACTACACCCCATTTCACTCTTTCTTCTGTCCCTAACTCCCGCCCACTTTACTTTCCGTCTTTCTCGCATCAACAGGAAATTGTGTATAAGGAGTGACCGGTCTGTAAGATCAATAGTACTTCACCAACGCTCTTAGTGTCCTGGAGTCTGCAAACATCTCAAAACACCTTCACTACAGCATAATAGGTTGTTGTGACCTTGAACTTAATGGGGGGGGGGGAACAAAACTTCCGATGAATTTCTCTGAAACTATAGCACCAAAGTCAATAGTCATGCTGTTCACTAGTAGATGAGACTGCTAATCTTTTCTACGGTTAGATCTGATATTCTGAAGCGTGTGATAGAATCAATCAATCACGTCGTCTTCCAATTATGTGGACTTCAGTTCAATGATTCAGATTCAGATTCAATGTCTCTTTCAGATTATCTTTCCTCTTTCTCAGGAAGGCGACGTGTGTGAAATGAACAGTTCTTATTTGAACCTCTCAACGTCAATTCGCCGGTCTGTATGTTTATCTTTCCAATAATGCACATTCAGTTAAAGGACATCGATTCATAGTTCGATCAATAACTAATCGACCATCTACCTGTTTCTTGTAAGATGGCGTTTATTCTTTCTGTCCATCCGTCCGCTGGTCTATCTATCTATCTATCTATCTATCTATCTATCTATCTATCTATCTATCTATCTATCTATCTATCTATCTATCTATCTATCTATCTATCTATCTATCTATCTATCTATCTATCTATCTATCTATCTATCTATCTATCTATCTATCTATCTATCTATCTATCTATCTATCTATCTATCTATCTATCTATCTATCTATCTATCTATCTATCTATCTATCTATCTATCTATCTATCTATCTATCTATCTATCTATCTAAGAAGAATTGGTTGTTATAAAATTGTTGCTTCGATAAGACGTAATTGCTACATGAAAGTGTATATATTAGACAATATTTACTTACTACAAATTGTGTACAGTAGGCGTGAGTGATAAACAAATATATTAAAGTGTTGTGGATGTAACTGTACGTTGGTAGTTGATGACACAAACGTATATCGACATTGGAGCATGATAAAGCATTCTAATGGAATAACTGTCAAAACATAAAATTCAAAGATAGCTACAGCAACAAACGACATTTCAAATTTAATTAAAGAATATAAAATGTAGATACAAATAGCCTGGAACAAAAAAAGAAAAAAATAGAGCGTTTATGTAGAACGTTCCTTCACGGAAGCCTAGTGTATAATAAACAGAAAAAAAAAAATTATGTGAATCGGTCACGCAAAGAGCAGCAATAATTAAAAATGGCAATATATTCGGACGAAGGAGTTGGTCGATTGGTGAGAGCAGACATGAATTCTGCTGCTGAGCTTTGAGAGAGTATGGAGTCTATGGTATGTTATAACCTTCAAAGAAATGCCGTCATTGATGAATACAATCATTGATACAATAGACCTGCATAAATTAAACTTTTCTTTAATCAAGTGGAGAATCACGGTAGAGCATAGATTAGAAACTTGTCTAGTGAGACTAATAGGTCGCGCTCAGGTACCTTCAATTGCTTGTAGGTTCATTCATCACTGGCACCGATGAGTCTTTATTTTTCTAATAATCCCGCGAGAAAAACGGTAGTAATGTAGTAATGCGAAAGGTAATGTCTTACCAGATAAATAATGTTTTATAGCATAAATCGTGTCTTATAAAATAAACATTGATTTATTTAAAAAAAGCAATGTCTTATCAAATAAATAATGTCTTACCAAATAAATTGTTTAGGAGTAGTAAATATTATGTGACAGTACTGCACCATAACATGTGGAGGTTGGGGGGGGGGGGGGGGGCTGTGCTCTTCCTTATTGTCATTACACTCCCCCATTTAAGTGAGCCAGATATACATTCTTTTGCCCTCTGGGTCGACCGGTGAGCGCCAGGCTGCATTGGAACTCACCTCCTTATATTGCTAGGCAAGGTCGTAATTGCTACGCTACAAAGGTTCACATTGACGTGGTGATGGTCATATTAACTATGGTTGATGGTCGAAATGTGTGAGCACTAACATCATGCACTCTTTACTCCACATACGATGAAAACGACGGGAGGTGTGTATTATGGACTTTATGGTGCACGATTGCAGCCAGCGGAAGTGAAATTGATTCCGCCACGGGATGGAAGAAAGGTTTTTGGGGGCCGGCAATTCTTTTTTTGTTGTTGTTTTTTTGGGCAGGGGTGGTGAAGAAATTTTGTCGTCAATATAGACCCATTCATTTCAATTCCTGTTTGATGTTTTTCAATTTACCCTTCTGTATGAGTGTTCTCACATACCAAGTACCTATCTTTAGAGTCTGTTTTATCTTTATTTTGCTTACAGTAGCTAGATGACGATCGAGTATCACCTGTAGCACATGATGCCCCTACCGACCGAGGGTTTCCCATTGGAATCCTCCGTAACGTTGTATCACGAGAAATCACGAGATTTCTATTATTGTGGCGATTCATGATAGTACAACAAATTACGAATGTATTCTGTTACCTTCCGTCGGTTCGTCTTCGGTAGGCTCCGCTAGCCTTTGACTAAAAATTCTCACCCACAAGGCAGTGGAATTGTTTTATTTCAGGGTACCCTCCCTTAGCCTTTTACTCTCCCGAGCATACGTGCAAGGCAGCTGGGCAGCCGCAAGTTGTACTGTTTACTGCATACAGTAAAGTACCCCCGTCACGCCAAGTGGCGTATAGGGGAATATGGTGTTAGTGACCCTATATTTTACAGACCTTCAGCACATGATTTTTGGGGTAATGTGGTCGGTATTACGCCCGTGCTGCTTTACTTTCCCAGAAAAAAATCCAGTACCCATTTAAGGCTGGGTGAACCCGGAAGCCGTCGATTGGGATCGAACCCTACCCCTTGTCCTTTGTAGTCCAGTTTACTAACCACTGAGCTATTGCGGCTCCCTCTGCATACAGTAGCAGGTAAAATTACCCGACCTGACACAGCAGTTATGGTCAATAACCATAATGCATGAATATGATTAAAGAGTAAGTTCGTCCATTCGTTCCTTCGTTCGTTCACCAGATGACTAAAGCATTTTTTAGAGGCCTTCCATAACCAATAACCAATGACTAAAGAATAACACCTCTTCGTCAAACGCCCTAAAAAGGACGTTAAGTGGGCGTGTCTACGTCGTTTTGTAATTTGCAGTAAAACTGATATTTGCGCCTGGGCCCAACACATCCGACTTCAACTGTAATAGTATACCGGCCAGTGGGGTCTATGATAACGGTTGGGGGGGGGGGGGGGGGCGGGCGTGCAGAGCATGAATCGAAGAATAAATCATGTGAGGTATAGGTCCATGGAAATGTCCAAGGTCGAAGGTTCAAGGTAGGACGGTCTGGAAGGTTCTCGGGGAAAATAGATTCTGACGTATTTGTTTGGCAAATGGGAGAGAAAGGAATGTGGAGGAGCGAAGCTAATTGGGTCAGTGAAGGAGCATGAGAGTGTAATTAGGGGAGGTATAAAAAGCTAGGAGATAGGGAAATATCTCTCTCTCTCTCTCTCTCTCTCTCTCTCACGTTAGTATCATTGCTATTTGATGAAGACTGTTATCTTCATGTGTGGAGACAATGCATAGTCATTTAGATCTACATATCTTATTCAGAGCCAGTTTGATAGTCGGTTCGAGATCAAGCATGGCTTCACATGTGTGTCCCGCAACATCATTTATGCCATCATATGCCAACGATGCCACATGACCTATATTGGCGAGTTTGGGAGAAGATTAGCGAAAAGATTTTGTGAACATCTACGAGATGTTAAACAGAATACTGGCACTCCAGTGTCTTCCCATTTCAACTCCCCAGGTCACAAGGGCAAAGATGACATCAGTGTCACTGGTATTGTCCTTTGTCACTCTGGCGACCGCAGCCGATATACTTTGGAAAATCGCCACACAGTCCAGTATGGTTCGCTGACCCCACGAGGCATGAATGTATCACACTCATACACATAGTTTCCTTTCGGTTACTCATTCCCTTTTGCATAGCCTTCTCTACTGCCCATGTTTGGACTCTTTGGTCCATCTACTATGCCATGCTATTCACAGTTCTCCTCCGCTAGTCCCCATTGAGACACTTCGGTGTTCTCCTATATACCTTTTTTGTGAGCTACTTACCCCTCATATGTTTTTATTGTACCCCACTCTCAGACATCTCACTCTTTCCGCCTTTTGAGTACCTGTTAGTCTACTGCTCTATTCTTTCTCCTTTGTGTTTGCACACTGACCCCGGTGTGCACTCCTCTGGTTCTGTGTGCATTATGCGCACATTTCTGCACACACATGTTTATCCTCGTATAGATGTGCACATGCATGTATTTGTTTATATGTGTAGGCATTGGTATATATATATATATAGAACTACTAAACACAATTCAAACAAGACATATTTTTCGGGCATGTTAAAAGAACCACAGCCTACTAAAAGTAATCTTGGAAGGGACAACACAAGATAGACGAGGCAGAGGTGGACCAAGACTAATTATGGATTATATGATCAAAGCAAAAAAAGCGCATATAAATGCATAAAAATGCGAAACTGCAGTAAAGCTAATTATAAGGAGAAATGAAAAAAATGTATAGAGAAATATAGCAGAAAACGGTATGGTTAAAATTTTACGTAATATGTAAAAAAAAAAGTAAAGTACCCCCGTCATGCCATGTGGCGTATAGGGAATATGGTGTTAGTGACCATACATTTTATTGGGGGGGGGGGGAGGCACCCAAACCATGTGACGCTTCCATCACTGCAAGCAGGGGCGGTTGAACATAGGACACTGGTTGACCTTAGAGGCTGGATATAGTGATGTCACCGTTTGTCTTTCTATTCACCAAAGATATTTGTTTTATGAAAATAACTCATAACAACAGATATGGGATCCAGTTTGGTTTATGTTGAAGGGTACTCCAACCCTTCTATGTATTTCTACTTTGCTAACACTGTTTCCTAGTTTTCTGAGCTTCCCTCCTAGTTTTCTGAGCTTCCCTCCTAGTTTTCTGAGCTTCCCTCCTAGGTTTCCTAGCTTCCCTCCTAGTTTTCTGAGCTTTCCTCCTAGTTTTCTGAGCTTCCCTCTTAGTTTTCTGAGCTTCCCTCCTAATTTTCTGAACTTCCCGCTTAGACTTCTGTCTCTGCCCTTCCCACCGAGATATTCGACCTTCGTTCCTAATTTTCTAACCCTCCTTCCCCTGATTTATGACTTACCCTGACTTCCAGGTGGTATATTCATCTGCAAGGATCGGATTCCCCATCGACTCAAAATATGTATTTTCTTTAGATTCGTTTTGGCGAGGAGTCGATCGTTTTACTCACTGATAGCCATTCTTCGACAAGGAGACGATCCTCGGTGCTGTTTGGCTAAACACGGGGTTTTGGTTGTCGACAAATAGGACTGATATCGCTAATTTGGGATTTTAGTGACACTTACTCTTGCGTTATTTTTCATCGTCCCCATTTATCTGAATAACGTTCGCGTTTATTATATTTTGTTTCAATTATCACTTTTCTAAGAACGCTGACTGTACCGGTTGATGTGTTGACAGACTGTGACGCTGCCCAAATACCACTCACAACAGGAATATTTAACATTACATAAAAAATAAAGTCACGCTCAATTCATTACTCAAAAATCAGGACTTGTCTTACAACGAGGTCAGGACAGGTCACCTTGGGATTTCCCTGCCCTAATACTCGCTTGGGGGACACCTCTTACACACGTAAACAACAACGCGGCCCTCGGGATTTCCCATCTCACACAACACTAGGATTTTCCGTGTCAGCCCGAAAGGTCACTATAGTTAGACCCAAAGTCAAAAATCTTAGATGTATATTTTTAAAAAGTTAGTCCCAACAGCAAAAAAAAAAAATTTAGATACAAACTCAAAAAAAAACAAGCACGTTACGCCCCTGCCAAAACTCTACTAAAAGAAAGTAATACCAAACATGAAAGGGTTATACCCTTGACATAACGCTACTAAAAGAAATTACTAATACTCATGAAAGTTTTGTCTCTGTCACATCCCACTAAAAGGAAATAGCACTACCAAGTATGAAGGTATAACTCTGCTATAACTCTACTAAGTTGTCTTACCATCACAAGTCCATTAATTTACCGTTCACGTTTCTTTAAAAAGAACAGTGCGCTATTATTTCTCAGGCCGTTGTTATTCTACCGTTCAGCTGTTAAATTCATTAGCGCGCCCGTGGTTTGTGTCACTAGTTGATCAAGAGTTCATATTGGTCATTAGTAAATCCCATGTAAATCGATGATTTATTTTGATGATTTTCTAATCCATTAGAAAGAAATTTTTGGTAGGATTATTTCTTTTGCATTCAAGTTGTCTTGAATAAACAATCACTGTAAGAGAATTTATAAAATTCTATAAGAATGTTGCCTTGAATAACATTTTTTGAGAGAATGTACTAGACAAAGTACCACAGATGAAAGATATGTCACCCCGATGACGAAAAAATTTCACGCGACCAGTGGCGGAACCGGGGCGGAACCCTGGTATGGTTACGTAGCGATAAAATCATGCACCTAAAGTC
The DNA here is from genome assembly GCA_032433765.1 of Megaustenia siamemsis. NCBI lineage: Eukaryota > Metazoa > Mollusca > Gastropoda > Stylommatophora > Ariophantidae > Megaustenia > Megaustenia siamemsis. The sequence goes on along the minus strand of JAVIAB010000092.1, from coordinate 71,744,510 downwards.
CATAATACACTACTGACGGGGTATTTGCTTGTCTCGATAGAGATGACAAAAGATAACCCATTTAAAAATTAACCAACAGTAATGGAGAACAACATTGCGTTGATGGATGAAGTGTGGGGCAAGTATGCTTATGTTGAAAGACTGCTACACCTAGAGGCAGCGGGGGGTTCTGGTCGATACGGAGAGCTTATTGTGAAAAGCAGATATATCTACAACCAACAAGCAACACCTTACATGAACAATTAGTTTGCACATGCTTCGAGAAATGGACCCGCGATAGCTCAGTGGTTAGTGAACTGTACTACAAAGGACAAGAGGTAGGGTTTGATCCCAACCGACGGCTTCCGTTTCACCCAGCTTTTAATGGGTACCGGATTTTTTTTTTTTTGAAAGTAAAGCGGCATGGGCGTAATACCGACCACATTACCCCAAAAATCATGTGCCGAAGGTCTGTAAAATTGATGGTCACTAACACCATATTCTCTATACGCCACTTGGCGTGACGGGGGTACTTTACTTTACTTTTTTATGCTTCGAGAAATGCTGGGACATCATCATTAGGTCGCGTGCCATTTTCATAAAGTTGCAAATCTGAAAGAATCTCTTTCTCTAGCCAGATCTCCCACACAACATTGCATTCACAGTCAGCCTGAAAGAATTTTTATCTCCAGGTCAGAACTCCCACAGAACATTGCATCCACAGTCAGTCTTGCTTATTTCCTCGCATTCACCTGATGACTAAATGACTACACCTCTTCGTTATCCGCCCTTAAAAGGACGTTAAGTGGGCGTGTTTGCGTTGTGCTGTGGTTTGCAGTATAACTGTGATATTTACGCCTTTCGGCCCAACACATCCGACTTCAGCACGACAGTCAGCGTGAATGAATCTCTGTCTCTAGCCAGATCTCCCACAGAACTTTGCATACACAGCCAGTCTGAAAGAATGTATATCTCTAGCCAGATCTCCCACAGAATGTTGCATTCACAGCCAGTCTGAAAGAATGTATATCTCTAGCCAGATCTCCCACAGAATGTTGCATTCACAGCCAGTCTGAAAGAATCTCTGTCTCTAGCCACATCTCCCACAGAACTTTGCATACACAGCCAGTCTGAAAGAATTTATATCTCTAGCCAGATCTCCCACAGAATGTTGCATTCACAGCCAGTCTGGAAGAATCTCTGTCTATAGCCAGATCTCCCACTTCTGTTGTCATACTTAAGATCTCCTTGATGCCTTGAAACCGCCTTCTTCTTGGCCTGCCCCTGATACATCGCCCAGGAACCATACCTTACAGTATTGTTCTTTACAGCTCGCTGTGTCTTTTAACTTGGCCATAGTATTTAATTTACTCTGTAGAATGGTGTTTATAAGCCAGTTCTTTTTAATACTTAATTTAATCTTTTAATATGTCTTCGTTGCTATTTTTCATTATCCAATGTATCCTAAGGATTTATCTGTAGCATTTTTGTTTCGAATGAATCGATTTACTTCTGGAACACTCCATGAAATGAATGTAATAGAAAATAGCGTATAATAAAATATAACAAAGAATACAATTTAAAAGGATATAAAACAGATTTGAGACTGCGGTGTACATTATTTTGTTTAAAATTACGTGATGCTCTAAATATTGTCTTCAACTTTTTCCTTGAACGAACTACTTATCTTGTCTTCAATATTTGTTCTCGCTCATCTAGCGTAAGTACAGGTTCGCTTCGTGCCTTATTCCCTGTAGGTTCTCTAAGGTTCTCTAAGGTTCTCTAAGGTTCTCTAAGGTTCTCTAAGGTTCTCTAAGGTTACCTCACTCCAATTCCTGTCATGCTATTACAAAATGAGGTCTGTGACTTTTCTTGGCTCGCAATTAAAACTCTTTTCTGACATGACATGTTAAATAATGAACTGAATTTTGTAATATATGTCACTCTGTTTGCATTTCTGGTGATTGAGTGGATCTATATGTCTGAAGTACATCATTAAATGTATTCCTGTACTTTGACAGCGCTCTTATTTTACTATCTATAGTGTCTGTACAAGTAGTTACCTTTTTCATTATGTGAAGAATATTATTTTTCTGTTTTATCGATTTGAAACATTTATTAGTGACTGACGTCAGGGATGTTATCGTATTGTGAAGTTTAGGCCGTTCCTGTTATTAGATTTTGGTAATCCTTTAGGGCTGTTGTTGATATGAGTCGTTAAAGGTAAGTGCTTGAGAAAGCAATTATATGCAGTTATATATCTTTATATACATGTTAGTGTATCTGTTATCTGCACGTGTCTATGAAATTGATGTCGAAAACTAAGATGGCTGGGGCACGTCCAGCGAATGAAAGAAAAACGCATCCCCAAGCAAATACTATATGGTGAACTAATACACGGAAAAGACAAATTGGCAGACCTAAACTACGATGTAGCGATATCTGTAAATCATATCTAAATGGTTTCTCCATCTGTGAAAATGACCCGGAACATCTGGCAAGTGATCGAACATCTTGGAGAGCATGTATAAGGAACGGTATAACATCATTTGAGACTGTGCTAAGGCAAAACTTCGAAGAGAAGAGACTACTGAAAAAGGATGGAAAACCCTGTGGATCAGTGGGCCTGACTTGTTCATTCTGTGGCCGTGTGTGTTTGTCAAACATTGGCCAAGAGAGAAGCTGTTCGACAACAAACAAAATACGCAATAGCCTCCACTAGACCGTCTGAGAAGACGAAAAGGGCCATATATTCTATGAAATAATAAAATAGTAATTAAGTTTAGAATAATATTTCTACTTAGGATGAGATTACTGTTGTACTGAGGTTTGTTGTTGATGTTTTTATTTATATATAACGCAATTTCAATCCATGCTTTTGGTACTATGTAGCGGGTGTGCTATACTCGGGAACGTACTGCAGGGGCAATCTAAGCACAATGATGTTGAACGTTTGGCAAAGAAGGTGATATTTCGACTAAACTAAACAATATGACTTAAAGGCTATTAATTATATATGATTTTAAGTCAATTAACAGTATCTGATATTGAGGCTACTGCTGGCATGTGACACAGGATGATGATAATGATCATCAAACTTTCTCTTATTGTTCTACATTTGGTGGGAATGTTTTCTCCCCTCCTCTCCCGTGGGTGTCGAGGTAGTTTGAAGCAATTTGCTCTGACTTGGTTTGTGCCGTCTTTGATAGACAACTTGTGTTGTTGTAATGCCATTTTTAATGTCACCAAGCTATCTTTTTCGTGGTCTTCTTTGTGGTCTACATCCACTTATTAATTTGCTGTATGCCCTGAATGGGCAGCAATTTTCAGACATTCTTTAGAGTGTCCAAACCATTTCAATTATTGTGTCAGTATATCGCACACGATTGAATAAATGGCCAAACGTTTCCTTTGTTTGTATGTTGTTGTCTGTATCTAAATATCACTGTTTTCAGTTGTCTCATTAATGTCTTTAAATAAAGACTGATGTTAGAACAATTAATGTGGCTTGGGTTAGAATAATCAAAGATATCTGGCGTAAGAACTAGTGTTGGTATGTAACGTTAGAACGTCTTTTGGTATCTGACATTATAACTACTATTGGTATATGACGTTATAACTACGATTGGTATCTGGCGTTAGAACGTCTATTGGTATCTGACGTTATAACTACTATTGGTATCTGATGTTATAACTATTATTGGTATCTGGCGTTAGAATGCCTTTCGGTATCTGGCGTTAGAACATCTATTGGTATCTGCTGTTTTAACTTCTTGTGATATCTCAAGTTATATTGTCTATTGGTATTAGACGTTACATTATTTATTTGGTATCTGACGTTAGAATGTATATTGGTGTCTGGCGTTAGAACGTCTATTTCAATCAGGAGTTGGAATGCCTTTTGGTATCAGGCGTTGAAATGCCTTTTGGTATCTGACGTTAGAATGCCTTTTGGTATCATGCGTTGGAATGCCTTTTGGTATCTGGCGTTAGAATGCCTTTTGGTATCTGGCGTTAGAATGCCTTTTGGTATCTGGCGTTAGAACGTCTATTTGTATCAGGCGTTGGAATGCCTTTGGTATCAGGCGTTGGAATGCCTTTTGGTATCTGGCGTTAGAATGCCTTTTGGTATCTGGCGTTAGAATGCCTTTTCGTATCTGGTGTTAGAATGCCTTTTGGTATCTGGCGTTAGAATGCCTTTTGGTATCTGGCGTTAGAATGCCTTTTGGTATCTGGCGTTAGAGTGCCTTTTGGTATTTGGCGTTAGATTGCCTTTTGGTATTTGGCGTTAGAATGCCTTTTGGTATCTGGCGTTAGAATGCCTTTTGGTATCTGGCGTTAGAATGCCTTTTGGTATTTGGCGTTGGAATGCCTTTTGGTATTTGGCGTTGGAATGCCTTTTGGTATCTGGCGTTGGAATGACTTTTGGTATTTGGCGTTGGAATGCCTTTTGGTATCTGGCGTTAGAATGCCTTTTGGTATTTGGCGGTGGAATGCCTTTTGGTATCTAGCGTTAGAATGCCTTTTGGTATTTGGCGTTGGAATGCCTTTTGGTATTTGGCGTTAGAATGCCTTTTGGTATTTGGCGTTAGAATGTCTTTTGGTATGTGGCGTTAGAATGCCTTTTGGTATTTGGCGTTGGAATGCCTTTTGGTATCTGGCGTTAGAAAGCCTTTTGGTATCTGACGTTAAAAATTATATTACTAACTGGCGTAAAGAATATATTGCTATCTGACATATGAACGTTAATTGGTATATGGCGATAGAACGTATCTTGGTGTATGACGTCCTAGAGCCGCTATATGTAATTTTGGTGTTGAACTTTATTGATATTGCTGTTGCCGCGTCGTATTCTATATTGATCCTCTTTTAGCTACCATTGTTGTTCGTCTTTGCCCAGACATTCCATTCACCTTAAGTAAATATCAGTCGGTTTTCCTTATCGGAACTGCATTTTGTCATTGTTACTTATCTCTGACGACTACAATAATACAAATATTTCAGAACGCATTTCTTGATTTATATCACACGTCTAAAATGAGATTAATCAACCATGATGACATTGTTCAAGAGATTAATCAGAAAGGATTATTGTACTTACTAACAAGTAACAAGTATTGTCCATACTAACAAATAATAAGGATTATTGTCCTTACTAACAACACCGATTATTGTCCTAACTAGCAACAACGATCTTTACTAACAAATAACGATTTTTGTCCTCATTAATAAACGACGATTATTGTCCTTACTAACAAATACCGATTATTGTCCTTACTAAAAAATACCGATTATTGTCCTTACTAACAAATAACGATTATTGTCCTTACTAACAAATAACGATTATTGTCCTTACTAACAAATACCGATTATTGTCCTTACTAACAAATAACGATTATTGTCCTTAATAACAAATAACGATTATTGTCCTTACTAACAACAACAACGATTATTGTCCGTACTAACAAATACCGATTATTGTCTTTACTAACAAATAACGATTATTGTCCTTACTAACAAAAAACGATTATTGTCCTTACTAACAACAACGATTGTTGTCCTTACTAACAAATATCGATTATTGTCCTTACTAACAAATACCGATTATTATCCTTACTAACAAATAACGATTATTGTCCTTACTAACAAATAACGATTATTATCCTTACTAACAACAACAACGATTATTGTCCTTACTAACAACAACAACGATTATTGTTCTTACTAACAACAACAACGATTATTGTTCTTACTAACAAATAACGATTATTGTTCTTACTAACAAATACCGATCATTGTCCTTACTAACAAAAAACGATTATTGTTCTTACTAACAAATACCGATTATTGTTCTTACTAACAAAAAACGATTATTGTTCTTACTAACAAATACCGATCATTGTCCTTACTAACAAAAAACGATTATTGTCCTTACTAACAACAACAACGATTATTGTCCTTACTAACAAATAACGATTATTGTCCTTACTAACAAATAACGATTATTGTTCTTACTAACAAATACCGATTATTGTCCTTACTAACAAATGCCGATTATTGTCCTTACTAACAATGACAACGATTATTGTTCTTACTAACAAATAACGATTATTGTCCATACTAACAACAACAACGATTATTGTCCTTACTAACAACAACAACGATTATTGTCCATACTAACGACAACAACGATTATTGTCCATACTAACAACAACAACGATTATTGTCCATACTAACAACAACAACGATTATTGTACATACTAACAGCAACAACGATTATTGTCCTTACTAACAACAATAATGATTACTGTCCTTACTAACAAATACCGATTATTGTCCTTACTAACAAATAACGATTATTGTCCTTACTAACAACAACAACGATTGTTTTCCTTATTAACAACAACAACGATTATTGTTCTTACTAACAAATAACGATTATTGTCCTTACTAACAAATACCGATTATTGTCCTTACTAACAATAACAACGATTATTGTTCTTACTAACAAATACCGATTATTGTCCATACTAACAACAACAACGATTATTGTCCTTACTAACAACAACAACGATTATTGTCCATACTAACGACAACAACGATTATTGTCCATACTAACAACAACAACGATTATTGTCCATACTAACAACAACAACGATTATTGTCCATACTAACAGCAACAACGATTATTGTCCTTACTAACAACAATAATGATTACTGTCCTTACTAACAAATACCGATTATTGTCCTTACTAACAAATAACGATTATTGTCCTTACTAACAACAACAACGATTGTTTTCCTTATTAACAACAACAACGATTATTGTTCTTACTAACAAATAACGATTATTGTCCTTACTAACAAATACCGATTATTGTCCTTACTAACAACAACAACGATTATTGTTCTTACTAACAAATAATGATTATTGTCCTTACTAACAAATAACGATTATTGTCCTTACTAACAAATACCGATTAATTTCCTTACTAACAAATACCGATTATTGTCCATACTAACAACAACAACGATTATTTTCCTTACTAACAAATACCGATTATTGTCCATACTAACAACAACAACGATTATTATCCTTACTAACAACAACAACGATTATTGTCCTCACTAACAACAACAACGATTACTGTCCTTACTAACAACAACAACGATTATTGTCCTTACTAATAAATACCGATTATTGTCCTTACTAACAACAACAACGATTAATGTCCTTATTAACAGCAACAACGATCATTGTCCTTACTAACAACAACAACAACGATTACTGTCCTTACTAAAAACAACAACAACGATCATTGGCCTTACTAACAACAACAACAACGATTAATATCCTTATTAACAACAACAACGATCATTGTCCTTACTAACAACAACAACAACTATTATTGTCCTTATTAACAACAACAACGATCATTGTCCTTACTAACAAATACCGATTATTGTCCTTACTAACAAATAACGATTATTGCCCTTACTAACAAACAACGATTTTTGTCCTTACTAACAAATAACGATTATTGTCTTTACTAACAAATAACGATTATTGTCCTTACTAACAAACAACGATTTTTGTCCTTACTAACAAACAACGATTTATGTCCTTACTAACAAATACCGATCATTGTCCTTACTAACAAATACCGATTATTGTCCTTACTAACAAACAGCGATTTTTATCCTTACTAACAAATACCGATTATTGTCATTACTAACAACAACAACTATTATTGTCCTTACTAACAGCAACAACGATTATTGTCCTTATTAACAAGCAAAGGTTATTACTCTCACTAACTAACAAAGTTATTACTCTTACTAATTAACAAAGTTATTACTCTTACTAACTAACAAAGTTACTACTCTTACTAACTAACAAAGTTATTACTCTTACTAACTAACAAAGTTATTACTCTTACTAACTAACAAAGTTACTACTCTTACTAACTAACAAAGTTATTACTCTTACTAAGTAACAAAGTTACTACTCTTACTAACTAACAAAGTTGTTACTCTTACTAACTAACAAAGTTATTACTCTTACTAACAAACAAAGTTATTACTCTTACTAACTAACAAAGTTATTACTCTTACTAACTAACAAAGTTATTACTCTTACTAACTAACAAAGTTATTACTCTTACTAACTAACTAGGTTTTTACTCTTACTAACTAACAAAGTTATTACTCATACTAACTAACAAAGTTATTACTACTACTAACTAACTATCTTATTACTCTTACTAACTAACAAAGCTATTACTATTACTAACTAACTAGGTTATTACTATTACTAACTAACAAAGTTGTTACTCTTACTAAATAACAAAGTTGTTACTCTTACTAAATAACAAAGTTAATACTCTTACTAACTAACAAAGTTAATACTCTTACTAACTAACAAAGTTATTACTCTTATTAACTATAAAGTTTACTGCCTGTACCAACAAAATCGAGACATGAACTGCAAATACAAAATAATAGCTCCAATTTAAATGAATGTGAACTGGCGTGTCTGGCATGTAATGCAAATTAAAAAAAAAAAAAAACGTGTCTCGAAATAGTTGTATAATTGTTTGTGAGGTACAATAAAAAAAAGATAATAGACTGTAGTTTTTATGTTGAAAACGACTGATATTTGCTAATGGTCGGAGGAATGTCTGGGCCTAAGACGAACAAAGATGGCAGTTATAGAAAAAGATCAATAGATGACAACGTGGTAATAGCACTATTAATATAGTGATAAATCAACAGCGGTAACAACTTTAGATCGTCGTTTAATATACCTAGAGACGTTCTAACGTCAGGTATCAGTAGACGTTATAACGTTAGATACAAATATAAGTTCTTACGTTAGATACTAATAGAAAGTCTAACGTCACAGACCGAATGAGGTTCTTACGTCAGAGACAAATAGCAATTCTAACGTCAGATACCAATAAAAGTTCTTGTGTCATAGACCAATAGAAGTTCTTACGTAAGATATCAATAAAAGTTCTTGTGTCATAGACCAATAGAAGTTCTTACGTAAGATATCAATAAAGGTTCTTGTGTAATAGACCAATAGGCGTTCTTACGTCATATACCAATAACAGTTCTTGTGTCATAGAACAATTGACGTTCTTACGTCAGATACCAATAACAGTTCTTGTGTCATAGACCAATAGAAGTTCTTACGTCAGATATCAATAACAGTTCTTGTGTCATGGACCAATAGAAGTTCTTACGTCAGATACCAATAATAGTTCTTGTGTCATAGAACAATAGAAGTTATTACGTTAGATACCAATAATAGTTCTTGTGTCATAGAACAATAGAAGTTCTTACGTCATATACCAATAACAGTTCTTGTGTCATAGACCAATAGACGTTCTTACGTCAGATACCAATAACAGTTCTTGTGTCATAGACCAATAGACGTTCTTACGTCAGATACCAATAACAGTTCTTGTGTCATAGACCAATAATAGTTCTTGTGTCATAGAACAATAGACGTTCTTACGTCATATACCAATAGCAGTTCTTGTGTCATAGGCCAATAGAAGTTCTTACGTAAGATATCAATAACAGTTCTTGTGTCATGGACCAATAGAAGTTATTACGTCAGATATCAATAATAGTTTTTGTGTCATGGACCAATAGAAGTTATTACGTCAGATATCAATAATAGTTTTTGTGTCATGGACCAATAGAAGTTATTTCGTCAGATATCAATAATAGTTTTTGTGTCATGGACCAATAGAAGTTATTACGTCAGATATCAATAACAGTTTTTGTGTCATGGACCAATAGAAGTTATTACGTCAGATACCAATAACAGTTTTTGTGTCATGGACCAATAGAAGTTCTTACGTCAGATACCAATAACAGTTTTTGTGTCATAGACCAATAGAAGTTATTACGTCAGATACCAATAACAGTTCTTGTGTCAAAGACCAATAGAAGTTTTTACTTCAGATACCAATAACAGTTCTTGTGTCATAGACCAATAGAAGTTCTTACGTCACATACCAATAGACGCTCTAACGTCAAATAGCAATTGGCGTTCTAACGTCATACTAATGGACGTTCTAACGTCATAATAATAGACGTTCTAACGTCAGATACCAATAACAGTTCTTGTGTCATAGACCAATAGAAGTTATTTCGTCAGATACCAAAAACAGTTCTTGTGTCATAGAACAATAGAAGTTATTTCGTCAGATACCAAAACCCAGTTCTTGTGTCAAAGACCAATAGAAGTTATTACGTCAGATACCAATAATCAGTTCTTGTGTCATAGACCAATAGAAGTTATTACGTCAGATACCAATAACAGTTTTGTGTCATAGACCAATAGAAGTTCTTACGTCACATACTAATAGACGCTCTAACGTCGAATAGCAATAGGCGTTCTAACGTCATACTAATGGACGTTCTAACGTCATAATAATAGACGCTCTAACGTCAGATACCAGTAGACATTCCAACGTCAGATACCAATATACATTCTAACGTCAGATACCAATATACATTCCAACGTTAGATACTAATACACGTTTCAACTTCAGATACATATAGACGTTCAAACATCAAATACCAATAGACGTTCTAACGTCAGATACCAATAGACGTTATAACGTTAGATATAGATAGACGTTCTAACATCAGATACCAATAGACGTTCCAACGTTAGATACCAAAAGATGTTCCAACGTCAGATACCAATAGACGTTCTAACGCCAGATACCAATAGACGTTCTAACGTCAGATACCAATAGACGTTCTAACGTCAGATACTTTTAGAATTTCCCGCATATCAGAGTTCGAGTTCCAGGGGATAGTGCAACTTCATTCCCAACGTTAAGACCCGATCATCTACACTGATGGCTCATTCACAAAGGACTGAGGTTTTGTTTGCATATTTTAATGGAAAGATGAACAATTGGTGGAACACGGCGTGACGAAGGAGGAAAGCAGGAAAAGTGTTCTCAGTAGCAAAGAACGCAACACGTTCAATCATTGCAGAACAAGAACAATCAGTAGATGAACACTATGATGGTTGCTGGAACGTTGCGGCAGAGCGCATATGGAAATGTCCCGACTGCAATAACGCAAGTCCGAAATAGACTACATTTACTCAGTTCATAAGTTAAATAGACAGTGTAATATATTGCAGCCTTGTGTGTAGAGTTCTCATTGTTGTATTTTATCATAGCTGTTTGCTTCCAGTATAAATTACATATCAGTCTTATGTAGGCATCATCCGGATGTATATCTTTCAGGTGTTTTATTAATTATTTATTGTGATTTATATGAAAAGCTTTGGTGTAATTTAAGAAGCATGCATAAATGTTGCATTATCTATTTGCAGTGTATTGTTGCATTATCTATATTTTTAGTGTGATGTTCCATTATATAATGTTGGTGTATTGTTACATTATTTGTATCTAGTATATTTTTTGCATTATCTGTATCTAGTGTATTGTTATATTATCAGTATCTGGTGTATTGTTACATTATTTATTTCTAGTGTATTGTTACATTATCTATATATAATGTGTTGTCTGATGTGCTGTATTAATTCCCTACATTCCCCTCTTTTTGTTAAATGTACGCGTATCATCTCTTTCATTATCATGTGTCTCATAATTTGTTGGTATCTGGTGTAGCTTAGTTCGTCTTCTGGTAGCTAGCGTATTTAGTTCAACCCTAAACTGTTGTTTATTGTGGTAAAATTAGTTTACTAATCTTGAGAGTCTGTAGTTATTAAAATTATGCAAGATGCTAGCCTCAACTGTTGATATAGATTATATTGGCAGCTTGATATATTGCGTGCACCTTAGTTTCATAGTTTGAGCACAATTTTTATTTACAAATATATATATTGATCATTGATGCTACGATTATTAAAATATACCACTATAACACATCACTTTAGAAACTATTTTTTAATTATTTTTTTTTTCACATTATGTTCAGCGTTTAATTTTTTCCGTGCTTTCTTCTAGACTGGTGTGAGATGTTTTGAGAAAGGATACAGTTGTACTAATTACAATTACAAAAATCGTCAGCTCGTTAGTCGTTCTGTCCCACCCAAACAAAAAACCCTAAAGGATTGCAAAATTGTCAATAAATCAAAGCCTTTTTAGACCCCTTTACGGAGCAAAGGACACAAACAATGTCACCTCATCACCATTTTCTAGGACATTTTCTCTACTTTTCTCCAGTTAATGCAAATAGTTTTGAGAGTGTCAATGACATATCTTCTCCGTGCATTCCAAAGCCGTCATAGCTTTCGCTTTACCTGATTGCATAATTATATCGCATAATTTAATGTCCAATCTTTTTTTTAATTAATAAAAGTAATGTCCTGCGACTTGTATGTTGTAAGGCAGTGAAAGTTCGCCTTACTAGTAGTAGTAGTTGTAGCCTCCGTCAGTCATAGTTGAGTATGGATTTTTCAGCGCTCCTAAAAATGTTATTTTTTTCTTTTCTTTCGTCGTGTATTCTCTTCTTATATGAGTCTGTCTGCTTCTTGTTTGAGTTGGAGTTTTAGAATGGGTTTCCAAAGATTGCGGTCTGCAGCTATTTCTTCCCAGACTGCAGGGTTTATGTTTAGAGTCTTCATGTCGCGTTTACACACGTCTACAAATCTAAGTTTTGAGTGCCCCCTAGTTCTTTTGCCAACTCCTGGTTGTCCATAGAGTGTATCTTTTGGTAGGCGGCCATCTTTTATACGGTATAAGTGGCCAAGCCAGCGTAACCTACGTTGTTTGAGCAGCGTGTAAATGTTCAGGAGGCCTGTGCGAGAGAGGACCTCCACGTTTGTCACTTTATCCTTCCAGGTGATACCAAGAATACGACGCAGATATCGCATATGGAATGCATTTAGCCTTCTCTCCTGCTTTGCATAAGTTGTCCATGATTCGCTGCCTTACAGAATAATACTAATGATGCAGGCATTGTAAACTGCGGCCCTTGTTTTAGTTGTCAGTTTGCTCTTTTGCCAAACACGCCTAAAAGACTGAGAAGGTGGTAGCAGCTTTAGCAATGCAAGTGTCTATTTATCTAAAGATAGTTTGTCGTTGATGAAAGACCCCTGATAACTATACTGATGGATGACATCAAGTCTACAGTTGTTGATAAAGATGACAGGTGCTGCTTTGACGTCCTGACCGAGTAAATTAATGTTCTTCAATCTTATCGTTAGGTCGAAGTCTCTGCAGGCATGCGAAAAAACGATGTATCAAGCTCTGCCGCTCTTGATTTTGCGTGACAAGTGCAGCGTCGTCAGTAAATAATAGGTCTCTGATAGTGATATATCTGATTTTGGATTTTGCCTTTAGTCTTGTGAGATTGAACACCCGACCATCAAATCTAGTATGAAGATAGATTACTTTCTTTCGCATTTGAAAATGCATGTTTCAATAGAACAGCGAAGAAGATTCCAAATAGGGTCAGAACAAGAACGCATCACTGCTTGACACCACTGTGTATATTGAAGGATTGCTATATGCTGCCATCGTATTAAATTTTACACTCAATATCCTCATGAAACGATTTAACTAGCAGCAGCAGAGTATGTTGGCGGCCTATTATAGATAGTATTTTGAAGAGACAATACCTGTTGACTAGGTCAAAGGCCTTTGTAAGGTCGATAAAGAGATGATTTTTCTGCTCTCTAGATTTTTCTTGAAGCAAATGTGGAATGGTTTTCTCTTTCAAACACTGATGTAGTACTTCAAGCAGGGGATGTAATAGAGCACTTTTGTAACATTTGACAAGTTTGGGAGGGATCCCATCTTGTACCGGCGCCTTACCGGAGACCAAGTTATCTATCTTGTTAAGTTCATCTACAGTTGGTTCAACGTATAACCCTTCCATAGATGGAAGACACCGGATGGCGAAAACGATGTTTGGTATAACAGTGTATTCTATGGAATGAAGTGATGAATAATATTTCACCCATCTCTGCATCTGTCTGCCTTTATCAGTTACTTTCTCCCCAGTGATTGTCTTTAGTGGAGCATTATTGTATTGTGTTTATCCGAGGGCTTTCTTTCTGCCATCATATGTTGCTCTTAGGTTCCCAGAGATGCAGTCTGGATGCTGTCGCTAAGCTGGAGGAAATACTCATCGGCACAGTGTCTAGCTTTCTGCTGGTCTTTGTTTCTGGCCATACCACCTTACTTTGCAATTCAATTTTAGGCTGAGGGACCAGAACTCTCCCCCAACTCAGGGAGCAAGTTAAACATTCATTTATCGGCTGTAGAAATGTTAAAGTTAGGTTTGAAACTTCTTTCACGTAATCGTCAAAGCAGGGCGTTAACATTATACTACTTACGCTTTCTTTTATGTTAGGGAATAGGTGAAATAATTCATCTGCTTTTTAATCGACAGATCTTCATAAAAAGCGGGTTACACGAAAAATAGATATAGCTAACAAATATGTATGGACAAGTAAATGTGCGTTTATGTTTCACATGTTTATGTAGATAGCAATTTAAGAGATACAATTTACCATGATCAGGCAGTAACAAATTATTATAACAAAAATGATATAGAGATTATGAAATAACTCACTTTTAAACAATCATTTTATCGTAAAGAAGGTTCTTCTTTCTTAAATAAATAACGAACAAGTGAAATTCAACATGCAAAAATAGTGATATCTTGTCAATTGAAAAGACAAAAAGTGTAAGATTCACCAAGACATAAAAACTACCAAAATTATTACAAAAAGCGGACGATATTGGAATTATGAGACACCCACACTTATTGTTCGCTAGTTCAGGCAAGCTGACATATACACTGGTTACATTTCAAAGCCCACATTTTCTTCTTCATTCGTTATTTTGTTTGTATTTACTTGTCGCATCTGGCAATTCATTATTGTTTCATTTACAATTGTATATTGACAATGTGATGGATGATGTTGGTAATGAACAACTGACTTATACATCGGTCATTTATATTTTCATCCTTTCTTGACTGCACTGAAATGTCATAATCATCAAGTACTAAGCCTGCTGGCGTAGGTGATCATATCCCTCCACAACTTTTGATCTCGACAGTTATTTATCATTTCTGTTGTTGACTTTCTGCCAAGGCATTCTCTTAAGCTATCTTCGTGTCTTTTCCCTTTGCTTCCCTCTATCTCTTCGTCCCTCAATTTTCCCAGTTGTCACAATATTATTCCAGCTCTTTCCTTCTCATGACATGACCAAAAAATGATTCACTTAAATATAGAGAAATAAAGCGTATTGTGTCTGCAAATATGCAATCTAATATCACAGCATACACACACACACACACACACATACACCTACAGTCCTTTGTCCTTCTTCACTCCAGGCTAACTATCAACATAAGTGGAATTCTCCCCGTTTACTTGTCGCCGACTGGTTATTTTCTCACACAAATAAGTAAGGATCTCAAGGCTCAGGTTTTCGTAAAAAGCATACTTCGTGTATAACTGATAGAAAACAAAACAAAAATGAAATGACATAACAATATGCGTCGCACCACCAACAAGACAGTAAAATTATCTTTACTGAGGGCATGCATCTTTCCGATAGCAAAGTTATCGTTGTGAATCATGGACAATCTCGCAAACAACAAAGAAGAAAATTGATTAATACGAAACGAAAATGTTGCAGAATAATCTGTAGGATACCTTTGATAATTGAAAATAATAATGAAGACACTAAAAGATCTAAACCTTTACAAGAACCAGCTAATGAACATCCAGGAAATTTTCTGTCTAGCTCATCTTAGATGTAGTAGAGTTTATCTTTATTTCGTTGTTAGTTTGTGTTGTTCTCGTTTTCTGAGGGAGGCCGCAAGTAGGATCAAACGTCAGTATCTTGTTGTGTTCTACTCTTGTAAAGCTGACATCATACATTGTATGAGTGTACGTAACACCCCGCTACTTGCTCCTGCTACCAGCGTTACCTCAGAACTGCAAATATTTGCCTGTTCCTTACTTATAAACATACGTCTCTACAGATTAAATTAAAATACTATGGCCACGTTCAAGACATAGTGGGGTGGAAGGAACAGTCCTTGACATTAGGGCATGGGTCCAGGAAGACGAGACAGAGGTAGACCAAGAAGAAGGTGGTTTGAAGAAAAATGAAAGCGAACATGACAGCAAGAGAAGTGGAAGATCTGGTAAGAAAAAGAGATTCTTTGAGACAAGCTGTGACGAATGCGACGTTCTGCAGAGGGCTTGCGACCTGATGATGTTGACACCTCTACAAAAATATCTGATACAAAGGTAGATATTTCATCATTATCAAGTACCGGGCCTGCTGATGTAGGTGATCATGTCTCTCCACAACTTTCGATCTCGACAGTTATTTATCATTTCTGTTGTTGACCTTCTGACAAGCCATTCTCTTAAGTTGTCTGGTATTTTTTGTCTTTATTTCCCTCTATCTCTTCGTCCCTCAATGTTTCCAGAATATTACAAAATATTCTACCTGTTCTCTTCTCATTACATGGCCAAAAAATGATGATTATTTCTTCCTAATATTTGAAATTAGCTCTCGTTTTGCTTTGACATCTTTCAGGATATTTTCATTACTCTTCTTAGCTGTCCATGGTATTCTCAACATTCTTCTGTAAAACCACATTTCTACAGACTCCAGTGATTTTCGTGTCTGTTGTCCTATTGTCCATGATTCGCATCCATATGTTAAGACTGGCTCTACATAACATTTAAGAACTCTTTTTCTTTGTTTTGATTGTCAAAAACGGATTGCATAGTATCTTCCTCATTTTTTTGGTAGATATTTACCTTTACATAAAAATGTAAAAAACATGAAAACATGTTTGTACTAGGATTTTGCTAGTTTTAGACAAAAACATTGTTAAGTGATTTCACATACGCAACATAACTGTTACTGATTTTAATAACATATTTCCACCAACCACAAGATCATCAAAACATGGCATAAAAACAAGCAGAAATGTTCTATCAGAAATTGCTAAAAACAACGAACCGTAACCCGCTGGAAAGATAACATCAACACAATTGCAAGCTCATTCTGTACAGTTAAAAAGCTGTGTCTGGCTATTACAACAAAAATTACCCCAGTTATAGTAAAGTAATTACTTCTTAATGGAATACCGATCAATGAACTTCGGGTACATATAAATGTGTTCAGCCCTACTCAAAAGATCATTTAGAGTATATAATCTGACATTACTATGCAGAAATATCCGAACATTTCTGGATAGGCGGCCGAGCACATATGGGTGGAAACTCGCGTGCTAAGACGCCGGTTCAAGTCTCGTACTTTACCTTTACCTTTAATCTGACAGTTTCCATATCTCTCTGGTTATGTACTATTCTACTTGTCCTTTTAACCGACTCATCCTACTCGTTATCAGCTTAGATTCCATTTTATGAAGATTCAACATTCATTAATCACTTTGTTGCTCTCCAAAAAAGTGAGCAAATAGTTCTTTTCATCATTCATGTCGAGCACTAGAGTCATTCCCTCAACTTGTGACGTCCAAGAGCATAGCAAAACTAATTACCGTCAGTGAATCAACTGAGCAATAAACATAAGCAAACAAGCAGATCTAGGAAAACATGTTTGCACCAGAACGCCTTGATGTGTTTATTAATTTGTTCATCTTACTTGGAAGGGAGCTAACTGTGATGTTTGTCTCTTACATCGTTTTTAACACTTTTGTGGGAATGCGGCTGACATTACAACTGTTGTTGTAATGAGGCTGACATTACAATTGTTGTTGCTGTTGGGCTGACATTAAAATTGTTGTTGCTATTAGGCTGACATTAAAATTGTTGTTGCAATTAAGTTGACATGAAAATTGTTGTTGTTGTTAGGCTGACATTAAAATTGATAGTGCAGTTAGGCTGACATTAAAATTGATAGTGCAGTTAGGCTGACATTAAAATTGTTGTTGTTGTTAGGCTGACATTAAAATTGATAGTGCAGTTAGGCTGACATTAAAATCGTTGTTGTTGTTAGGCTGACATTAAAATCGTTGTTGTTGTTGTTAGGCTGACATTAAAATTGATAGTGCAGTTAGGCTGACATTAAAATTATTGTTGTTGTTGTTGTTGTTAGGCTGACATTAATATTGTTGTTGTTGTCAGGCTGACATTAAAATTGATAGTGCAGTTAGGCTGACATTAAAATCGTTGTTGTTGTTAGGCTGACATTAAAATTGTTGTTGTTAGGCTGACATTAAAATTGTTGTTGTTGTTGTTAGGCTGACATTAAAATTGTTGTTGCAATTAAGTTGACATGAAAATTGTTGTTGTTGTTAGGCTGACATTAAAATTGATAGTGCAGTTAGGCTGACATTAAAATTGATAGTGCAGTTAGGCTGACATTAAAATTGTTGTTGTTGTTGTTAGGCTGACATTAAAAATGTTAGTGCAGTTAGGCTGACATTAAAATTGTTGTTGTTGTTGTTAGGCTGACATTAAAATTGTTAGTGCAGTTAGGCTGACATTAAAATTGTTGTTGTTGTTGTTAGGCTGACATTAAAATTGTTAGTGCAGTTAGGCTGACATTAAAATTGTTAGTGCAGTTAGGCTGACATTAAAATTGTTGTTGTTGTTGTTAGGCTGACATTAAAATTGTTAGTGCAGTTAGGCTGACATTAAAATTGTTAGTGCAGTTAGGCTGACATTAAAATTGTTAGTGCAGTTAGGCTGACATTAAAATTGTTGTTGTTGTTGTTAGGCTGACATTAAAATTGATAGTGCAGTTAGGCTGACATTAAAATCGTTGTTGTTGTTGTTGTTAGGCTGACATTAAAACTGATAGTGCAGTTAGGCTGACATTAAAATTGTTGTTGTTGTTGTTAGGCTGACATTAAAATTTTTTTTGCAATTAGGTTGATATTAAATTTTTTTTTGCAATTAGGCTGATATTAAAATTTTTGTTGCAATTAGGTTGATATTAAAATTTGTATTGCAATTAGGTTGATATTAAAATTGTTGTTGCAATTAGGTTGATATTACAATTTTTGTTGCACTTAGATTGATATTAAAATTGTTGTTGCAATTAGGCTGACGTTAAAATTGTTGTTGTTATCAGGCTGACATTAAAATTGTTGTTGTTATCAGGCTGACATTAAAGCTGTTGTTCCTGTTAGACTGACATTAAAATTTTTGATAAAATTAGTTTGCAAAGATATTTTCGCAATTAGAGTTACTAATTGAAAAATCAAAATTAAAAAATGAATAGCAAAAAGACAGAGGGAATGGTAACAACAAAGAAAAAGACATCACCTCAGTGCAAAATAAAGACGAGTGGAACAATATTAAAACAGGTAAATGAATTTAAATATTTGGGAACTTTGTTAACCTCAGACGGAAGATGTACAAAAGAGGTGAGATGCAGAATGGATCAGGCAAAAGCAACTTTCCAAAAAATGAGGAGGATACTATGCAATCCATTTTTGACAATAGAAACAAGAAAAAGAGTTCTTACATGTTATGTCGAGCCAGTCTTAACATATGGATGTCAATCATGGACAATAGGACAACAGACAAGAAAATCACTGGAGTCTGTAGAAATGTGGTTTTACAGAAGAATGTTGAGAATACCATGGACAGCTAAGAAGAGTAATGAAGAGGTTCTGAGAAAGGTCAAAGCAAAAAGAGAGCTAATTTCCAATATTAGGAAGAACCAATCACCATTGTTTGGCCACGTAATGAGAAGAGAACAGCTGGAATATATTGTAACAACTGGGAAAATTGAGGGATGAAAAGATAGAGGGAAGCAAAGAGAAAAGATACCAGACAGCTTAAGAGAATGGCTTGGCAGAAGGTCAACAACGGAAATGATAAAAAAAACTGTCGAGTTCAAAAGTTGTGGAGAACCAGATCCCCTACGCCAGCAAGCCCGGTACTTGATGATGATGAATTGAATAATCAGTTTATGGGAATTTAGCAAGCACAGAACACATGTTCTCAGACGAAAGATGGTGGTCTTCTTGAATCTCTGCATTTGGTGAGTGGGGCCATCGTATCTGCTAATGCTCAACTTTTTTTCCCACTCCGAGAGGTATTTGTAGACTGCTGGTTTCGGCCTCTCTGTACATCTCAGTGTTGCAGATGTACCCATGCTGCTGCCTGTTCTCGTTAGTGCATTTTCTCTCTTATTTTAGGCAATTCCACGGTGCAGCGACAACCACAGAATTATGGTTGTTGTTTTCAATAACTAGTTTCTTAATTCCATTCTTCCTTTTAGAAACATTTTGTCAATTTTATTGTTTTCCATTTTATGGCAATTAGAAGTGATTTGTTGTCAGTGATAAAAAAATAAAACAATAGAATCTGTCCTTGTGGGTTTTTTTTTTTTTACTTTGAAAAAAATCTTTTAAGCATGATGCGATAAATTTGATTCTGCTGATGTTTGGTAACTTGATATCGGTAGTGAAGGCTTGTGCGCTACCTTTCCCATCAAGGTAACGAATGTAAATGCTTCCTCCCTACGTTTTTTTATTTCTCTCTGCTTATCCATCTGCTTAGACATGTGATGTCCACTCTTTGGAGTTGTACTGGTTATGGATTATCATTTCAACTATATTTTCATTATTTATTTGTTACATTTTTTTTTAGATGGGACGAGAATTGCTTATTAATAATGGCGGCTATGTCTGTTGTCTATTCCTTCCTGTGAGTCTTTTTCATTCTCGTGGTTTTTCAGCATTTCAATTTATGCGGCGATGCTATGAAGAACGTTTTAAAACTGGGTGAGCAGGTGTTTGGAGAGATGTTTAAAGCTCTTTCTCTCTCTCTCTCTCTCTCTCTCTCTCTCTCTCTCTCTCTTTCACGTAAGCCCTGCTTAGACGAAACCTTGAATTTTGTTGTGGGCTGGATGGTTTGTCATGTGGATGAATTCTTCATTATATATCAAATATCTCTCCTTGTATCAACCAGGGATCGTATTTTGGTAATTTTCTCTATGATCTGGATTTGGGTGATTTTCATGCCTTACACGATGAGTCTGGGGGCTGAGTTGTCATTTTGCTTACGCTGTCAGCCTATATGGTAGTGACCCACGACTCTAAGTGAACTTTATCACCCCAGAGTATCCCACACAAATGTATGCCCGTATGAAAACGGTATCCAGGACCCTGAACATATATTTTATGTGTCCGGCTCACAAGAGATCACAGTGCAAGATCAGGTTAGAGATTGCTGAACTGTTGTAGAAATTACCTGGCAGCCGTCACGATCTAGGATGTAAACTTCATCAATGCATTGGGACCGTTGGTTTTATTCCACGACCCAGGCTGAAGGCTTTTCCTGCCAGGATGGAGTGGGAGTTAGAAGTAGAGCTGTTGCACCAGTGGGAAACGCTCGCAATGTCGGAGGTAGCCAAGCGAGTAACAGCCACATTCAATGCATGTCCAATGTTGGAGGTAGCCAAGCGAGTAACAGCCACATTCAATGCATGTCCAATGTTGGAGGTAGCCAAGCGAGTAGGAGCCACATTCAATGCATGTCCAATGTTGGAGGTAGCCAAGCGAGTAACAGCCACATTCAATGCATGTCCAATGTTGGAGGTAGCCAAGCGAGTAGGAGCCACATTCAAGACATGTCCAATGTTGGAGGTAGCCAAGCGAGTAACAGCCACATTCAATGCATGTCCAATGTTGGAGGTAGCCAAGCGAGTAGGAGCCACATTCAAGACATGTCCAATGTCGGAGGTAGCCAAGCGAGTAACAACCACATTCAAGGCATGTCCAATGTCGGAGGTAGCCAAGCGAGTAACAGCCATATTCAAGGCATGTCCAATGTCGGAGGTAGCCAAGCGAGTAGGAACCACATTCAAGACATGTCCAACGTCGGAGGTAGCCAAGCGAGTTGGAGCCACATTCAAGACATGTCCAACGTCGGAGGTAGCCAAGCGAGTTGGAGCCACATTCAAGGCATGTCCAACGTCGGAGGTAGCCAAGCAAGTAGGAGCCACATTCAAGACATGTCCAACGTCGGAGGTAGCCAAGCGAGTAGCAGCCACACTCAAGGCATGTCCAATGTCGGAGGTAGCCAAGCGAGTAGCAGCCACATTCAAGGCATGTCCAATGTCGGAGGTAGCCAAGCGAGTAACAGCCACATTCAAGGCATGTCCAATGTCGGAGGTAGCCAAGCGAGTAACAGCCACATTCAAGGCATGTCCAATGTCGGAGGTAGCCAAGCGAGTAACAGCCACATTCAAGGCATGTCCAATGTCGGAGGTAGCCAAGCGAGTAGCAGCCACATTCAAGACATGTCCAATGTCGGAGGCAGCCAAGCGAATAGGAGCCACATTCAAGGCTCCATCTACGGAGGAGGCCCCCCCCCTCCCCAGAAAACAAACATTTGTCATGGGCAGAAGGAAAGGCTATTGGAAGCACCTCTACAAAAACCAGGCGCAGGATGGTCTCAATAGTTCTGACTTAAATCCACTACAAGATGGAAAACGTCTGCGTCAAACCAAGATCCAGCCTACAAAATACAGAGTGTGTTATCACGACGTATAATTTTGAAAAACAATCAGGACACCCGCGCTCATTACAATTACTAACCATGCGACTAGCTCATCTTTTGTCATGCTGTAAACAGCAGAGATAAAATCTAGATGCAACAAGGCTTGTCAAATCATTGGACAGTTATCACCACTATTGTCCAACAAGGAAATAACTCTGGGGGCAAAACGAGCACTATACAATACAATCTTCATCCCAACGTTGTGCTACCAATGCCAGACCTGGACACTAGATGCAAGAACAATAAAAAAAATAACCTCTACAGAGATGAAATGTGTTAGACGAATGACAGGAAACAGTCTGAGAGATAAGATCAGAAATGAAGAACTGAGAAAAAAGCTTGGAATAGCCCCCTCCATAGAATATATAAGGGAACAACAGATACAATGGTTTGGCCACGTGACAAGGCACAAAGAACAAAACACAATACAACGAGCCATCAACAAACGTTGTGAGAACACCAGACCCAAGGGTTGACCACGAAAACGATGGGTCGAGAGAATATTAGAAGCACTAGGAAACATAAGAGCAGCAGAGGCGAACCGAAGAGCAAAAGACCGCAAATTATATCTCCCCTCGACGCTGAAAGGCAGATGAGGAAGGAAAAAAGAAGAGGAAGAGAAGAAGTTGTATCTGAAAAAAAATAAAGTCCCAAGTTCCCATAATTAAGACTTCGAGAAAAAGGTGACAGGACACTACAACACTTTTGCTTCTCATTTTCATCAATATATTAATCATTTTGTTCTGTATCTTCTGTCGTCAAATAAATATTCTTAGAAATCTCTTGAGACACATTCTAGTCTATTAGAAGCCATTAGACCTTACATTTTACGAACATTTGTTTGTAGAAATTTGACAATCTTGCAATAAGAAGTTACATTCTATAAAGAAAAGAAAGTAATAACTGTCACATCAACTGGTGATGTAAAGGACGTATAATGTTAGTGGCAATATTATTTATATACACTTGGCACATTATTTCTGGTGTAGTGTGGTCGGTATTACGCCAATAACGTCTTTCTTTCCTGAAAAACTCCGATACCCAACCTGGAAGTCGTTGATCAAGTGATCAGTTCACTAACAACTGAGCTACAATAGCTTCCCGTACTTAATATTTATTATTAGAAACTACTAAATTGATAATCTGCAAACTTGGGGTTGGACTAGCATTTTAAAAGTAAAAAAATTCACATCTGAGAGAGGAAAAAAGTAGAGTTTATGCTCTTGTATAAATAGTTACTATTAATGCACTCATGTAGTGTTCTGTGCCACTCTGTTCTCTTGCCTGTCTGCAAAGTAAGATCTTATCTTACAGTTAACATAAACACCGTTGCACTGGCAAGACTCTCTCACAGAGTAGACGGGTATATTATTTTTTATCAATTATGGTAAAGGTATTACTGTTCTGATTTTGTTTATTTTGTATTCTCATAAGTGACATATTACCTTGAGAAATGGGAACAAATAGAGAGAGAAAAACAGTACGGTTAAAGCTTGACGTCATACGTGGGCGACACAAATTAGAACGGCGTTCCGGCTCAATTGGCCGATTTGTGTCGTCCATATATTACGACAAGTTTTAACCATACTGTGGTTTTTTTTATATATTTTTCTATATTTTCTTCTATATTTTTTCTATATTTTTTCTATATTTTCTTCTATATTTTCTTCTATATTTTTTCTATATTTTCTTCTATATTTTTTCATTTCGCCTTACAATTAGCTTTTCTGCAGCTTCGAATTTGTTATGCTGTTCTTTGTATTGACAATGGCATATTATCCACCTTTAACGATATTCAAACTGTAAAATTTAATGCGACCTTCATTTTCTCCTCTGTCTCCGATTGCCCTAGGCACTTCATCTGAATTGCCTTGTTATCAATGATTACAGGGGAAACTCCATCAATAATTACTGGGGAAACCCCATCGCTTAAAATGGGATTCGAAGTAGGCATTTTTTAGGATGAGTCGCGTACTCGTTTTTCCGCCTACTAGAAAGCACCGAAACTCATTCCCTTAACCTTCCAGGACTTAACTGTCCCCAAAAAACATATTGTATTTGTAATTGAAAACAAGAATTGCCGTCACTTTATGTTTTCATTGTACGGTCGTTGATAGCGATAATATAAATACAAATTCTCCATAGCTTAAAATGACTGTCATATTACGATTTTCCTTTTTTATTAGACGCGTTGATAGAGTTCCGGATAACGTTTTTGTTAGAAAAAAATTATTACTGATTACAACGGTTACAACTATCTAAATGTTCACTTAATCTCGTCTGTTAACTGTGTCTCTCTTAACACTGTCTGCTGCAACAAATTCTTATCGTATTGTTAACTTTGACTACCTTAATAAAAAAAAAGTAAAGTACCCCCGTCACGCCAAGTGGCGTATAAGGAAATATGGTGTTAGTGACCCTATATTTTACAGACCTTCAGCACATGATTTTTGGGCTAATGTGGTCAGTATTACGCCCGTGCTGCTTTACTTTCCCAGAAAAAAATCCGGTACCCATTTAATGCTGTCATATAAAACAAATTCTTGTTTTGTTTTTAACTGTGCTACCTTATTGCTGTCTTGTAAACACATTCTTGTCTTATTGTTATCTGAGCTACCTTAATGCTGTCTTGTAAACACATTCTTGTCTTATTGTTATCTGTGCTACCTTAATGCTGTCATATAAAACACATTCTTGTATTATTGTTATCCGTGCTACCTTAATGCTGTCTTGTAAACACATTCTTGTCTTATTGTTATCTGTGCTACCTTAATGCTGTCATATAAAACACATTCTTGTCTTATTGTTATCTGTGCTACCTTTATGCTGTCTTGTAAACACATTCTTGTCTTATTGTTATCTGTGCTACCTTAATGCTGTCTTGTAAACACATTCTTGTCTTATCGTTAACATTATCTCAATTCATGCTGTCCTATAAAACAAATTGTCTTTATCGTTAACTGTGACTACCTTAATGTTGTCATGTAAAACACATTCTTGTCTTTATCGTTAACTGTGACTACCTTAATGTTGTCCTGTAAAACAAATTATTGTCTTTATCGTTAACATTATATCAATTCATGCTGCCATGTAAAACACATTCCTGTCTTTATCGTTAACATAACCTCAATTCATGCTGCCATGTAAAACACATTCCTGGCTTATCGTTAACATTGCCTTAATTCACGCTGTTATATAAAACACATTCTTGTCTTCATCCTTACATTATCTCAATTCATACTGTCATGTAAAACACATTCCTTTTTTATCGTTAACATTATCTCAATTCATGCTGTCATGTAAAACACATGCTTGTCTTTATCGTTAACATTATCTCAATTCATGCTGTCATGTAAAACACATGCTTGTCTTTATCGTTAACATTATCTCAATTCATGCTGTCATGTAAAACACATTCCTGTCTTTATCGTTAATATTATATTAATTCATGCTGTCCTGTAAAACACATTTCTGCATATTGCGACTTATGAGCGATGAAGAATACAAACTGACCGCATATTGCGACTTATGATCGATGAAGAATAAAAACAGTTCGCATAATGCGACTTATGAGCGATGAAGAATAAAAACAGTCCGCATATTGCGACTTATGATCGATGAAGAATAAAAACAGTCCACATATTGCGACTTATGAGCGATGAAGAATAAAAACAGTCCACATATTGCGACTTATGATCGATGAAGAATAAAAACAGTCCACATATTGCGACTTTTGAACGATGAAGAATAAAAACAGTTCGCATAATGCGAATTATGATCGACGAAGAATAAAACAGTCCGCATATTGCGACTTATGATCGACGAAGAATAAAAACAGTCCACATATTGCGACTTATGATCGACGAACAATAAAAACAGTCCGCATAATGCGAATTATGATCGACGAAGAATAAAAACAGTCCGCATATTGCGACTTATGATCGACGAAGAATAAAAACAGTCCGCATATTGCGACTTATGATCGACGAAGAATAAAAACAGTCCGCATATTGCGACTTATGAGCGATGAAGAATACAAACTGCCCGCATATTACGACTTGACGAATAATATGTAGTATCCATGCTGAAGTTACAAGTGCAAGAATGGGTTAAACTTAAAACACTAAAGGTAGATAATACCAAGTGAAATCAGCTCATGTCGCGTTAAAGTGAGGTAACATCAATGGAAGGTCAGGTTTTGAAAGCAGAGGTGACTATGAACATGTCTCGCTGTTATTTATCTCCTCTAACTCAGTGAGTCAGGTACACATTTTTCACTTCAGCTGCACCTGTTGGCTAGAGTCATGCGGAGGATGATCTCACGTTAACTTTGTCCCCAAACCAAGGAGCTTGTCAAAAGTACTCATCAAAAAGAACATTTTATCTCCTTAGCTTTAGATTTAACATCCCGCTCCAATCAGGTACCCATTCTCATCTAGATTGCCTGGAGCATCAATCGCTCACGGAAGCCCAGCCAAATACATTTGGTCTAAGTAAATATCCTGAATATATCGACGTGAGCTACTTTACTCGCCAGAACCTTGCTCATATGATCTCCTATTTACCTAAGTCTCACTATCACGCCATGTGACGAAGTTTGTTATTTGAAATGAAGACCAAATTCTTAAAAGGGAAACTACCCAAAGAGTCACTTCAATAAATCGGAAAACACCACGCATCGTTTTAAACTCACGTAGAGCAAGCTTGTTTGTTCAGTAACCGTTGACGGCTTGAAAGCACTGGGTGTTTGTTGTGTGCCCTTTTCTTCAAGCTTCTAAACGTATTATTATATAAACACGCTCTCCGCTGTTTTCGACATGTGCACTGAACTAAGAAAATATTCTTATCTCGTTCATCCATTCTCTCACTAACATTGGACGCAAACGTACAATAACTCAGAAATAAAAGTCGTTAATGGTATTCCGGCTTAAAGCGTGACACTTCTATTTAAACAGAACTCAGTGTGGATCATTCTCCTTATAACGTTAAAGCGAACATTATCGTAGCACGACCGTTTGACTTTGATATTTTAGGATGCAAAAAAAAAAAAAAACAAAGAGGAAGACTTACAGTTCCTTAACGCCAATCTTGACTGCAGTAAATCTGTCTGCCAATCTATGTTGTACATTGGTTCTGTTCTGTCACTTCAGAAAAGACTGACATTCATTGACGATACAGCGAAGTTTACATGAAGATGTTGGTACTTGTATTTTACAGTTGCCTGTTGTTGACAATTACATTTCCAAAACCGAAAAATACCAATTAAGTAGCATTTTCAAAATTTCCAACATGAGAACTTGCCTCACAGCAAAATAATCCAATAGTTCTTGAAAATATATTTGTATTTGTCCAAGTTTATCACTTTAAATGCTCAAAATGTATTTGTATTTGTCCAAGTTTATCACTTTAAATGACCAAAATGTTCCGTTTGGACAACCTTTTTTCTTTACTTTAATTCATTCAAAATTGTTTGTGTCTGTGTCTTAACAAAGGCCTATCTCCCTAGTAGTTAGTCAACATTAAGACATGAAATAGCCACCGATTTGCTAAAATATTAGAGAAGCGTGTCTGACTGTCAAATATTTTATTTATAATTTTATAAAAGACTAATTGAGACAAAGAGTGGACTACTGTGCACTAGTGACTTTGCCTCGCGTACAATTGAAAGTGCAAAAGTTCACCAGTACTTTTCAAGTCAACATTTTCTTGACTGTGTATGCTTCTATCAACAGTTCAAAGTTGATAGAAAATAGATCGGATATATAATTTTGACTGATGAAAAGAGGTTTGGAGAGAAAGAAACTGAAAGTAAAATAATTGTGAGGTGAATGTGTTGGGGTGGAGGAGGTGGGTGACTGACAGTATTTCTTGGCGGAAACTGTTTGAACACGCCAAACCGAGAGTCGTTCGTCGGCTTCTTCCTTTGTTTAAGTCGGTCGCAGGATGATCAAACGGAAAAAAGGATGGATCGGGAATGACGGGAAGGCGACGTCAAAGTAACTACTACTAGGGAATATTTGAGTTAGCTTTCTCCACGGTAGAAGTTATTGTAACAAATTTTTAATCAATTTTACCCAATCAATTTTTTTATCCGCCGCGGGCTAAAAAAAAAAGGACGTCGCGGGCCACAAATGGCCCGCGGGCACCTAATTGGCCATCCCTGTTTTAGACTACACACGGTGGAGGGAGCCGCGATAGCTCAGTGGTTAGTGAACTGGACTACAAAGGACAAGAGGTCGGGTTCGATTCCAACCGACGGCTCCGGTTGACCCAGCCTTAAATAGGTACCGGATTTTTTTCTGGGAAAGTAAAGCGGCACGGGAGAAATACGATCACATTACCCCAAAAATCATATGCTGAAGGTCTGTAAAATGTATGTTCACTAACACCATATTCCCTAAACGCCACTTGGCGTGACGGGGGTACTTTACTTTACTTTTTATACACAGTAGAGGATTGTCACTTCTTTGATGTTATCTTCCAATCATTTTCTCTTTTGACCTTACCGCTCCTTCCACAGTTCCTTACAGTGTGATCTTTGCCACGCCAGACGTTCGCAATTTATGACATGAAAATTCCAGTTTGAGCTTCAACGCAGTAGTCAAAGGTTATGTATATCATGTACTCCGACTACTTGTATTCTTTTAGCAAATGTTTCACGTGTGAGACAGTCTAAGTAAGAGATGCCCACAATATTACTGTAACATTTCATCACCATAGCTTATCTTCTGAAGCTCTGCTCGAAGGTTCGGAAGCTTATAGGAAATTTGATATAACCAGGGCGCGCATCAGCCTTATCTTAGAGCCAAGAGTGATATTCTAATATCTAAGAATAAGCAAGGCATAAACAGTTGCGAAAAGAAAAACTTGAGGAAGACGAGAAGACATGTTTACATTTATAACTCAAAATATCCAATTAATTCACATACATTTATAACAGCTGACATAAAAAGACTATATTCATAATAATTAATATTTTGAGATGTTACATTATTTGTTAATAGTTGGTTTGTATTTTCCCTAACATTGTAAACGCGTGTACATTTCTCATCAGAATTCATTTTTTTCTTTGTTTAAACCTACTTTTAGATGTCTTTGTTGTGGATTCCAAGTTTTAAAAAACTGACGGGGATGGGTGGTCTAGGCGTCGGCCTCTGGACCGGAAGATCTTGAGTTCGATTCCCACCACAGGCGGTGGGAATTGTTTTTCAAAAATCGAATCCGTGGTTTCTTCGTGTCTTACCCTCCCCTCGGTCTCTGCGTAGTGAGCTCGATGTTTAGCTCTCTCTGCGTAGTGAGCTCGATGGTTAGCCCTCTCTGCGTAGTGAGCTCGATGTTTAGCCCTCTCTGCGTAGTGAGCTCGATGGTTAGCCCTCTCTGCGTAGTGAGCTCGATGGTTAGCCCTCTCTGCGTTGTGAGCTCGATGGTTAGCCCTCTTAGAAACGTTGTAAAATTGAGATCCCATGCGCACTCGCGCACCATAAAGAACCAATGGCAATTTCAAGTCCAAAAGAGCAGATCAAAATGGCCGCTGACGTGCAAAAATTATTAAGCAAATCTACATATCCATGGAGACGGATGTGTCGGGTCGAAAGGCGCAGATATCGCTGCTATTCCGTAACCTATCAACAAAAAGCATTCATGCCCATTTAACGGGCGGATGCTAAAGAAGAAGAGAGAGAGAAACAACGGACATAGATGAAGATAACACGCACTCATTACATAAATAGTATCAATGTTTTAACATGCAAAACAGATCTATAAAAGGTTATAATAGTTGAATGATGTTTCATCAATTCGAATCTAACTTCTAATGTTTCTCTCCCGCAGGTACATTGCTATTGTGTTTCCAATAAAGGCTCACATCCTCTGCACAAAAAGAAGAGTTTTCATCGCCATGGCCTGTATTTGGTTTTTCTCCGGACTATGCGCCACGCCTACAACCATCTTTAATCGTGTACTTCGGTTGTCAGAGACTCCGCCCCGTGACTTCTGCATAACTCAGTTTCACACCAATAGAAGTCAACATGAAGCGTACAGCCGAGTCTTCAAGTACACAGAATGTGCACTCTTTTACCTCGGTCCACTTATTATTCAAGTAGTCTGCTATACTGTCATTGGCAGACGTTTATTTGTGGGTGTGGAAAAATTGCACAGAAACAGTGGTGGAATAAGCTCCGCCTCTCGTCCAAATGGTCGTGGACCACGTGCGATAAACGAAGCAATCCGCGCAAGGAAGGGCGTGGTCAAGATGTTGATGGCCAGTGTCGGCATTTACTTCCTGAGCTACTCTCCACACCAAGTGCTTTTATTCTACAACACTTTTTATGAAAGTCAGTTCGACAAAACGTGGGCGTTTCACGTGTTTACAATTACACTAGGCTACATCAACTCTGCTGCTAATCCGGTACTGTACTGTGTCTTCAGCGACAACTTCCGTAGCAAGTTCAAAATCATCTTTCACAGATTCAGCTGCTGTAAGTGTTGTTGCTGTCACGACATGGTCACTGTCCAAAGACCGATCACTCTTCACTCTTACACAGAGTACACTACCCTTGTGAGAAAAAATACCCAAAATCAGAACACTAATCCAGCTGTGGCTTTGTAAATTTGTCATACAAATTATGTCCCTTATGTAGATAAGATAAAGCATTTATCTCAAATTATTTATATTCGTCTATATCCATATAAAGTATTTTTCTCATTAGTACAGAACACATAAGCTCTTTACTGTAAATTATATCTACATATAGTCTGACGTATATTCAATGTATATATTTATCTACACCTCCACGTGCTATGGATTGACGTCGTTAACACTCTAGACCTTTTCCTATAATATGCAGGCGGATGTCTTGAACTCATTGAAGGCTGGACTTATATAAACAAGTTATAAACAAGTCATTGAACGATCTTACGAGGAAGTCCAAGCAGGCTAGACTTCTTGTCCCTTTCTAAGATCGGAAACAACCAAGTTTAAATGAAAAGAGATCCAAAATAAACTTTAAAAAATGTCAACTTCTCGAGGAAGCGATCATTATTTGTTGGTGATGTCATGAGAATGGAATAGTAAGAATATATTGTGACACCTGGAACAATTGAGAGTATAAGAGTTCTAGAGAAAGAGAAAGAGATGATAATTACAGTTTTCGTATGTGAATTGGTAGGAGGTCAACAAAATAATTGATAACTACTGATAGAAAGTTGTGCAGAGATATGATCACCTACGCCAGCAGACACTACACTTGACAATTATAAATTAATAACACCCTTAAAGTACAATTCTCTTTGCAGAGAAGCAAAGAAAGGATGGTTAAAATAGAAATGGGAAGAAATGGAAAAACAATAAAAGAAGGAAACAAACTTTATGCGCAATCAATTAAATGAATTAACAGGAAGGAAAGAAGTCAAAGTTTCAGGATGTTTGAAATCAAAGGGAGGAAGTATAATACTGGGACAGAAGAAGACAATGGAAAGATGGACATGATATATCAGTCAACTCTATGATGATGAAACTCCAGAGCCAAACAATTCAAACAAAGACACAGGACCATCAATAATGCAGAGTGAAGTGGAGGATGCAATTCAAAACATGAAAAGAGGCAAAACACCAGGTCCTGACAATATAACAATAGAAGAGATAAATGCATTAGGAAAGCTGAGAGTACAAGTCATAACAAAACATACCCGAAGATCTGCTAAAATATGTTTTGGTTTTAACGCCATACCGAAGAAGTCAGGTGCCACTGATTGTGAAGACCATCGCACTATTAGTCTCATGAGCCATATGAGGAAAATATTAATAAGAATCACTATGAGACGTGTCAGGAACAAAATAAAACCTAAATTAAGTAAGGAACAATGTGGATTTGTGGAAGGAAAGGGCAGCAATAATTCAATATACATCTTAAGAACATTGATAGAAAGAGCTATAGAGGTGAAGAAAGATCTATATATGTGCTTTATAGACTACACAAAAGCATTTGACAAAGTAAAGCATGTGGAAATAATCAATATGGTGGAGAAACTAAACACTGATAGTAAGGATATGCGAATATTTTTTAAAAAAAACGTGTACTGGCAACAAACAACAGCTATACGAATTAACAACCAAAAAGGACAATTTCAATTTATAAAACAAGCAGTCAGACAAGGCTGTGTTCTGTCGCCGGATTTGTTTTCACTGTACAGCGAACATATTATGAAATCAATAGTAGACAAAAATGGAATTGAAGTCAACGGTCACAACATAAATAATTTCCGATATCCGGATGAAACAGTCTTAATAGCAGAGACAGAAAATTAACTACAAGAAATGATAGACATAATAGTGAAAGAATACAACAAGAAAGGTCTCAGTCTGAATAGTAAGAAAATAGAAGTAATGGCCATATCGAAGAAACAATCATCACTATCATGCAGCATAAAAATAAACAGGACAAATCAGAAACAAATGTAACGCGCCAAATACTTGGGCACAATAATAACATCAGATGGGAGATGCACCACAGAAATAAAAAGAAAAATAGCGCAGGCCAAAATAACATTTCAGAAAATGAAAAATATCTTTTGCAACAAATCTATGTTACTAGAAATGAGAAAGAGAGTTCATCGGTACTATTTGGAACCAATTCTGACCTATGGAAGCGAATCATGGACAGTATACATACAAATGAAAAAACGATTAAAAGCCACAGAGATGGGATTTCTCAGAAGAATGTTGAAAGTTCCCTGGACAGCTAAGAATACCAATGAGGAATTTCTCAAAGAGGCTAACACAAAAAGGGAGCTCTTTAAAAAAATCAGAAAGAAGCAATCAACATTTTTCGGGCACATCATGAGAAGAGGAAAATTGGAATACTTGGTTACAACTGCTGGCAAAATAAAATGAAAGAGAGATCGCGGACGACAAAGAGAGAAAATACTGGATAGCTTGGTGTCATGGCATGTAAAACAGTCAACAACAGAACTGATACGATGCACAGTATATAGAATATTGTGGAAGGACATGATCGCCTATGCCAACCGGTTTGACACATGATGATGATGAGTGTACAATATTAATACAAACAAGACAGGAAGCACATCGTTTCTTGGTACGCTGTTTGATTGGCTCAAACTCCCGGTCGTCTTGGCTACAATAAACAGATCCAGTTGTTATGTTGTAAAAGGAGCTTACCACGCTTTATGATATTGATGTTCATATCTAGCTATAAGAGATCAATCGGCACACTTATCTTTACTTCAACTAGTCACCATCACTTCAGACCGTCTCATTTTCTGTAGGGGTGTGATAAGCCACGAATACGCAGCGATTTAGAGGGTGGAGAAGACATGGAGCGATCTTAAAAGAATGGTAAAAAACAGTAGAGCTTGGAAAGTGTTTATTGAAGACCTATACTCCACCCACAGGGAGTTGAAAGGAAGAAGAGGAAGAAGAAGAAAATAAGGTACAAAGTCGCGTTGATTGCGGCGAAGGAATCTTACAAGTGAACCCGTACCACCCGGTCAGTGGAGACACAAATAACTGTACCATCTTTCTGTAATTTAACTTCACTTTGAGCTTCTTCTCCTCGACTCCCTGTTTTTACAGCTACGGATGTCGAGGTAGTCACAAAATTCTGGTTCCTGCTCTTCAAGTAAACCTCAGCCAATGACACTTGCTTGCTTGCGTTCGCCCGATGACTAAAGTATTCTAGAGTATTCTAGTAGACTAGAGTGTTCCTCTTCATCATCCGCCCTTAAAAAGACGTTAAGTTGGTGTGTCTGCGTTGTGTTGTGGTTTGCAGTATAACTGTGATATTTTCGCCTTTCGGCCCAACACATCCGACTTCAGCACGGCATTTTTGAGTACCCGGTTGTCTTCCCTCTTCGATCCCTACTCACTTGGCCAGACTAGACAGGTTAGTCTTTTCCTAGAGGCACCGCGGAGATGTGGAGCAGGTCTGGATGGTTCTGGTTCTGGTTCACCGATCCTGGCGCAAGCCATCAGCTGTGGGTCGCTGACAACTTCCAGCTCTGGTGCTGTGAGGCGTGCCTTCATGCTATTGTAGTCTTTCTGATGTTGTCATTCTAACGTTTTCTGGGTCTGCCTCAAGCTATGTACCCTTCTATTGTTATCTGTGCCCTGTATGGCAGGGCATCCCTTTATACTCTCTCCTGTTAGGCAAACCATTTTATTTGTTATCCTTGTGTTTCACATCTGGTCCCATCTCAAATCTTATAGCCTCATTTCAGATTGTGTCTATTCTGGGCACGCCTATAACCTTTCTAAAAAATGTCATGTCTACTGTGACTAAATTTCGGAAAACGGGTAGATATGTTTTGTATAAGATGTTTCTTAGTGATGACTGGCACTGTCCTGTGTTGTCAGACAGGACCTAATTGTTCAAGATATGAATGCATGTCCTATATATAAACTTGTTAAATACGTCATTATTCTCTGGCTGGAGTTTGTGTACGGACATATGTCTTCTGAAAGATTTAACAGCTGAGTACATGGCTACAGTCACAATCACAGCTGTTTGTTACTTACATTTCAATTGTTTTACTTGTTTCATTAACATAACTCGTATATCATTCTTCAATGGTACATTTACACTGACTATTTTTTTTTAATTATATGCTAAGTATTAACATCGTGTGAGCTAAAAATTGAATACTTCACTCCAGAAAGTGTACAATTAGACATGCCATTAAAGAATGCTTCAATTACGTACTAAGCTCCTAAGTATTGTCAACATTCAAATTAATTCAGCTGTGAGCTACATACACCTGTGTGATGGGACAAATTAAATCAGCTAAAATTTACACACTTTGTGTTGTCACAAATAAAGAGAGCCACGAAATAGTTACACGTGTGTTGTGTCTCATACATTGTCAACAATTAAGTACTTACACGTGTGTTGTGTCTCATATATTGTCAACAATTAAGTACTTACACGTGTATTGTGTCACAAATATTGTCAGCAATTAAATACATAAAACTGTGCAGTGTCAAACATTAATAAATAATTAATTATCTTTGGAAAGTAAACTTAATATTGGAAAGTATGTTTAGAAGTAAAGTTGATAGGGAATAGTATTTTTTGAAAAGTAAATTTAAAAACTAGCAGGAGATAAGCATTGATAAAAATGTAGGAATAGTGTCTAAAGATGAGTATTCATTAGCATGTAAGCGTTAAAGAAATGAAAGGGACCGTGACGTGCGTAAATACGCTGCAAAAGATATTTGATGTGGAGAAAACACCTAACGTCAGTACCGTTAAGACCACAATACCTAGCGTCTGTATCATCAATACCACTGAGCCTAACGTCTGAATCGTTAAGATAGTACCTAGCATCTTCATCAATACCACTGTACCAAACGTCTGTATCGTTAAGATAGTACCTAGCATCTTCATCAATACCACTGTACCAAACGTCTGTATCGTTAAGATAGTACCTAGCATCTTCATCAATACCACTGAGCCTAACGTCTGTATCGTAAGATAGTACCCAGCATCTTCATCAATACCACTGTACCTAACGTCTGTATCGTTAAGATAGTACCTAGCATCTTCATCAATACCACTGTACCTAACGTCTGAATTGTTAAGATAGTACCTAGCATCTTCATCAATACCACTGTACCTAACGTCTGTATCGTTAAGATATTACCTAGCATCTTCATCAATACCACTGTACCTAACGTCTGTATCGTTAAGATAGTACCTAGCATCTTCATCAATACCACTGTACCTAACGTCTGTATCGTTAAGATAGTACCTAGCATCTTCATCAATACCACTGTACCTAACGTCTGAATCGTTAAGACCACTGTACCTAACGTCTGTATCGTTAAGATAGTACCTAGCATCTTCATCAATAAGATCGTACCTATCATGTGCATCGTTAAGACTGTACATATCATCTGTATCAATCATGCTGAAGTCTGATGTGTTGGGAAGGCGCTAATATCACAGTTATATTCCAAACCACAACACAACGCAGACACGCCCACTTAACGTTCTTTTAAGGGTAGATGACAAAGAGGTGTACTCCTTTAGTCGTCGTGTGAACGCAAGCAAGCATCTGCATCAAGAAGATTGCACTTAACAATGCGTCGTTAAGACTGTACATGACATCTGCATCAATAAGATTGTACCTAACATATGCTTCGTTAAGGCTGTACATGACATCTGCATCAATAAGATTGTACCTAACATATGCTTCGTTAAGACTGTACATGACATCTGCATCAATAAGATTGTACCTAACATATGCTTCGTTAAGACTGTACATGACATCTGCATCAATAAGATTGTATATAGCATGTGCATCGTTAAGACCGTACATGACATCTGCATAAATAAGATTGTTGGAAGTGAATGTTGGACACGGAGGAGCTGGGTGGTCTAGAGGTAAAGTGTCGGCCTCTAGACTTGAAGTTGCGGGTTCGAATCCCACCACAGGCGGTTGGAATTGTTTACTTCGGATCCACAATTTCTTCGTGGCTTTATCTTCTGCTAGTCTCTGGGTTGTAAGAGCCCATGTTTAGTCATCTCTGGAAATGGCAAATAAACTCAGGAGGTCCTGTGTTAATTCTGTGCATGTTTAAGAAGAGGATGAAGAGATGACAAAGAATAATATGAAGGAGGAGGAGATGGAAAAGGAGAAGAGGAATAAAAAGGAGAGGGGGGAGAGGAAGAAGGAGGAAAGGAAAGAAGGAGAAGAAGAAGAAGAGGGTGGTGGAGGAGAAATAAGAAGAGGAGGATAAGGAGATCGAGTAGATAGAGCAGAAGTAAAAGAAGAAGATGAAGAAGGAGGAGTAAAAGCAGCAGAAGAAGAAGAAGTAGAAAACGAAGAATGTGGAAGAAAAGAAAAAGAAGGGGGAGAAGGAGAAGTACAAGTAGAAGAAGAGGAAGAAGAAGAGTAAGAAGAAGAGTAATAAGAAGAAGTCAGAGTTGAGGAAGAAGAAGACGCGGCAATCCAGCTATGAGAAGGAAAATTTGACACAGATCCAGATATAAATTATTCGTTACTGTAGTAGAATTTCTTTCCCAAATGAGACACTCTGAATACAAACAAGTGATGTTTTGCAGATAGATTCAGAAATTATAGAAGTTAGGTGCCCAATGCCTAACAAAAGCCTACTCAAATTGAATGAAATTTTGAAACAGGAACTCATTACGAAAACGAAGAAAAGGAAGATTTTCTTAACACAAGTTAATACTCATCATCATCATGTGGTTAATCAATCAAAAACTGGCGATAAAAATATCTGATCATTGTCTCTATTGTCGGTATATCAGACAACTCTCGTCTTTTTCTTTCTCTTTTCTCAATGACACATAAAAATATCGTGGTTATATAATTTGTCGTTTGTGAGCTGCTCAACCCGTCTGAATTAGTGATTTTCCTTTGTTGTTTCATGTCTCTATCACTGCATCTGTCCATCTTCTTCTAGGTCTTCCTCTTGGTCTTTTTCCATGCATTCTCGAGAAGAACGCCCTTGATGGTGATTGGTGAGGATTCATTCTGACCAGGTGACCCAACCAATTAAGTTGTTGTTGTTCTATATATTCTTGGCAGGGTTTTATTCCTACCATTTTTCTTATGGTTTCATTTGGTATTCTATATCTTCTTGTGTTGTTTGTTACTTTTCTCAAGCATCGCATCTCACATGTATTGATCTTTCTTAAATGTGATTAGAAAGGGTCCATGTTTGACCTTCATATCAAAAAAGTTGGTATGAAAATTCTATTTATCATTTGTTGTCTAGCTGCTATAGAAATGTTTGGATGTCTTAACAATGGTGAAAGCTGGTATGTGACAGCATTTGCTTTTTTTATTCTCATGTCAATGTCTCTGTCTCTTCGACAACTCTCGTCAACATAAGTAAAATGAAGAACCCTAGACACACCTCGAGTGTGACGCCATGGAAATGTACTGTTAGCTCCTTATTTTCACAATTTTGCACATGTGGACAACACTACGCCGGTGTGCGTCTCACTTTCTCAATAAAATAGGTTCAGTACTTGGGTTTTTTTTTTAAAAGAAGGATCTGGGTTCAATTCCACGAAGTAGCAGTTTTTTTGTTCGGGCCCACAGACTCCAGAGCTCTCCCAGCCTATACAAATGTGGTACCATCGATTTTTCTGGGAAATAAAGGCGACCTGGCGTGGTACAGACCATATCACCCAAAAATGTGCCTTAGTCATGTAAAAATGTGGTCACTACCACCATATACGTCTAGCAAGGCAGAGGAGGGATCATTAACTTTGACTCTGGGTGTTTGGTGAACCTAAGCCGTAGGTCGAGATTGAACAATACTTCGTGTCCTCAGCCCAGTTCACAAAACACTGCTTTACCGCAGCTCCATCTTGTTAACATAACCTTAAATCTTAAAGACCTTACACCTTGACCTCATCAGGTTGTCGCAATGATATTTCCCATACCCAGCAGATTTTCTTTTCTAATGTCCAAACTCCGATATTTTTAAAAATGGCATTAAATTAAATAAAATATTTAAATCCTTAAAAAGTAACATGTAAATTGTATTATTCTAATGATAGAAAACAGAACAGCAGCAGGCTACACGGACCACTTTGAAGTTAGATCAGATGTAAGACAAGGGTGCGTACTATCCCCGCTAGTGTTTGTTACATACATGGACTATATATGCAAGTTAGCCAACCCATCAGAGACAGAGGAGATCAGCGAGCTATTATTTGCAGACGACCAGGCACAAATACATGAATCAATAGAAGACCTACAAGAACACTTAAACAAACTCAACATCTCAGGCACAAAATACAACATGAAAATCAACATCAACAAAACAGAAGTCATGAATGTCGCCAAAAATAAACAGAACATAACTATAGAAGGCAGACAACTAAAACAAGTAGAGGAATTCAAATACCTAGGAAGTCTAATGATGAACGATAATTCTCAAACAGCAGAGATAGAATCAAGATCCAACAAGGCTTGTCAAATGATTGAACAGTTACCGCCACTGTTGCCCACAAGTAAATAACTGGGGGCAAAACGAGCACTATACAATACAATCTTCATCCAAACGTTGTGCTACCAATGCCAGACCTGGACCCTAGATACAAGAACAATAAGAAAAAATAACCTCTACAGAGATGAAATGTGTTAGACGAATGACAGGAAACAGTTTGAGAGATAAGATCAGAAATGAAGAACTGAGAAAAAAGTTAGGAATAGCCCCCGCCATAGAATATATAAGGAATCAACAGATAAAATGGTTTGGCCACGTGACAAGGCAGAAAGAACAAAACACAACGCAATGAGCCTTCAACAAACGTTGTGAGAACACCAGACCCAAGGGTCGACCACGAAAAAGATGGGTCGATGGAATATTAGAAGCACTAGGAAACATAAAAGCAGCAGAGGCGAACAGAAGAGCAAAAGACCGCAAATTATATCTCCCCTCGACGCTGAAAGGCAGATGAGGAAGGAAATACGAAGAAGAAGAAGATTGATAGAAAAGTTGCAAACATATTTTCTTTAAACTTAAATGTAATAGGAAAATAATGAAATATTAAGCGATAATTATAACGGTTTGATTTGAGAAACGCGTCTATGAGGACGCACCGGTCAAGTAAATATAAACGGCCGTAGACAATAACAAATGTCTCAGATTGAGTCATTTTTACTGGTCATAAAAATGTTTTCTTTGCGTTGAAGTAAAATGGTATGTGTGCTAGAATTTCATAACAATAAGAAACCGTATGAAAAGACAACTCTTCCGTATACACAGATTTAGAATTTTATAATGACGATGACATTTTTATTTTTGCAGATGTTTACATCAAGTGCTGTTTACGCATTGACAATAAGCGATGGATCTCAAAATCTTCTGTCAGCTGAATTGTTAACACCCTAATATTTAATATATTTGGATCTCTAGCCTCCTGTACTGAAACTTATAAAGTGCCTATCTACACAAAAATAATAATTTGTTTGTTAAAGCGTTTTCCTCCCCACTTTCTGTTACAAACATTAAACGTTGTTACTTAAGCAATAGCGGAAGTTAGTCACCACAAAATGTCAGATGTGTAGGGAAATCTTAGAGTGACGGGAGCAGCGACATGCGGACTGAAGTAAGTGCAAGAGATTGGATTTATTTATGATCGACGGCTTCCATGTCCACCTAGCCTAAGTGGGTATCGGATTTTTTTTTTTTTTTTTTTACGGTTAAACCACCTTGCCATATATACTGACCACATTATCCCACAAGTACTGTGTCGACGGGTATAAAAAAATATGGCCACTAACACCGTATTTCCTAATAGCCTCTTAGCGTGACGGAGCTCTTTTCTTTCTATTATAGTGACCATAAAAATACAATTACAATATGATCATGGAAGACAGCATTGATATAAAAACGCTATAAAATATGTACGGTAAATAAAATATAATCCTTTGTTCGCCTGGAGAGAGAACATTGTGAACCTGTACCAAACAAGATAACATATTTGTTGTAAAGAGGAGACGAGACAGATTCTACTTCTGACGCGTCTCACGTAACATAGACATCATAGATAACAGATCTCAAGATATTGTAGTGTCAAGGTATTATAGTTTCAAGGTATTATAGGGTCAAGGTTTTATAGTGTCAAAATATTATAATGTCAAGGTATTATAATGTCAATGTATTATAGTGTCAAGGTTTTATAGTGTCAATGTATTATAGTGTCAAGGTTATATAGTGTCAAGGTATTATATTGTCAAGGTTTTATAGTGTCAAGGTATTATAGTGTCAATGTTTTATAGTGTCAAGGTATTATAGTGTCAAGGTATTATAGTGTCAAGGTATTATAATGTCAAGGTATTATAATGTCAAATATATTATAGTGTCAAGTTATTATAGTGTCAAGGTATTATAGTGTCAAGGTATTATAGTGTCAAGGTATTATAATGTCAATGTATTAGAATGTCAAGGTTTTATAGTGTCAATATATTATAATGTCAAGGTATTATAGTGTCAAGGTATTATAATGTCAATGTTTTATAGTGTCAGGGTATTATAGTGCCATGCCCTAGAAATCGGGTTAGCCTTGACGCGGACGGATACACCTAACAATTTAGCGTTCAAGACACAAGTTACTGACGATAGTGAATTCAAAATAAATGTAACCAAGGATGTGAGACAGTATGAAACGTTGAATGCTTTAATCACATCTATAAACACCAACTAGAGGGTCTGACATGTCGAATACTTTAGTCACACCTATAAACACTAACTAGAGGGACTGACATGTCGAATACTTTAGTCACACCTATAAACACTAACTAGAGGGACTGACATGTCGAATACTTTAGTCATATCTATAAGCACCAACTAGAGGGTCTGACATGTCGAATACTTTAGTCACATCTATAAACACTAACTAGAGGGTGTGACATGTCGAATACTTTAGTCACATCGATAAACACTAATTAGAGGGTCTGACATGTCGAATACTTTAGTCACATCGATAAACACTAACTAGAGGGTCTGACATGTCGAATACTTTAGTCACATCTATAAGCACTAACTAGAGGGTCTGACATGTCGAATACTTTAGTCATATCTATAAACACTAACTAGAGGGTGTGACATGTCGAATGCTTTAATCACATCTATAAACACCAACTAAAGGGTCTGACATGTCTAATACTTTAGTTACATCTATAAGCACTAACTAGAGGGTCTGACATGTCGAATACTTTAGTCATATCTATAAGCACTAACTAGAGGGTCTGACATGTCGAATACTTTAGTCACATCTATAAGCACTAACTAGAGGGTCTGACATGTCGAATACTTTAGTCACATCTATAAACACTAACTAGAGGGTCTGAATTGGCGAATACTTTAGTCATATCTATAAACACTAACTAGAGGGTGTGACATGTCGAATACTTTAGTCACATCTATAAACACTAACTAGAGGGTGTGACATGTCGAATGCAATAATCACAACTATAAACACTAACTAGAGGGTGTGACATGTCGAATGCAACAATCACATCTATAAACACTAACTAGAAGGTGCGACATGTCGAATGCAATAATCACATCTATAAACACTAATTAGAGGGTGTGACATGTCGAATGCAATAATCACATCTATAAACACTAACTAGAGGTGTGACATGTCGAATGCAATAATCACAACTATAAACACTAACTAGAGGGTCTGAATTGTCGAATAATTTAGTCATATCTATAAACACTAACTAGAGAGTGTGACATGTCGAATGCAATAATCACATCTATAAACACTAACTAGAGGGTGTGACATGTCGAATGCAATAATCACATCTATAAACACTAACTAGAGGGTGTGACATGTCGAATACTTTAGTCATATCTATAAACACTAACTAGAGGGTGTGACATGTCGAATGCAATAATCACATCTATAAACACTAACTAGAGGGTGTGACATGTCGAATGCAATAATCACATCTATAAACACTAACTAGAGGGTGTGACATGTCGAATGCAATAATCACATCTATAAACACTAACTAGAGGGTGTGACATGTCGAATGCAATAATCAGTTCTATAAACACTAACTAGATGGTCGGACATGTCGAATGCAATAATCACATTTATAAACACTAATTAGAGGGTGTGACATGTTGAATGCAATAATCACATCTATAGACACTAACTAGAGAGTGTGACATGTCGAATGCAATAATCACATCTATAAACAATAACTATAGGGTGTGACATGTCGAATGCAATAATCACATCTATAAACACTAACTAGAGAGTGTGACATGTCGAATGCAATAATCACATCTATAAACACTAACTATAGGGTGTGACATGTCGAATGCAATAATCACATCTATAAACACTAACTAGAGGGTGTGACATGTCGAATGCAATAATCACATCTATAAACACTAACTAGAGGGTGTGACATGTCGAATGCAATAATCACATCTATAAACACTAACTAGAGGGTGTGACATGTCGAATGCAATAATCAGTTCTATAAACACTAACTAGATGGTCGGACATGTTGAATGCAATAATCACATCTATAGACACTAACTAGAGAGTGTGACATGTCGAATGCAATAATCACATCTATAAACACTAACTAGAGGTGTGACATGTC
Source organism: Megaustenia siamemsis (assembly GCA_032433765.1). Lineage (NCBI taxonomy): Eukaryota > Metazoa > Mollusca > Gastropoda > Stylommatophora > Ariophantidae > Megaustenia > Megaustenia siamemsis. The sequence goes on along the minus strand of JAVIAB010000092.1, from coordinate 71,700,865 downwards.
GAATGCAATAATCACAACTATAAACACTAACTAGAGGGTCTGAATTGTCGAATAATTTAGTCATATCTATAAACACTAACTAGAGAGTGTGACATGTCGAATGCAATAATCACATCTATAAACACTAACTAGAGGGTGTGACATGTCGAATGCAATAATCACATCTATAAACACTAACTAGAGGGTGTGACATGTCGAATACTTTAGTCATATCTATAAACACTAACTAGAGGGTGTGACATGTCGAATGCAATAATCACATCTATAAACACTAACTAGAGGGTGTGACATGTCGAATGCAATAATCACATCTATAAACACTAACTAGAGGGTGTGACATGTCGAATGCAATAATCACATCTATAAACACTAACTAGAGGGTGTGACATGTCGAATGCAATAATCACATCTATAAACACTAACTAGAGGTGGACATGTCGAATGCAATAATCACATTTATAAACACTAACTAGAGGGTGTGACATGTCGAATGCAATAATCACATCTATAAACACTAACTAGAGGGTCTGACATGTCTAATGCAATAATTACATCTATAAACACTAACTAGAGGGTCTGAATGTCTAATGCAATAATCACATCTATAAACACTAACTAGATGGTGTGACATGTCGAATACTTTAGTCACATCTATAAATACTAACTAGAGGGTGTGACATGTCGAATGCAATAATCACATCTATAAACACTAACTAGAGGGTGTGACATATCGAATGCAATAATCACATATATAGACACCAACTAGAGAGTCTGACATGTCGAGCGCTTTAGTCATATCTATAAACACTAACTAGAGGGTGTGACATGTCAAATGCTTTAGTCATATCTATAAACATTTACCTAGAGGGTGTGACATGTCAAATGCTTTAGTCATATCTATAAACACTAACTAGAGGGTGTGACATGTCAAATGCTTTAGTCATATCTATAAACACTAACTAGAGGGTGTGACATGTCAAATGCTTTAGTCATATCTATAAACACTAACTAGAGGGTGTGACATGTCAAATGCAATAATCACATCTATAAACACTAACTAGAGGGTCTGACATGTCAAATGCTTTAGTCATATCTATAATCACTAAATAGAGGGTGTGACATGTCGTATGCTTTAATCACATCTATACAAAGTGGGAAGAAAGGGGTAATTTCATGTCTTTTTTCTTGCAAGTGAAAACAGCAACACAATAGTGGATCGCTAAACTTGAAAGCCACACTGTTATTCAAGCAAGATACACTCGCTGGCTGGTGATTTCAATTTGTTTAACATTACACGTAACAAAATCTAACCAATATACATACTTTATATTCATTACTCGAGGAAGAAGTGCCCTGTAAATGTACAAATATCTGCAAATATGTTTGAAAAAAAACCATTTGTTGTCTTCAATTGTCATTTGTTTGTGAAGCTTTGTGTCATGCCATTTATACTCTGAGAATGAGTGAGTATGCCCCCAAACTCCCATAAATAGGACTGGAGAAAAAAATATCAAACGGAAGTTTTAAGAATCACTGGTGAATTTTAAATGGAAATTATTTCAAAACACAAATTGTGAAACATCTTGTTGATCTAACAAAGAAATATGGTGTATCGACATAAATAGTATTTTCTGTTAAATCATGAATAAATAATGAAATAAAGGCGCAACAAAAAGTGCTAGCAATAGAAATAGTGGTGATAGACGTTAATATTCATGCAAAGCAGCAAATTGTCATTTTAAGACATAGACAAATTTTGTTAGTTTGGATTCATAAAAATGTTGGCTGGTGATAAAGTTTTAGAATAATTATCTGTAACCTTTCAAAGTTAGTGTTACTGTGACGTCATTCATTACAAACTTGCAGCCTCGTTTTAAAAATCGTATCGCATAACATGACGTATCTAATTTACTCTGTAGATCACCATGACAATGCTTACTTTTTAAAATGCATATAATTAAAGTGCTATCGACGCTTTGATGTGTCCACAAACAAAACCTCTGGGGATAGTATGAAGACCTGGAGAGGAGTGCAGTTTTCTTTCTGGTAACAGGGGAAAAGAGTTAACGTCATCAGAAAGTTCTGGAGCTCGGATCGTGACCAATGTCTTAAACCTCGGTCTTTAAAATGTTGGAATGATCACTTCAGTGTTCTCAGTTGTCGAGGATAATAGATAAAGCAGTGGGCTCGGGGAGCTGGCGGTATGGTCATTGAGGTGTGCCTAGACGAAATTGTGACCAGATTGTGTGAAAGGCAAGGACTTTTGAGAGGTTAGACCCGCTCTGTGTGGTGGATGAAATGATGGAAGCAATCAACCACCTACAGTTGAAGTTGAACATTGACGATTTTAAAAGTTTTCTTGATGATCTTCGGCACGAATTTACCACAGAAGACCTGCAAGTTTTCAGGAACAGAGATTCTTTGATGATGATGATGATGATGATAACAAAGAAATGGTTTACAAACGCAGAAATTGCTTTTTGACTGTGTCAGAATTGCAGAACAGAATGGACGAATGGCAATAGAACACTGTCTGCTGTACTGAATAGAAACAACATGCATGACGACAGTGTGACATCATGCATTCTTTCATTAGTCCCGACCTTCTCAACATTCATGTATGGTGCATGGACATTAGACAAGAAAACAGAACAGAAAATTGAAGCCTTTGAAATATGGTTTTTTAATAGAAAAATTGGCATAATTGGATGGAAAGAAAAGAAAACAAACGATAAAGTCTTAAAACAATTAAAAATGAAAAGAGAACTACTAAGCATAATTCAAACAAGACAAATGCGATTTTTGGATCATGTTAAAAGACACAACAGCCTACTAAAAGTAATCCTGGAGGAGAAAATACAAGGTAAAAGAGGCAGAGGCAGTCCAAGACTAACATGGACGAGTAACATCAAAAGATGGACAAGTCAGCCTATGACAACCTGCACCATCAAAGCAAGAGACAGAACGGAATTGCGCGCCATAGTAGCCAACCTTTGATGCGGAGACGGTACTGCATGATAATGATTGATACAGTCTCGCTAACTACTACATTCTATACTCCTAGGTCCCACTAAAGTCTTAATTTAGCAACGGAAGACACAACAAGAAGACAGCCATTCAGAATTTTTACTTTTCTTAAATTGATTTGAGAAATTAAACCCATACAAGTGTTTTGGTCATTTTATGGTTTTGCACTTTTATATATTCAGAACGTAGTCAGGGAAACATTAAAGAAAACACGCTAAAAACAACTAGTTCAGAGATATAGTTCTTCTTCTTCTTCTTCTTTCCTTCCTCATTTGCCTTTCAGCGTCGAGGGGAGATATAATTTGCGGTCTTTTGCTTTTCTGTTCGCCTCTGCTGCTGTTATGTTTACTAGTGCTTCTATTATTCCGTCAACCATTCTTTTTCGTGGTCCACCTTTGGGTCTGGTGTTTTCACAACGTTTACTGAGGGCTCGTTGTGTTGTGTTTTGGTCACTCTGTCTTATCACGTGGCCAAACCATTTTATCTGTTGTTTTTTTTTATATATATATTCTATACAGGAGGTTATTCCTAGATTTGTTCTCAGTTCTTTATTTCTGATCTTATCTCTCAGGCTGTTCTATGCCCTTCTTCTAACACACTTCATCTCAGCAGAGGTTATTTTTCTTGTTGCTCTTGCTTCTAGGGACTTTTCGGAAACTGATTATTATCAAAATGGGCAGTCGTCCGACTCTCGTTGATTCTCTAATAAAACTGCAAAAGTACTTAAAGGGTACAATTTATAATGCATTAAAGTCATGGCCGTGAGATATCATCGCTTACGAAGCACTAGTAACTCATTAATGGTGTTTTTGAGAGATGTTGTGAGCTATTTTTGGTAGCTGGAGTGATAAATATTTACTTTTCTGGATTTGCTTCATAACATTGACATCTCAAACGACTTTTGTTTTCTTCTTGATCTAGTTATTAGAACAAACACTTTGGTACTTAAACTATGTTCGTTATGGGATAGACTTATCTTTCCTAGTAGCACATCCATAACTCGGCGCTGTGCAACACTCCTTATCGATAATGTCCTTGAGATCATTTAAAACAATTGGATCAAACGATATGAAATCATGATAGGAATGTTTATTCCTGACTAATAACCTTGACACTTCATAAGTTATTTTGTTTTCAGATTAAAATAGGTTGTCTCTTCCCATTATTAATCTGTCAGACTGTTTATTTCCTAGAATAAATACTCCAAGAAAATTAAATTGCTTAATTTTTTTCCCACGCATTTATACTCACCTTGTTATTCTTAGATCATTCATGCCTGTATTTCTATGGAAAATAAACATTAAATTGTGTTATGCAGCTAAACCTGTAGGTAGACGAGATAAACCTCGACTTTTCGGCAAGCGTTTTCTTTAGATACAAGACAACAAATACTAATTTTAAAAAAGAAAACACTAAATACTAATACTTCTCTCAGCATAGCGATATGATGCGATAGACGCGTGGGTCGGAAGAGGAAATTTAAAGACAAAGTTTCAAAAACTATAAAAGATGTTCACTCAAAGATGGCAATGAAGCGCGTGTTGTCATTATTCTCCGTTAGAGTGGGTTTAAAGATGGCTAGCGACCTCCGTTAGCGACTCTAATGTGTCTCGTACAGTGAGGACATGGATTTGTTGATTGTTGATCTGTAGCGGAAGATGATGCTGAACTGAAATTTAACCTCCAGTGTTACTGTCAATAGAAATGAGAAAGAGAGTTCATCGATGCTATATAGAACCAATTCTGACCTATGGAAGCGAATCATGGACAATAGACAAACAAATGAAAAGACGATTAGAGGCCACAGAGATGGAATTTCTCAGAAAAATTTTGAAAGTTCCCTGGACAGCTAAAAAGACCAATGAGGAAGTTTTCAAAGATGCCAACACAAAAAGGGAGCTCTTATAAAACATCAGAAAGAAGCAATCAACATTTTTCTGGCACATCATGAGAAGAGGAAAGTTGGAATACTTGGTTACAACTGGCAAAATAAAAGGAAAGAGAGATCGCGGACGACAAAGAGAGAAAATACTGGATAGCTAGGTGTCATGGCATGGAAAACAGTCAACAACAGAACTGATACGATGAACTGTAGATAGAAGATTGTGGAAGGACATGATCGCCAACGCCAACCTAACGGCACATGATGATGATGATGTTACTGTTACCTGGTGGAGCCATCTGTTACTTCTCTCTTACAACTTGCAGTACTATAATCGATCTTACTGTGCCAAGTCGAGAAATTAGCAGCCATTCTCTCCCAGTTAGCAGAATTGATACAACAACAATGTTAAATAAAGCAACATTGTTAAATACAAGTATATTTTAATCTCTTCTGTCGTCGACTGTGTAATATTCTGCATTTTTACAGTGCACTGTAAAATAGTTCCTTTGATGGCGATGGCTCAGACTTGCGAAGATCATCTCAGCTTTCATCTCATAGTATTGTGCAAAACAACTCTTATTTCCTTCGTGACTGAAATGCAACAGAGACAGAGGGAAGTAAATTCAGTCAAGAAGTGAGTGTATATATATCATACAATGTGTGCCCGTGCATTTGTTTCTGACTCCATGTTCTGCCATCTTACCTACAGCAGCTTCCTCACGCAAGAAATGGAGGTCGCAAAGCTTTCTAATGTGGTGACTATAAGGATTCCAAATTTCGCTCGCATGTAACATAATATGAAAAACAACTGTCGAGCAAACCTTCGATTTGTTTAGTTCTGGTCTGAAGATCGATGACAATTATAATAAATAATTGAATATTTATTTTAAATAGGAAACACCGAAGGACGACACAAACACAAATATACACGGACAGTGGTATTGCTACATCGGTTGGGAAAATCCACAAAAAACCTGGAAACATACAAAACAGTAGCCAGCCTTAACCATGATTTGAATTTGTGCCCTGTGGATCGCCTTGCCGCTAAAGAAACCTGCATTTCAGCACGCTACCAGTTTGTAATCCCCCAAAACATTGATTGTGCTGTTTGTGCTTGATAATAGGAAACTCGAAACACGATCGTGTCATGTAAATTAATTCTCAATCTGGATTTGCAAACCAATACTCTAATCACGTGACGGTGATGTGCATGATTTACTTCCTAGCAAATTATTTTTCTCCCGTGTGTTACCGGGGCCTCATTATGTGGGAAGTAAAGAATAGTGACACTGTGACCTTCCAGGCATGTCGTAAGAGGCGACTAAGGAGGTTGATCGATGGCTTGACAAGCTGTCATTGTAATAAGCATTGTTATGGAAACAGACCATAGATTTTAGAAGCAGTGATCTCTGCAGTATGTGCCATTTTGGCACGCAAGGTTTCTGTTTTTGAGATTGTGGTTCTGCCCTATGTGCCGTCTTCGGCTCGAAAGGACAATAGATAGATAGATAGATAGATAGATAGATAGATAGATAGATAGATAGATAGATAGATAGATAGATAGATAGATAGATAGATAGATAGATAGATAGATAGATAGATAGATAGATAGATAGATAGATAGATAGATAGATAGATAGATAGATAGATAGATAGATAGATAGATAGATAGATAGATAGATAGATAGATAGATAGATAGATAGATAGATAGATAGATAGATAGATAGATAGATAGATAGATAGATAGATAGATAGATAGATAGATAGATAGATAGATAGATAGATAGATAGATAGATAGATAGATAGATAGATAGATAGATAGATAGATAGATAGATAGATAGATAGATAGATAGATAGATAGATAGATAGATAGATAGATAGATAGATAGATAGATAGATAGATAGATAGATAGATAGATAGATAGATAGATAGATAGATAGATAGATAGATAGATAGATAGATAGATAGATAAATAGATAGATAGATAGATAGATAGATAGAAGTTATTTTTACTCAGAAAAACGAACTGGCAGTGCGTTAGAATGTTTGTGTATATATATCCATATGTATGGTGGCAAGATGCTGCGTCAATAGGGAAGGGTTCAATATTTAGTACAGGCTTCTATTGTTCTCTGTGTTTTCTCTTTTTGTGCCTTTAAAGAACGACAACACGCCTATTCATTAATTTGATGGCTACTGAATGGCAGATTGTCATTGAAGACATAATTGTTAGTTATTTGCTTCACCCATCAGGTGACATTCATCAACTCGTTTCATAGTTATAGTTAGAACGCCCCGGTATCACTACAAATGAATGAAACTCCATAATTGCGCAATCACCCGTGCCAGTGAAATCATCAGAATTAAAATTTCATCGAATAACAAAACAAAGAAAGGCAGCTACAGTCTCAACCATAGCAAACACAGCACACGAGATAAGGCATAGTAGCACTGACAGTGAACGCAACTGAACTGTCCTTCGTCATACGATATCATTCTTCGTAAGCAATCTGAAAATAGAACACCTTCCGATGAAACACACAGCTCACTGTGTGCACAGAGAACTATAGTCCGTTCAGATTCGTTTGCCGAGATGTTATGATTTATAATTCAAAAAGTTCTTGATTTCACATGATTTTTGGCATACGGTGTTAAAATGTCCATGTCACGAGAACATATGTGTTACTCGATGTCTAGCTATAACGGTTTTCTTAAAGCGGCGAATTCCTTTGATCTTTGCCCATTTAACTATTATTTTGACCCTAATCAAAATGTTTTACAGTAATCTAGTGCAACGATGACCCATAGGCGTGTCCATAAAATTTTACTTGGTGGCAAGTATACAAATTTTAAATTATATATAGAACTTTTGTTCGTAGAGTCAATTTGATATAGTTCCATGCTCTTGGTGTGAGTTTCCCAAATGTTGTCGCTGCCTTTCAAATACGTACATTTAGTTCCTCATCTAAGGAAAGTGTGGCTGTAATAGTGGATCCAAGATAGCTGAACTTCTGTACTGACTCAAGCAGGCTTCCATTCAAAGTAATGGTTGTTGGTTTGCTTATAACATATTTTTGATTGCTTGGGTGGTCTTGAACAATAAACTGTTTAACAAATCAACTAGGAAATTTTGCAAATCAAACTATTTATCTGTAGACTTAATCAGAGTAATGATCATTCAGAATCAGACGAGTCAAATAGGTCGATTACTGCTTTCGGCTGAACAAACAACAAACCATCCTTTTTCCAATATTCCTCTTCTTGTCGTAACACATGATCCTCACATTTTACCCAGTAGTCTTTATTTATATTTGATAGAGCCTGATTTGTAAGTGTCTCAACATCGCATAATTTGAAAGTTTTATTTGTATATGCTACGTGTCCTTTAACTTTTGCCCAAACTAGTTCTATAGGATTTAAGTGTGCATGATATGGAGGTAGTCTCAAACATCTATGGCCATGTTCTTGAATTAACTTGTCTATTTTAAATATCTTTGTACGTTGTGTCTGTTTTACAAGGCTAAGCAATTCGGGTTTCAAGTAGCTGTCGTTAACTTGTATGTGTTCTTTTATGAGCCACGTTTTGATTGCATCTTTTGTACTTGATGATGTTGGGATTCTATCTTCTACGTTAACTACGTTATGGTATGAAGCATTGTCCATTATCAGACAAGAAGGTCGATCTAATATTGGAAGGATACTTTTCTCGATCCAGTCTTTAAATGTGTGCCCATTCATTTCGGAGTGGTAGTCTCTATTGTCTATGGATTTTGAAATGAAAACGAGATGAGCATTCTGCAACAACCCATTATGTCTGCTACCTGCATGTGCAACTATCAAACGTTGCCCTTTACTGCTTGGTACTGATCTTTTAATACTTCCATCTGCTAACTGCCATTCCTTTAATGTTATGCTCAGTAAAATATTTTGCCTTTATATTCATTCTCACATAGACTTGCAGAAGATAATATGGATAGTGCCGCCTCCTTTCTGTAAATATTGAGATTTGCCTCTGAATTATGACTCGAACTCGAGTCTACGGCCGTGATTTTGACGTCACATAATTTCCGGTTTCGGCTAAAATGTCATTTTGTGCTAAACGGGAAATTTCATATGTAACATTTCTTTATAAAAATTTATAGTGGAAACATAACTATTTTAGGACGGTGCGCATTCAGCCGTGAAGGTCATGCCTATATATTAAAGAATCAGCTGTGAGATGTAAGCATCTACATAATCCCGCCGGTGTTTATAATATCGATTAACTTTTTTTTTATATAGGTTAAATAAGGCATCTTTGAAACTGGATCACATTTCTTTGGTAAAAAAATATTTTTATAGCGACATTAGTATTCTAAACCTAACTTCAAAAGATCAATGCAAATGAACAATAAGTTTTTGAAAAAAATAAATTAATGTCTAGGCAAACGAATGTGAACGGACTATAATCTCAATAGCTCCTTCAGCAAGCCGGACTTGGAATATGATGAGACTGCAACAAGGAACCTTTTCAGAAAGTACCTCAACGGTTCACTGCCGTCTATCCGCCATATTGACAGGAAGTCCTCTTGTTTCATAAAGTTACTAATCCCCTCTAAATTTACTTGACTATTTGTTTCAACTTAAACACTGTTTGATGTTTGTCATTATTTTAGCACATGAAGATTCTTCTGCTTCCATTTGTTGTGCATGTTAAAGAGATATTTGAGAAAAGATGTTTTATGATTAGTATGGGGTCAAGGCAAATAAATGCAAATAAATGCGAGGCTGCAGTAAAGCTAAACGCGAAGGAGAAAAGAAAAAAAAATAGAAAAAATGATATGGTTAAAGCTTTACGCAATTGAATGACAACACATATGTGAAGCACGTTTCGGCTCAATAGGCCTTCAACAGGAACAAACAAACAACACACCCACAAATATGTAAATAAATAAAACTAGCCCTACATAGCTAAATAATAATGAAGCATCCAAAACAAAATAATATTAAACTAATTGGAGAAACAAAAATGGTTCCCTGTATAGGGATCTATGTCCAGAAGGAGAATGAATGAGTGGCGCAAAATACGTACTTTAGTTGACCAGTCGATTGGAGGATCAACGGCAAATAAAGTGTTCTAACAATATATGGGGGGAGGGGAGACATTGTTTAGGTTACCTCGACATCTACGCCACCGGCGATGTGTATACATATCAACGCACCTATACATATATATATCTATATATATATATATATATATATATATAAATATACCCACATATATACATATATATAGACACATGCACATATAAACATACACACATGCACAAATATATATATACATATATATATATATATATATATATATATATATATTTACAAAGATATGTGAAAATGTGCGCATACAGCCTTACATACCCAGAAGAGTCCACACCGGGGTAAGTGTGCATACACCAAGGAGAAAGAATAGAACAGAAGAATAACTCGTGCTCGATAGCAAGAAAGAGTGAGATATCTCACAGTGGGACTCACCAAGAACATGTAAAAGGCAAGGTACCGTGTAGCACAGGTGGAAAGGGTAGTCTAGCATAAAAATAAGCAGCCCATACATCTCTCCTCTACTAGACCACACTGCGATACTTCGGTGGTCCGCTGTATCTCTCTTCCGTCTGGGCTGCTTACTTCCAAGTTATTTAGGACTGTTGACTTTTATATTTCCCATAAGTTGGAGGTACGTCCTTTTGTTCCCCATTTCTATTTTAAGTGTTGATCACAATTATCGTTGTTTGACTTTTCAGCTGGTTCTAATTTGTAATACTTATTAAGCTCGTTAAATTCATAATTTACTGGTTTGGCTTAAATAATCTGACTTGAAACTGTAAACTACTTAATGTTATCAGGGTGAGATATCTGTATATATTTGTTTTATAATTAAAACTTGACCTAAATATCAACGTAAGAACGGACCACAAGAATGAAAATAATATTAAAATTAATTATTTCGTCATTTTATTTGGCGAAGTCTGAACTGAATTTATTTAAAGAATTAAGATTGTTATATTACGTTCCGCCTATAAAAGCAGGGAGCTGCGATAGCTCAGTGGTTAGTGAACTGGACTACCACGGACAAGGGATAGGGTTCGATCCCAACCGACGGCTTCCGGGTTCACCCAGCCTTAAATGGGTACCGGATTTTTTTCTGGGAAAGTAAAGCAGTACGGGCGTAATACCGACCACATTACCCGAAAAATCATGTGCTGAAGGTCTGTAAAATACAGGGTCACTAACACCATATTTCCCTATACGCCACTTGGCGTGACGGGGGTACTTTACTTTACTATAAAAGCTACCGGCAAAGCTTTCCTACTCCCTGGAATTTAATGTGTCTTATGTATATTAAAGGTATACGGTCTTTACTCTAGATGCAAATTTCTCTAATCTATAGTCTATCATTAATTTCGGACACACTCTAAGGCTCCAACAAGAAGCGGACAGATACATTGAAAAAGAGAATACACTGCAAACGAAAAGAAAAATATTAACATTTCCTAAGGGCGCTGCAAAATCCATAGTCAACTCTGACTTACTATGGCTTTGGTTACTACTGCTACTATTTTTGGAACTCTTGTTTTTATGTTTTTGTTGTTTTATTTAAAGAGAGGGTACGGCTTTTTTATGATATTCAAATGCTTGTAGCGATGTACTCTTGAAAAATAAAAACGTCACCTGCAACAGTGCGATTGTGATAAACATCAATGGTGGACACACTACACTCAGATAAACATCACATTGTCAAAAGAATTATTTTTACCAATCTAACCATTATGTTTGTACTTTGACAATTTAATTCTTGAAATGATGACTAAGGCGTTCGTGCATTTTTTTTTCACCCATTTCATTTCTCTGTTTCTTTTATTTCAATCCCATTTTCAAACTCTATCAATGTGTTTCATTTAAATCTGTCAAAATCACACAGATTTCCTCTGTTTGAATATACTTTGATTATTTCTTGTGGTGTTTAGATGACATAGAACAGAATGTGAAGTAATGGAATGGTTTTGGCTTCATCAACTCTCAGGCAGTTATAAGAGACATAGTGTCATGTAAATTACTGCTAGCGGGAATCTATGCAACGATTACCCAACGAGTAAGAAAGGAGACAGAGAGCATTTCTTTATCGGTTTTTTTTTTCTGCTAAAATCATCTCGTTTGCTGTGAAAATCGAAGTTCTGTACCCCTATAGGATAGATAATATTTGTTAAAATTCCTTTATATATTCTATTATTTATTAAACACTGTCATATTACAACAGTATACTCGTATATAGAATTATTGTAGTGGGTTTAGAAAAAGAAATGTTAATTTAGAAGTCTGCAAGAAATAACATTGCACATTTTTGACACAAAGACACACACACACACAAACACACACACATCACATGCACAACACACATCATATACACCACATACTCCACACACACACACACACATCACATACACCACACACACATCACATACACCACACACACACACACACACACACAGAGATAGAGAGAGAGAGGGCACACAGGGTCGGTTTGAACGTATTTCGTAAGATGAACATTTCCGCTACACTTTTCCTGAAGATAAAGAAGCCACGGCAAGTATTGCACTTTACAGAGGCGAGATAACATAAAATACTCATAGTGAAACATAATCTAAATGATTTCAGTTTGTCAAAAATAAAGGTTCCGCTGAAACTATTCATGAAAATTACTTTATTTGTAATGACGTTAGCGAGGTGCTGTAATTCGATTACGATTAATGAGCGTTACTGGAATATTACATTACTGGAATTATTTCTAACCGTTGTCGATTACAAAAATGACATTGTTGTTAATTAAACGTTTTTGCAACTATTTAATACGTTGACATATTTTTTGTATTAGCAGTCGACTTGTGACTTGCAATTTAATAACCATGCTATAAGAACCAGTTTGAACTGGAAGAGACCTTGTCGCGTGAACAGCAATCGACACTAATTAGTTTACAACCCCGTTTTCTCTCATTAGAAGTGTCCCATATTTGCTGGTGAGATGGGCTTGAAGCATGAAATGTTTGCTGGTGAGATGGGCTTGAAGCATGAAATACTTGCTGGTGAGATGAGTCTGAAGCATGAAATGTTTGCTGGTGAGATGAGTCTGAAGCATGAAATGTTTGCTGGTGAGATGAGTCTGAAGCATGAAATGTTTGCTGGTGAGATGGGCTTGAAGCATGAAATGTTTGCTGGTGAGATGGGCTTGAAGCATGAAATGTTTGCTGGTGAGATGAGCTCAAAAGCATGAAATGTTTGGTGGTGAGATGGGCTTGAAGCATGAAATGTTTGCTGGCGAGATGGGCTTGAAGTATGAAATGTTTGCTGTTGAGATGGGCTTGAAGCATGAAATGTTTGCTGGTGAGATGAGCTCAAAAAATGAAATGTTTGCTGGTGAGATGAGTCTGAAGCATGAAATGTTTGCTGGTGAGATGAGTCTGAAGCATGAAATGTTTGCTGGTGAGATGAGTCTGAAGCATGAAATGTTGCTGGTGAGATGTGTCTGAAGCATGAAATGTTTGCTGGCGAGATGAGTCTGAAGCATGAAATGTTTGCTGGTGAGTTGAGTCTGAAGCATGAAATGTTTGCTGGTGAGATGAGTCTGAAGCATGAAAAGTTGCTGGTGAGATGGGCTTGAAGCATGAAATGTTTGCTGGTGAGATGAGCTCGAAGCACGAAATGTTTGCTGGTGAGATGGACTTGAAGCATGAAATGTTTGTTTGTGAGATGAGCTCGAAGCATGAAATGTTTGCTGGTAATATGGACTTGAAGCATGAAATGTTTGCTGGTGAGATGAGCTCGAAGCATGAAATGTTTGCTGGTAATATGGACTTGAAGCATGAAATGTTTGCTGGTGAGATGGGCTTAAAGATTGAAATGTTTGCTAGTGAGATGAGCTCGAAGCATGAAATGTTTGCTGGTAATATGGACTTGAAGCATGGAATGTTTGCTGGTGAGATGAGCTCGAAGCATGAAATGTTTGCTGGTAATATGGACTTGAAGCATGGAATGTTTGCTGGTGAGATGGGCCTGAAACATGAAATGTTTGCTGGTGAGGTGGGCCTGAAACATGAAATGTTTGCTGGTGAGGTGGGCATGAAATATGAAATGTTTGCTGGTGAGGTGGGCCTGAAACATGAAATGTTTGCTGGTGAGGTGGGCCTGAAACATGAAATGTTTGCTGATGAGATGGGCCTGAAACATCAAATGTTTGCTGGTGAGGTGGGCCTGAAACATGAAATGTTTGCTGGTGAGATGGGCTCAAAGCATGAAATGTTTGCTGGTGAGATGAATCTGAAGCATACAATGTTTCCTGGCGAGATGAGTCTGAAGCATGAAATGTTTGTTGATGAGATGAGTCTGAAGCATGAAATGTTTGTTGATGAGATGAGCACGAAGCATGAAATGTTTGCCAGTAAAGTTACCATAGACTAACTGCTGACCAGAGCAGAATTTGTGTTTTAACTCTGTTACTCCGAGTCCATGCTACCTTTGATAGAAATGATTTGAGTCCTCATTCTTGGCTGCCCCAATAGCCCATCGAATTATGTCTAATGAATACTGTTATTGATGTGGGGTGGGTGAGGTTGTTTGGTATTTGCTGTTGATGCCACCAAAAGGTTGGGGGGCCTCGGTATTCTAGTTGAGAAAAACCACCCAACTAGGCTACCGACGTTTGGACAACCTGTGTTCGGTTCCCGCTGGAAGCAGTGTGATTCATATTGTGGTTAGACTTTTTTTCAACACTTGGGTCGACCCAGCCACTGGCAAAAATGGGTACTAGGGTAGTACTCTGGAAAGGTGAGGAATACAGCCTCGCATCATGAGTTTCGATGCTTGAAGCGACACTGTCCAGAAGTCTCCGAACACATCTGGATAGGAGGCCTATGAAAAATGTGGGTGAAAACTCGCTTGCTTAAACGTCAATTGAAGTCTTGTACTTATTGAGTTATTTGCGGGTCATCATCATTGCACTCCGAACATGTCCATAGGTGCTCAGATCCCCTCTTTAGCAATTCCCGCAGTGTCCAGCGACTGACGACTCCAGTTCTATGTTGGTTGATAAGTCTTCTTACACGGCCACTAAGTTTCTAATTTCTGGCACATTGTATTAGAACTTAGCCAGAATGGAGATAACTGGAACAATAATTCACATCAGGAGAAATAGACGTAGTATTTTGGACAGTGTAAATGTGCGGATCACATATTAACAGTTAATTTATATGTGCGAATTCTTCTTTAGCATTCCAGGACAAAACGCGAATGGAACAGATTTATTTTTTTTTCTAAAGAATATGCTGCGGACAGACTGGACAGATGAACGAAATCACGTGTCAAGAAGATAAAAAGAGAGTATACAAAGGAAACTAAATAGAGGATAAAAGATAACTAAAAGAGAATCACACACGGAGAATGTGTGTGTGGAAAAAAAGACTATTTACAATTTTGAATCAAAATAATAGATACTTTACCCACATTCCTTTATAATATAAAATCATTGAATTATGGTTTGTTGTTAAATCAACATCCTGCACTCCGAACAAATCCAGAGGTACTCCGATATATAAGAGAAACTTGAAAGAGAATACAGAGGTACTCCGATATATAAGAGAAACTTGGAAGAGAATACAGAGGTACTCCGATATATAAGAGAAACTTGGAAGAGAATACAGAGGTACTCCGATATATAAGAGAAACTTGGAAGAGAATACAGAGGTACTCCGATATATAAGAGAAACTTGGAAGAGAATCCAGATGTACTCCGATATTAAGAGAAACTTGGAAGAGAATCCAGATGTACTCCGATATATAAGAGAAACTTGGAAGAGAATCCAGATGTACTCCGATATATAAGAGAAACTTGGAAGAGAATACAGAGGTACTCCAATATATAAGAGAAACTTGGAAGAGAATACAGAGGTACTCCGATATATAAGAGAAACTTGGAAGAGAATACAGAGGTACTCCGATATATAAGAGAAACTTGGAAGAGAATACAGAGGTACTCCGATATATAAGAGAAACTTGGAAGAGAATACAGAGGTACTCCGATATATAAGAGAAACATGGAAGAGAATACAGAGGTACTCCGATATATAAGAGAAACTTGGAAGAGAATACAGAGGTACTCCGATATATAAGAGAAACTTGGAAGAGAATACAGAGGTACTCCGATATATAAGAGAAACTTGGAAGAGAATACAGAGGTACTCCGATATATAAGAGAAACTTCGAAGAGAATCCAGAGGTACTCCGATATATAAGAGAAACTTGGAAGAGAATACAGAGGTACTCCGATATATAAGAGAAACTTGGAAGAGAATCCAGACCCTCGTGCATGAACTCCATAGAGCGGACTGGGATCTACAATGTGGGCAGGTCTCTGCTGACAATCTTGCATGGGCAGCGGCCATATTTAAGGCCTACTCTGCTCGATTTTAAACTGCCAAGGTTTCTTTAAAGTACTCGAGGGCTAACGGGACCTCCTTTTATTGCCGTTATCTGAGAGGGCTAGACATCGGATCTCACTACCCAAGAGATTCGGAGAGGGTAACTTCATAAAGAAACCGCGGATTAATTTTTCTTACTTTTGAAAAATCACTACTGCTTCTCGTAGAGTTTGATCCCGGGTCGTTACTGTCCTGAGACCGACGTCATACCTCTAGACTACCCAGCCCATCATTGAGTAATGTTTGTTATAAACGAGCTTTATGGATGCTGACAGTCTCAAGCGATCAAGATCTAAATATTAAACTCTTATTTGACTTCCAACTCTTGCCCTGCTTTTCGCTTTTAATCAAAACTTTACGTTTTCCCTAATTTTCTCTTCGCTTCATAACGCCAAGATCAATTAAAACCTTATATAACCTCTATCAATGTGATTTCCCAGAGATGTAAGCTCCCCTCTCCACCGCCAACGCGTCTGTTGTAGTAAAATGTAACGGTACTAACGTGTGTGGTTTCTTCACGTCACTCCCGCAACGTGACTGTAGTAGTGGTTTTGCGATATCGTACAGCGATACACACCCATATAAGTGCAGGGAAATGGAGATAACAATTAGAGTATTTCTCTATGGTTATTTCATCTTATTTATTATTTTTATTATTTAAACAGATATGTTGAAATTAAGGGAAAATGTATATAATATTTATGACAATAAATGTTCTAAGGACATTTAGGTCGCACGCACTTAATAAAAATTAAACACTGAGAATTAGAATCAATGATACAAGATGCATGAACTTTGACCGTTTTCTATGACGTATTACTGTTTGTCTACTTCTCCTTTTTATTCTTCTTTTTCGGCGGTTGTGTTCTCATTATTATTATTCCTACTGGGTTTTGGTAATTAAAAGGACGCTATGTGGCGTATGTTGTATTGTGATTTACAGAGCAAGCAATTTTTGCGCCTTTCCACAAACGCTTTCAGTTGTACATTGCACCGAGTCACCCTCATTCTCAATATCTTCGTATATATTGGCTCAGTTTCGATTATTTCTTTCTAAATCTACTATCTACTGTGGAATGGTGGATTAAGGTCTTGATCAGCTCATAGTTGCTAATCCCTAAGCAAACATATATGAATCGCTGTCTGTTTTCATCTCATGTATTGACTAGTGTTATATCCTCACAGTTCTTAATATAATTAGTGTTCTGTAATTCTTTGAAATAAATAAAACCATTATCTCTGTTCTTATAAAAGCTGTTTACTCTAATGTGTTTTGCCCCCCCCCTCCCCCACCCCACCCATTATCTCTCTCTCTCTCTCTCTCTCTCTCTCTCTCTCGCACACACATACACAAATAAATAAAACTACTTTTTAGTAAAGGAATATAAAATAAAATAAATAAGCTTCTAGTTTAAAAAAAATAAAAAATAAAATGAATTATTCAGATGTTTCCAAAATAGAAGAAGTGAAATATGTTGTTCACCGAAGTGCAGTAAGTAGTTATAGCTCGTTTCAAATCACTTGCCCAACTTCAAAACGCTATTGTTCAGTAACCGTTTGTTAAAAACTGTTGAAATTTTCCAAATGTTATTAGAATGCAAAAGACCCTTTAAATGTATATTTAACAAATATCTTGCAGCTGCAGTTTTCTTAAAGCGGCGAATTTCTTTGATGTTTGTCAAAATTGTAAATTGTGAACCCTAAATAATAGAAATTACCGTAGTTGCTGGTCTATGATTAATTTTCACTAGGTAAAGGCGTGGTCGTAATGGGGAAATACCAGGAGAATTATTGTCTTCTCAGTTCGAGAACGGACGATAATATCAAGGTATACCTGTATGTCCAATTTTCATAGTTGTGTGGTCCTGATAAGGACCGTTTGTTGAACTAATTTAAGGTAATATAGGGGCCAACATTGGGGGGGGGGGGCTATATACTTTCATTCTGAATCAGACGAGTCTAAACGATTAATAACTGTTTGGGGTTGAACATTCCACAAACCATCATTTTTCCAATATTCCTCTTCCTGTTTTAAGACGTGGTCTTCACATTCAGCACAATAATCTTTGTCTATATTTAATAAAGCGAGATTAGCAAGAGTCTTTACATCGCATATTTTGAATGTTGTATTTTCATCTGCCACTTGTCCTTTTAATTTTGCCCAGATTAGTTCTATTGGATTTAAATGAGCATGGTAAGGTGGCAGCCTCAAACTTATATGACCGTGCTCTTGGATAATCTTATCTATATGAAAAATCTTTGTCCTTTGTTTTTGCTTTACTAGAGATAGTAATTCAGGTTTTAAGTACATGTTATTAAATTGTATGTGCTCCTTTGTGAGCCATATCTTAATAGCATCTTTTGTACTGGATGACGTCGGGACTTTATCTTCAAGTGCAACAATGTTGTGGTCTATGGATTTTGAAAGAAAAATGAGCTCTGCATTCTGTATTAGTCCATGTTGTCGACTACCTGCATGAGCAATTATCAAGCGCTGTCATTTGCTGCTAGGTATTAATCTCTTAATCTTTCCATCTGATGACTGCCATTCCCTTTGGTTAGTGTGGTGAGCATTGATCCATGTTTCATCCAAGTACACAATATCATAACCTTGCTTGCGCACCTCTTTTACTTCACGTAAGTACTTGCTTCTCATGACTACTATATGTGGCTTCTCACAGATGTTTCGTCCATTGGGATACTTTCTGAATGCAAAGCCTGCCGCTCTCACATTCCTCCATAATGTAGACTTTGATATTTCAATACTGTTGTTCTTTTTCAGCGAAACTTTTAATTTTCTTATTGTAACAGTTTCATTCATACCCAACATTTTGCGAATTTCACGTCTACACCTCTGAATGAACGGAAATGGAACACACTATTTCTCAAGTGTCTAATTGTGTCAAAAAAACCACGACGAAAGCGTGAAAACACGTCAATTTTTACCGTGTATGGACTTTTACTCGCTATTTTTAACTTAAAATACTGTAAACATTAAGTTTTGACTACATCAATGGGTCGTTATAAATGTATATAAATGAAATAAGCAACAATAATAACCAAATGTTTTTTTTTATGAAATTAATTACCTGTTGGGTTCTAATCATTATAACTTTACATGCAAATTTTGAACATCTTACAACAAGCGGTTAAAAAGCTATCGATTTTAAAAGTTGGGCACGAGTTATGAAACAACCTATATATCTCTTATTTTAACCCTGATTTCTTATGGTGCACTACGTATCTGGTGAGATTTTGCAGAGGGAAGATTTGTGTGGCTTTCTGGTTATTGGCGATTGTGTAGTATGAGTTATTCTTATACTGAACCTGTTTGTATTCTATCCATGCATTATTTTCATTGTTGCTCTTTTGTTCTCTAGTCTGATGTGCACATGCTGTATGCTCATATCTCCCTCTAAGTTGTTGCGCTTGCTCGGCCGTGCAGTTTCTGATTTGCGCACATAACAATATTGACGCCCATTTTAATTTAGGAAATTCTGTAGTCTTGGCCACCGTATATTTCTGCCATTTACTTAATGACCGCATTTAAATAGAACTCTGGAGTGAATATTGTCTTCATCCACAGAAACTATAGTCACATTTAATGCTACGAAACTCATAGACGTCTTTGAATGCGGCGGACGCCAGTTGGTTCATGTAACAAAAGGGCCTTCCAAACTGAGTACGTAGTTGCTACCTTAATGTTTGGGAGCGATAGCTCAGTGGTTAGTGAACTGGACTACAAAGGACAAGAGGTCAGTTTCGATCTTGACCGACGGCTTCCGAGTTCACACAGTCTTAAATGGATATCGGATTTTTTCTTTAAAAGTAAAGCGGCACTGGCGTTATACCGACCACCACATTACCCCAAGATTCATGTGCCGAAGGTCTGTAAAAATTATGGTCAATAACAACATATTCGCTATACGCCACTTAGCGTGACAGGGGTACTTTACTTTTTTTTAACCTTAACGTTTGGATCTTCTTCTATGTCGAGGACTAAGATGGCTGGGGCATGTCCAGCGATTGGAAGAAAAACGCATCCCCAAGCAAATACTGAATGGTGAACTAATACAAGTAAAAAGACAAATCGACAGCCCTAACTACGATATAAAGATATATGTAAATCATCTCCGAATGACTTCTCCATCTGTGAAAATGACTGTGAACATCTGGCAAGTGATCGCATATCATGGAGAGTATGTATAAGGAATGGTATAACATCATTTGAGACTGAACTAAGCCAACAATTAGAAGAGAAAAGACAAATGGAAAAGGATGGAAAACCCTGTGGATCAGTGGGCCTGAATTGTTCATTCTGTGGTCGTGTGTGTTTGTCAAACATTGGTAGAATTAGCCATGAGAGAAGCTGTTCGACAAAACAAAACCTCAAAAACAAAAAAAGAACACAATAGCCTCACTAGACTGACAAGAGGAAATAGGCCATACAATGTTTGGATGTTCAAAGTGCTCACAAACATTGCTTAGTTCGAAAAGGCCGACATTAGAGAAAATAAGCGTAATGACTCACGTCTTTTGATGTCTGATAAAAGAAACGAGAGTTGGAACATTAGAAATGTGGGCAATT
This sequence comes from Megaustenia siamemsis, assembly GCA_032433765.1. Classification (NCBI taxonomy): domain Eukaryota; kingdom Metazoa; phylum Mollusca; class Gastropoda; order Stylommatophora; family Ariophantidae; genus Megaustenia; species Megaustenia siamemsis. The sequence goes on along the minus strand of JAVIAB010000092.1, from coordinate 71,679,860 downwards.
CTGGAGCAATGCACTCAAGAAACGAGCTTACTTTACGATGCTATAAGAAGTTGTTGAGATAATCGGGAGTGGTGGTGACTCTGCGCTTGAGTTTACCTTGAGATCGACCACAGATTTCCCATGCGAGTTAAACAGGAAAGCGGAAATAGGATATTACCAGACGAAGGATGAGTCGCACATAGAAGAACATACACACTTAGATTTAGAAGTAAAAATGTCGATGGCTATATCGGGGAAGCCGTAAATCATATTGACAATGCATACTCTCATTCTGAGGGACATTTCCAGATGATCTGAATATGTAGGTCCCTAAGTTATTCCCGTGTGTTACCGGGGCTTCATTATGAGGGAAGTAAAGAATAGTGACACTGCGACCTTCCAGGCATGTCGTAAGAGGCGACTAAGGAGGTTGATCGATGGCTTGACAGGCTGTCACTGTAAAAAGTGTTGTTATGGAAACAGAACCATAGATTTTAGAAGCAGTGATCTCCGCAATATGTGCCATTTTGGCATGCAAGGTTTCTGTTTTTGAGATTGTGGTTCTGCCCTATGTGCCGTCTTTGGCTCGAAAGGACAATAGATAGAAGTTATTGCACATGCAAACAATTTTCATTTTTGGACTGGATAGTGGGAACGAGATTATACAAAAAAGGTACTCTGCATTTTCAGAAAGAAAATCATGACGGCAAAAATGTTTCAAGTGATTGAACTATAATGATAAAGTAAATAGTGAAACAAGTCAATAATTTACTGACATATCACACTATTTGATTACAAATGGTGACTTTGTAGAACTTCCAAATGTTGTTGATATCTGTGGGGATATTTCAGGCTTCTAGTGCTAGTTATAAAAATGGATTCATTCTCTTGCAATAATTAAAAGCAAGTAAAGAAAAAGGGAACTGGACTACAAAGGACAAGAGGTAGGGTTTCGACCCCAATCGACGGCTTCCGGGTTCACCCAGCCTTAAATGGGTACCGGATTTTTTTTCTTGGAAAGTAAAGCGGAACGGGCGTAATATCGACCACATTACCCCAAAAATCATGTGCTGAAGGTCTGTAAATGTTATGTTCACTAACACCATATTCCCTAAACGCCACTTGGCGTGACGGAGCTCTTTATATTTTTACTTACTAAGGAACAAGCTTGAGTCGTAAAAGTCTAATGATTTATTTGTGTATATTTTCCTTTAAATTAGGCTTTAATGTATTTATTGATAATCTATTCTTAATGTTGTTTTAAATATTAAAATTTCATCAGATTAAAGTATATGTTGAATAAAACAGTACATACTTATGCTTGAATTTTAATTATTGGAATAAAATAGCACAAAAGTAATTTTCCGTTGAAACTCCGAGATGGACAAGCTGCATGAATGTCCCCCAGCAGCTATTAATTGAAAATATCTGTGCTCAAAGTACGAAACGTTGCTTTCAGTGGTGGTGCTAAATGAGAGGAAACATTGAGTATGTTTGTGCTGCAGGTTACTTTGGTCTCATTCTGCTGAGACATCCAACAAATTTAATTCTTTGATCTAATCATTCATCGACGTTGACCCTAGACTTTTTTTTCATCAGAACATCACTAATAACTCTAGCGAGCCTTGTTTTATTTGCATCATTTGTAGTGCATTCTTTTTATAATTGATGTTTGTTTCTTCATCAATATTTATTGGAATTTTGTTGATTTGTCTTTACATGTTATCGACCAATTTTATTTGATCTGGAAGAATCCCTACTGGTTTAATGGTGTTCATTTTTAACACAACTCAAAGATGTTTAAACATGTTTGATGTTATTATGGTTTATCCCAGGATATGGGTGAACACAATGTCCACGTCATCCAAACTTGAATACTTCATAAAATCTTATCAGTTTCTCTTATAATATTGTGATTACCCAGACCTCTCATATGTACGTCATGTATAAAACGTCTATGCATGTCTCTCATTGCCTCAAAAATTACTCGTAAAACGCCTATGTGTGTCTCTCATAGCCTCAAAAATTACTTGTAAAACACCTATGTGTGTCTCTCATAGCCTAAAAAATTACTAGTAAAACGCCTATGTGTGTCTCTCATAGCCTAAAAAAATTATTTTTAAAACGCCTATGTGTGTCTCTCATAGCCTAAAAAATTACTTCTAAAACGCCTATGTGTGTCGCTCATAGCCTCAATAAAATTACTATTAAAATGCCTATGTGTGTCTCTCATAGCCTAAACAATTACTTGTAAAACGCCTATGTGTGTCTCTCATAACCTAAACAATTACTTGTAAAACGCCTATGTGTGTCTCTCATAACCTAAACAATTACTTGTAAAACGCCTATGTGTTTCTCTCATAACCTAAACAATTACTTGTAAAACGCCTATGTGTGTCTCACATTGCCTCAAAAGTTACTGTTAAAACGCTTATGTGTGTCTCTCATTGCCTCAAAAATTACTGTTGAAACGCCTATGTGTGTCTCACATTGCCTCAAAAGTTACTGTTAAAACGCTTATGTGTGTCTCTCATTGCCTCAAAAATTACTGTTGAAACGCCTATGTGTGTCTCACATTGCCTCAAAAGTTACTGTTAAAACGCTTATGTGTGTCTCTCATTGCCTCAAAAATTACTGTTAAAACGCTTATGTGTGTCTCTCATTGCCTCACCGAGTTCTCTCAGACTGTTTATTTTCTGCCTCTACTGTCACCACACAATGGTCAGCTTAGAGAGATCTGGGAAAGTTCAATTATTACTTTCTTACATTACTCTGCGCTAATTTGTACAATTAATTGTGACAGTTTTACGAAATAATTGACAAAACAAAGTAACTAACAGTTTCGGTATTCAAGATGTCATCGCTATACATGGACACTAGACAAACATAAGATACAAAAATTTGCATGAAACATGTGTAATCTTATGTTTATATAGTGTCCTTATATGTTGATAAAGGCTCGATAATCGAAACGTTAATTTATTTTGTTCTGTCCGTATTTCCTTCTTTCTGTTTTGATAGTCCTTCAAAGGGTAACTTTCAATTTTCCTATCTCTTTTATTTCTGTTGCCGACTAGTATTGAACAAATGGGCGGAGATTCTACTTCTACTACTGCCTTTCACTAACAACAAACAGCGATTAGGTCAAATGGTGGTAAGTGGGTGTAGTTGCGTTGTGTCGTACCTTACAACAAGCTGTGGCATTCGCTTGTTTCAGCCAATTACTTCCAATTTCCACGAGACAATTTTGGGTGCTGAGTTTGACTTCCCTTATGGTTCATTACCTGCTTCACCTATTGATTTTTTCTACTACTATGACCTGTTCATGTGGTGTTGCAGTGGTGAACTAATCGCTTCTAATGCATTTATCCGCACACAAACAGTCAGTTATGAGTTGCTCATCGTTTCGATTTGATACTTCGGCCCAAAAGTGGAAAGGGGTACGGGAAGGGGGTGAGGGGTGTTCTGTTTTCAGCCCATGAAAGGCCATCTTCTCCGTCTTCAAACGTATGTTCCCACTCCAATTTAAACTCTTTAAACGTATGTTTCCACTCTAATTTAAACTCTTTAAACGTATGTTTCCACTCCAATTTAAACTCTTTAAACGTACGATTCCACTCCAATTTAAACTCTTCCAACATATGTTTCCACTCCAATTTAAACTCTTCAAACGTATGTTTCCACACCAATTTAAACTCTTCAAACGTATGTTTCCACTCCAATTTAAACTCTTCAAACGTATGTTTCCACTTCAATTTAAACTCTTTAAACGTATATTTCCACTTCATTTTGTTATATGATCTTCCCTCAGCGAACTTATTTTAGTTAGATGGTCTTTCTTCAATGAACTTTATATCTGTTATATGGTTTTTGTTCAGCGCACCTATATAAATTTGAACATGTATTTAAACATTTCTATTTTCGTACTTGACCTTAATTCTTTGGATTTCCATATGTTTCCTAGGGTAATGAAGGCTTTTCTTGCTTTTTGTTTCTTTAAAAAAAAAAAAAAGTAAAGTACCCCCGTCCCGCCATGTGGCGTATAGGAAATATGGTGTTAGTGAGCATAAATTTTACAGACCTTCGGCACATAATTTTTGGGGTAATGTGGTCGGTATTAAGCCCGTGCCGCTTCACTTTCCCAGAAAAAAAAATCCGGTACCCATTTATGGCTGGGTGAACCCGGAAGCCGTCGGTTGGGATCGAACCCTACCCCTTGTCCTTTGTAGTCCAGTTCACTAACCACTGAGCTATCGCGGTTCCCTTTTTGTTTCTTACTTCTTTGAAATTACTGCCATATATGTCTCTGAAGTGATCTCGACCATATATGTCTCTGAAGTGATCTCGACCATATATGTCTCTGAAGTGATCTCGACCATATATGTCTCTGAAGTGATCTCGACCATATATGTCTCTGAAGTGATCTCGACCATATATGTCTCTGAAGTGATCTCGACTATATATGTCTCTGAAGTGATCTCGACCATATATGTCTCTAAAGTGATCTCGACCATATATGTCTCTGAAGTGATCTCGACTATATATGTCTCTGAAGTGATCTCGACCATATATGTCTCTGAAGTGATCTCGACCATATATGTCTCTGAAGTGATCTCGACCATATATGTCTCTGAAGTGATCTCGACCATATATGTCTCTGAAGTGATCTCGACCATATATGTCTCTGAAGTGATCTCGACCATATATGTCTCTGAAGTGATCTCGACCATATATGTCTCTGAAGCGATCTCGAATATCTTTTCTCTAATTAAATAGCATTTTTGTACACCACGTGACACATCGATCGCATATTTTGTTTTGAATTACCATAATACTGTGTGTTTTTTTATGTAATTGAATATTTATTTTCAATTATTTTTTTTACCTGCACACTTCGCAATCACAAGATTTCAAATAACCCAACAAAAAACTTCACAAACAAACAAAAAACCACAAACAATCAAATAACTTCATTTCACACCCATGGGCTGAGACTCCAACCACTTAACTAAACGTTCCAGCCATAAAGTATCTATTGATTTCACAGATCATTACTTTATAGTATCGATCTAGTCAGACCTTCTGATTGTTTAGAACGCCTTCTCTTCCTGGAAATAGTAAAACCAACACAGAATTCCAAAAGAATTTGTCTATTCAAATTACACTGTAAAAAGAACTGTCGTTTAATAAAATAGAATTGTCACATTTTATCAATAAAATGTGGCAAATAAAATGTGGCATTAAAAATAGGCATTTGGGTAATTTGTGCTTTTTAATTAACTTTTTAATCAGGGTTTATTTGGTGCTGAACTCCCTGTTTGTTTGTTCAAACTCTTTCTTATCTGAAAATGCAAGTACAAATCTGTTATATCTGTATTTGTATGCTTCAGGGAGATTGTCATGTTGTTAACCATTTTAATTTGTGATAAATGGCTCAATACGTCGAACAGGTCACGGATTAACAACGACCAGCAATTAATTGGTGTCACATTGTGTCATGATAAATCAATGAATCAGAATTGATCAAATCTTATATGACCTCTCCGTGATAGTCCGGTCAAGCGAGTAAATGCTGAAGAGAAAACGAAGAGCTCGTATCCGTAAATACGATATTGAAGTCGAAAGAATTGGGTAGAAAGATTTGGCTAGTGTATTCTTCTTCTTAATCCTCAGAACTCTGCGCGATGGTTGCCAAAGAAGTAATAAATATGTTCAAACTTTTTAGAGACACGTTCAGGCTTTGAAACTGTTTTTGTTTGTTTGCTTGTAGTCCGGTTGATTGCCTTTATCGCGTTCGCCATACTATAGATGTGCTGAGATGTGCTCATCAAACTTGCCAACAACTTATCCAACCTAGTGTACTCAGCTTTATACAGCAGCATCTAGTTGTTTTGTATGACTGCTTTCATGTGTATTTTAGTCTCAAGTATTATGATCAGTAGGGAAAAGGGAGCAGCGGGTGTCAAATGTTTGGGAATCACTGACCTAGAAAACCAAGCCTGCGATTGATCGGATCGTGCCTTGCTAAAAATAAGGCAACACATTCTCCCCGGGCCCCCAAGTTTATAATAAAAACAAGTGTAAAGGAGGACTGAGAGCACTATGACATGGCAATAATAAAATACCCTGAATTAATGTTTAGAAACATTTCGATCTACAATTTTATTGTTGTCTATTATATTATTAACTTGCTAAAAGTATTCGTTACTATTATTAACAAATGTAGAGTATTAATTGCAGCTTTTAAATATGAATTTGTCAAGAAACAGCTTTTATTTAACAAGTTAACATTTAAACGTGGCTAAAATAATATCTTGGAATTGTATCTGTATGCAACTCCATTAAACAGAAATAATTGCATCGATAAATCTTGAAATCAATAGCGTGACATCTAGAATGTAAAAAGAATTGATGGCCCCTTTGGACTGCTTCCAAACAGCAAATTGCTTCTTCCTCTTATTCTTCTGCTGCTATCATAGCTCGTTCATACAAGGATTCCTGACTCTCTAATGAAGGCTGTTGTCTGTTTCAGTGATTCGTTAGCCTGTAGAGTTTTGCTTCCATGGAGGTGGGATGGGCCACACTGACCTCCTCAGGTCTATATATTGGTGGCAATCCTGTAGAACGTGTTTTGTTGTCATGTTATCCAGGGTACAGTGACATTGACTGGTAGTTCCTATTTTGAGTTTAGTGAATATGTGGTTTCTCATTCTGTTGTGGCCAGTGCGTAGACGAAGTATGATGACTTCTATCCCTCCTTGAAGTTGGAAGGTATATGTCCCTTTCGGTTATACTTTGGGTGTTCATTTTCCCCTTTTTTCTTGATACTGGCCTTCGATTATGGATTTGGCTTCATCGAAGCTGACCAGATGGTTCTCTTGTGGTAATCCTTAGCTAGTTTGTCTGCGCACTCCTTTCCTTGTATATAATACCGTGATGGTATCTACTGGAAGACCACTCTCTGGAAGTTATTGCACAATTGGTCGGTCTAGTGTTGTTCTCAAGGCATCTAGCTCACTGTTCATGTGTTTTTTTTTTTTTAGAGTTGTTAGAACTGCCAGTGCTCTTTGCCAGTATCACCAATTTCTTGTGCACGTTTTTTTTTGTTTGTCTGAATAGCCAGTTTTGCAACATCTTCGATGGTTTCAGTTTCTGCTTTATAGTTGTTTGAGAATTTCCCAATAGATACAGCAGATTTAAAGAGCAGCTTAAGTCTTGTTGCACGCTTTTATTGTTGTCAGACGTTTAGAGAGCCAACAAATTACGCATATGGAATGAATAAACGATAAACGTTGATTATTTTTTTAAGGGGAGGGACAGGCAAACAAATATTAAATTTCAGTTATGTCACTTGTTGTACAAATGTGAATCATATGATGAATCTTAAATGGCGATGAAAGAGTCATTGTACCAGTGTCATTGTCCTTAAGTTAACAGTTATGATACCAAAGGCACAAGATAATGTTCATTTTAACGTTATCGCATTGCAGATGTAAAAATAGCTGCTTCACTTGAAACATGAACAAAAGAGGAGCAGAGAATGTCGACTGTCAACTGGTATCTTTACCTCTAGTTTTGAAGAAATGAAATTACAACAGTTCATAAATTAAATGAAGTCGAAAACCAGTTATAAACAAGTGAGGCAGGAAGTAAAAAACATTTTTTTAAATTCAAGTTGTGAAGCTTGTTCATTTAACTTTTTGAAGAGACAGTAAAATGAGTGTCTGAGTGATGTGACATACCCGCAAATATCTTCCCAAGATTAGCACATTTAGGTACTAAAGTATATTGTACGGTTAGGACAATTGGATAACGGAGAAGAGGCTAGAAAATCATCAAATTTATAACAAAATGCGATTAACGTTTTTAGGAATTGTCATATATGACCAACGTAGATGTTCACAAGATTTGAACAGTTGATTCAATTCGGAAAAAAAAATTGTATAAGATCTACATTTGGAACTACTATATACAGATAATACATTCTGATAATATATTCAGTCACGTGCTTTCAGATTCAGAAGTCAGCAGATAAACTGACGCACGTAAGAATCGTGCAAGGTCAGTCGGCCCACTTTAGATTGCCAAGATGCTACATGACTAAACACTTGACAGAATGGAAACAGTTCTGACAATCTGATTGTCTTCTGTTTACAAAGTTATATATAAAGAATCTCCTGTCACAATCATAAGTGTGGCGGAGTGACTGTGCCGGTGTATATTTTGATTCAGTGGAACATCAATATTTCTATTCTATATGGATTATGTGTCAAGTTTCCAATTCCAGAGAATGATATAATGTGATCTCAAATATCATTAAGCAGGATAGACATATAGAATTTTGTTTTTTAAGAGTGTATATAATGGAGAAACAATCGCGATCATACAGAGCAAAGAATCGCAGATTGTATCTCCCCTCGACGCCAACGGCAATAGAGGAAGGATAGAAGAGGAAGAAAAATCATAAGTGTCATTACCATCCATTTATCCTTCAACACTTGCTGCAGTGTTAACATCCACAGTTATATTGAAAAGATTCATACATGACTTACTGAAAGTTTTACTCACTGGCTACTCAAAAATGCTAATTAACCTACCAAGAAAATTTGTTGATGGTAAAAAAAAAAAAATATGAACATAAGCACAATATTCCAAATACAATGTTTGGGTTTGATATTCTGTCCGTATTTTTTACCAGTAGGGGTGACTATTTACAGTTGAAGACGGTCAGCCAAAGTATCGGGCGGACATCATCAATGCCCTCCGAAATTTGGGAAGGGCACAGGACTTCATTAACCATGAGTCCACGTCACTCCTTCGGATGAAAGAGATGGGAGTTAAGATAGGCACAGCCAGAAACTAGAAACTTAGTGGGCGTATAAAAAGACTTATCAACCAACACAGAACTGGAGTCGTCAGTCGCTGGACACAGTGGGACTTGCTGGGGAGGGAATCTGATCACCTATGGACATGTTCGGAGTGCAATGATGATGACCCGCACATAACTGAATAACTCAATTTTCACAGTGCTTCAAACACGGCATGTTCATTCTCTGTACAATCTGTCTACCCTTTTTTGTGTCGTAACAAAACTGACAACTTACAGGACAATGATTCGGTGTCTCTACTTTAGGGTTTATTAGGACTCGCATCGTGTGTGCATTTTTAGAATCAGAATTAAGCGACAACATCGATTCTTAAGCTCTGGTCCCAGCTCTCCTTTGTGGTCCACAAAAGCTTAACTCTTTCCATACGGAAGCTTTTTATTGACGCAACAGAATAGATTTCACAGACAAAATTGTTCATGATTTTAAGAATCAATTTACATATTTATATTTATCTAACATATAACATATTATATATGAATGTTTAGATAATTGAACAAGATATAAGATTTCACCAATATCCAGATGATATAAGACATGTAAAAATAATGGTTTGATGGAATTCACACTAATCAAATTGAGCGTGGCGCACTATACGGCGAAACGTACGTTACCAGAATCGCATTGGCGCACAGTGCGTCGAAACGTACAGAATGAGTTAAGGAAATATTATTGTTTGCAACTGAAATAAAAAAGAATATGTATGGTTATTTGAATTAAAACAAAAAGGAAGGAAAATGAAACGTTGAATGAAATCTTAATAGCAAGGAATGTGCGTCGGTTGGTTCCACGTTACAGGGTACAGGTTCCCAAGATATGTAATTGCAACACTGTGTTGTATTACGATAAAATGTACGAGGCCATAAAACCATCAAAATTGTGAAGATAAAATTAATAAATCAATAATATTTTAGTACCTCGATACTAAACATACAGATCCTGCTACAAAGAGCACAGACTATGTTACAGCAAGCAGCATGGGTGTATACAAAGTAAGAAAATTGTAGAAGAAAAATTGCAACTGGCTATATCAATGAAAAATCATTGAGTCGGTTCATTGAGTCGGTTCATTTGATGGTGCATAACTATTAGCAATAACCTCAAAACTGCGTGCTGAAGGTAATGAATGTTAGTACCTGCTGCACGTAATGAACGTTACTGACTGCTGCAGCTAATGAACGTTAATACCTGTTGCAGGTAATGACCGTTAGTGCGTTCTGCAGATAATGAACGCTAGTGTCTGCTGCAGGTAATGAACGTTAGTACCTGCTGCAAGTAATGAACGTTAGTACCTGCTGCAGATAATGAACGTTAGTACCTCCTGCAGGTAATGAATGTTAATGTCTGCTGCAGATAATGAACGTTAGTGCCTGCTGCAGGTAATGAACGTTAGTGCCTGCTGCACGTAATGAACTTTAGTGTTTGCTGCAGGTAATTAACGTTAGTAAATGCTGCACGTAATGAAAGTTAGTGTCGGCTGCAGGTAATGAACGCTAATACTTGCTGTAGGTAATGAACGTTAGTGTCTGCTGCAGGTAATGAACGTAGTACCTGCTGCACGTAATGAACTTTAGTGTCTACTGCAGGTAATGAACACAGTACCTGCTGCACGTAATGAACGGTAATGTCTGCTGTAGGTAATGAACGTTAGTACCTGCTGTACGTAATGAACGTTAGTGTTTGCTGCAGGTAATGAACATTAGAATCTGCTGCAGGTAATGAACGTTAGTGTTTGCTGCAGGTAATGAATATCAGTGCCTGCTGCAGGTAATGAACGTTAGTGTCTGCTGCATGTAATGAACGTTAGTGTCTGCTGCAGGTAATAAACGTAGTACCTGCTGCACGTAATGAACGTTAGTGTCTGCTGCAGGTAATGAACGTTAGTGTCCGCTGCAGGTAATGAACGTTAGTGCCTGCTACACGTAATGAACGATAGTGCCTGCTGCAGGTAATGAACGTTAGTGCCTGCTGCAGGTAATGAACATTAGAACCTGCTGCAGGTAATGAAAGTTAGTACATGCTGCAGGTAATTAATATTAGTGTCTGCTGCAGGTAATGAACATCAGTGCCTGCTGCAGGTAATGAACGTTAGTGTCTGCTGCACGTAATGAACGTTAGTGTCTGTTGCAAGTAATGAACGATAATGTCTGCTGCAGGTAATGAACGTAGTACCTGCTGCACGTAATGAACTTTAATGTCTGCTGCAGGTAATGAACACAGTACCTGCTGCAAGTAATGAACGTTAGTTTCTGCTGCAGTTAATGAACGTTAGTGCCTGCTGCACGTAATGAAATTAGTGTCTGCTGCAGGTAATTAACATTAGTGTCTGCTGCAGGTAAAGAACGTTAATGCCTACTGCAGGTAATGAACATTAGTACCTGCTGCAGGTAATGAACGTTAGTACCTGCTGCAGGTAATGAATATTAGTGTCTGCTGCAGGTAATAACGTTAATACCTGCTGCACCTAATGAACATTAGTATCTGCTGCAGGTAATGAACGCAGTACCTGCTGCACGTAATGAACGTTAGTGTCTGCTGCAGGTAATGAATGTTAGTACCTGCTGCAGATAATGAACGTTAGTACCTTCTGCAGGTAATTAACGTTAGTACCTCCTGCAGGTAATGAACGTTAGTACCTGCTGCTGGTCATTAATTTTAGTGTCTGATGTAAATTATGAACGTTAGTGCCTGCAGCAGGTAATGAAAGTTAGTGTCTGCTGCACGTAATGAACGTTAGTGTCTGCTGCAGGTAATGAACGTTAGTACCTGCTGCACGTAATGAACGTTAGTGATTGCTGCAAGTAATGAAAGTTAGTGTCTTCTGCAGTTAATTAACGTTAGTGTCTGCTGCAGGTAATGATCGTTAGTGCCTGCTGCAGGTATTGAACATTAGTACCTGCTACAGGTAATGAACATTTGTGTCTGCTGCAGGTAATGAACATTAGTACCTGCTGCACGTAATGAACATTTGTGTCTGCTGCAGGTAATGAACGTTAATGTCTGCTGCAGGTAATAAACGTAGTACCTGCTGCACGTAATGAACGTTAGTGTCTGCTGCAGGTAATAAACGTTAGTGTCTGCTGCACGGAATGAACGTTACTATCTGCTGCAGGTAATGAACTTTAGTACCTGCTGGACGTAATGAACGTTAGTACCTGCTGCACGTAATGAACGTTAGTGTCTGCTGCAAGTAATGAACATTAGTGCCTGCTACACGTAATGAACGTTAGTGTCTGCTGCAGATAATGAACGTTAGTGCCTGCTACACGTAATGAACGTTAGTTTCTGCTGCAGATAATGAACGTTAGTGCCTGCTGCAGGTAGTGAACGTTAGTGACTGCTGCAGAAATCATGGTCTCTGCATTGTTCAACAAAAAGGCTGTCAAGAACCTTTCCCTAATACCTCTGTTAAATAGCACAGTTAATGAGAGGATCTACGGTTTGTAGCCAATAACAAGGAGCTGTTATGGGAAAGAATTTGTATGTCCCCTTCTGCTCAGCTACCTCGTGTACTACGACAGATATACAGGGTGTTTCTAAAGTCGCAGTGCAGTGAATTTCTACTCTCGGAAGAAAAACGTCACCAGAAATGCGGTTAACTAATGCGTCACACAAATTGTAAAATAAATGGTATTATTCAAATATACTTGACTGCTAATGGCGAGCTTATAATGGGTAATGTTGGTATTAACACAATAAAGTTGTGCCTAAAGCATATGTTGAAAATGTCCACCACGGGCCTCAAGACATGTCGTGATTCGTCTTTCCATATTTGCGAAAACCTTCAGAATAATGTCTGGTGATATTTGTTTAATCTTGTCTACTATTTCAGTCTTTAGGTCATTAATTGTCTGCGGATTATTTTCATAAACTTTCCCCTTCAATGCCCCCCACAGATAATAATCTGGGGGTGTTAGATCTGGTGAACAAGCAGGCCAGATTCCACGTGAAATAATGCGATTTACAAATATGCTTTCTAAATAATTGAGTGTTGTTGTGGCTGTGTGTGCTGTTGCCCCATCCTGCTGAAACCAGGATTCCATAATTTCCCGTTCTGTAAGGTGTGCTATGAACGGTTCCAGAATTAAAGTACGGTAACGTTCTGCATTTATTGTTTCATTAAAAAATATAGGTCCTATTATCCGCATACGACTTATAGCGCACCACACTCCGACTTTTTGATCGTAAAGCGGCACTTGATGAAATTCATGGGGGTTTTCACTGTTCCACAGCCGATTGTTCTGACTGTTCACATAACCGGATAAATGAAACCAGGCCTCATCAGTGAAAAAAGTGACGTCAAGGATGGCAGCGCCATGTTCATAAATAAAATTCTGAAACCACATGCAGTAGTTTAAACGGGATTCATAATCTCTTTCTTGGAGTTGAGACACTTCAGTTAATTTGTATGGACGATAGTGTAGTTCACTTCTTAAAACCTTGTGAACAGAACTCTTAGATATTTGCACCTGTTGAGACAAGTGGTTTAAAGATGCATTTGGACTCATTGTAATTCTGTCTTGGAGTTCCATAATTTGGTCTTGTGAAATTGAAGGTCTTCCAGATCGGTGGGTGTTTCTTTAATGACTGTGCATTATTTGAAAATCTTGTTGTTCCAATTTATTTATGTAAATCACGCATCATGTACTGCTGTAGCTTGTTCCTTTTTCGGTAAAGTTAAACATATAACATCACTATTCACAAAAGGTATTCGAAATATCCACCACGTTTTAGTTGGCAAATGTTGATACGTTTTTTCATATTGTCAAAAACCTTACGCAGTATGGGCTGTGTAACATTATTAATGTTGTTGGCGATTGAAACCTGCAGTTAGCTCATCGAGTGTGTGGGGATTGTTTTCGTACACTTTTCCTTTCAGTTCACCCCAGAGATAGTAGTCCATGGGAGTAAGATCAGGAGACCGTGCAGGCCAAATTCCGCGAGAGATTATACGATTAGCAAAAATTTCATTTAAAATTCCAGTGATTTTACAGCAGTGTGAGCAGTTGCGCCATCTTGTTGAAACCAAGCTTTTTCAATTTCTGGCTCAGAAAGTTGGGTTACGAATCGCTCCAGTATGTTAATCCTGTATCTTTCTGAATTTATTGTGTCATAGAAGAAAATTGGGCTGATTATCCGCTGACGACTCATTGCACACCACACTCCTACTTTCTGATCATGGAGAGGCACTGGGTGCAATGCATGTGGATTTTCATCACTCCAAAGACGATCATTCTGCCTATTCACGTACCCAGACAAATGGAACCATGCTTCATCTGTGAAGAAAGTGAAATCAAGGATTTCCTCACCTTCTTGGGCTAGAAAATTCTCAAACCACATACAATAATTAATTCTGGATTGGTGATCTAATTCTTTTAATTGAGGAACGACGGAAAATTTGTACGGATGTAACTTTAATTTTTTTTTCAGAACTCTATGAACAGTACTGCTTGATTTGTGTACTTGTTGAGCCAGCTTTCTTATTGATTTGCCAGGACTCATTAGAATGCTGTCCTGGATGTTGAGAGATGTTACTTCAAGAACAGATGGTCTACCAGGACGGCTAACATCATGTACACTACCGGTGTTTTGAAATTTGATTATTAAATTACTCACAGTATTTCGATGAGGCACTGGTGTATCAGGAAATCTATTCACAAATTGTTCAACAACCCCATTCGAATACTTGCCGCCGTTACGGAACACATGCTCCACTATAAATACTCTTTCTTCAATCGTTAACACCATTGTAAGCCAGATCTATCATGTAGCAGTGATGTTTAAATGAACACGTAAATGGTGCTTGAACTATTACGTCATACATAGATAAAATTTAGGTGCGTAATTATTTCAACAACAAAAAATGCACAGTCATTAAAGAGACACCCTATATAAACAAGAGAAAAGATGTTTACAGTTCAATGAGCTTTTAACATCTCTTGGCATAGATTGGTTCAAATGCTTTGTACTTTGCAGACACGAAAATTCTGTAAAGTTTACTTGGCTTGTAGATTGCTTGCAGTTATAGGCATGCTTCCCATTGGCGTGAGTGCGTGGCATCCTGATTTTTGTAGTGCGCCTTTTGGCTGGTTGCCTCCGACTTCAGCACTTAAAATTGCTAGAGCAGACTGTGGTCTTGCACGGGTGTAGGAAGGCCTGGCCAGTCTTGGTTTTCAGTCCCTGGTGACTGTTAAGCCCCATCCCCACGACAAGGAGCTGGCCTTGATGAAACAATACCCAGAGGGGCACGGAAACACTACAAACCATACTGGAATAGTGAACTAGAGCAACTGCACAATGACATGGAAAC
This sequence comes from Megaustenia siamemsis, assembly GCA_032433765.1. Taxonomy (NCBI): domain Eukaryota; kingdom Metazoa; phylum Mollusca; class Gastropoda; order Stylommatophora; family Ariophantidae; genus Megaustenia; species Megaustenia siamemsis. The sequence continues at coordinate 71,664,686 of JAVIAB010000092.1, read as the reverse complement.
ATCTCGAAAACAAGCAGAAAATAACCCCTGCCAGGAACACCACAATAACTATCAGCATGCTAAAGCCAAATTTCAATGGGCTAAACTACAAGCCAGACGGAGAAGTTGGAAAGAGAAAACAGAGTACATGAATCTAGAACGAGACACAAGAAAAGTGTGGAAGCTTGTAAAACAGCTGAATGATGAGGGTACAGAAGGGAACACAAAAATTACACTGAAGAAGGATGGAAACATTCTAACAGGTAAACATGCAGCAAATCACTTTGCAGACTCCTTTGCAAATGACAACAATATTGAAATTAGCCTAGAGAAACGTCAAGAGACCCGTCTAAAACAACAAAATGCAAGACAAGAAGAGACTGCACATGAAGTCATGGAAATACCCATTACACAAAGAGAGCTAGAGCTGGCAATATCCAAATTAAAAATGAAAAAGTCACCAGGTAGTGATGGAGTGTCTAATGAAATGATTAAGAACTTGGGAACTGCAGCTAAAGCAAAACTACTGCAGATCTACAACATTTGCTGGATCACAGGTAAAGTGCCACAGGCATGGAGAGAAGCAATTATGATACCATTACTAAAGCCAGGAAAAGATGGTTCAATGACATCCAGCTATAGACCAATCAGCCTTACAAGCTGTTTGTGTAAAACAATGGAACGTATAATCAATCTCAGACTGCAGTGGTACCTGGAAAGTGAAAATCTCCTTGTCCCACAACAAGCAGGCTTTAGACAGTGTTACTCTACCGAAGATCAGGCAACCTATCTTTCCCAGGAAATTGAGGATGCGTTTCAAGAAAAGAAACTGGTACTAGCAGCATGGATAGACCTAAAGAAAGCATTTGATAAGGTATGGAAGGAAGGGCTTTTGAAGAAACTGAGAAATTATGGAGTAAATGGCAGGATGTACAAATGGGTCAAAGCATACCTGCATAACAGGAGAGCCAGAGTGCAACTGGATGGTCTTAAGAGTAAGAAGGTCTTACTGCGCCAGGGCGTTCCACAGGGAGGGGTACTATCTCCAACACTTTTTCTGATCTACATCAATGACCTAGTTACTGAACTACCACATGGTATCAAAGTGGCAATGTATGCAGATGACTTGGTAATGTGGTGCACAGAGGAGTATGCAACAGTGGCCTCCAAATTGTTACAAAGAGCTATGAATGCACTGAATTCATGGACAAATAGATGGTGTATCAGCATCAATACAGACAAATGCAGTACTACACTTTTCACTCTTTCCCCAAAACAAAAAGCAGGAGCCATCTATATAAACAATGAGCCTGTGAAAGAAGACATACAGGCTACGTATCTCGGAGTTACATTTGATAACAAACTATCTTGGAAACAGCAGATAAATAAGGCAACCCAAAAAGCAAGGAGAAAATTGGCTATTCTAAGAAAGCTGTGTGGAACTACGTGGGGTGCGAGTGGGAAAATACTCAGTAAAGTTTACCAACAGAGTATACGCCCACATTTAGAATATGGATCATCTGCATGGTGTTCAGCATCAAACACCACACTTCAAGAACTGGATAAAGTACAAAACCAGGCACTTAGGGTCATCACAGGAGCAATGAAATCAACACCAATATTAGAGATGGAGAAATTGTGGAGGATACCAGCACTGAGAGAACGGAGGGACACAAAGGTGCTGATACAGGCAGAAAAATTTGCTTGCATGCCGAGACATCCAATGAAGGACGATTCCAAAATCTTGCATTGGGACGACTTAAGAGAAGCAGTTTTATCCACCAAGCCAAGCGTATTAGTAGACAAACACCAGACATGCCAAGAGCTGTTAACCCCCTACTGCCCATACCAGAACAGACTCCCTGGACAGAGGAATCTGGATTATCAGTTCAAATACGGACAGAAGTGAAAGGAATAGTTGATAAAGAGGAACAGAATAGTCTACAGCGAAAAACAATAACTCTCAGTTTCCTGGATGAAGAATACCCACAAGACCTATGGATTCGTGTGTATACAGATGGATCAGCACAGAATGCAGTAAAAAATGGGGGAGCAGGTGCATATATAGAATACCCAAATAACACTAGGGATATGAATAAAATAGCAACAGGGAAATATTGTCACAATTATGATGCAGAAATACAAGCAATAAAGTTAGCAATAGAAAAACTGCTGAACATTAATCTTAGCCCGCAGCCTGTAGTGTTTTTGACAGATGCAAGATCAGTACTCCAGGCACTACAATCCAGAAAATTACCACATCTGCAGACCTTATTGACTGAACTCTGCAAGCACCACAGGGTTGCCCTGCAGTGGATCCCATCTCACTGTGGAATACCAGGAAATGAGAAAGCAGATCAGTTGGCAAAGGAAGGTTCAACAGGCACACAACTAGATACACCTGTTACATACCATCATAAGAAACAGATAATCAAATCAATCAGAGGACCACAAGCCCCAAATCAGGATGCCTTTTATAATATGAATAGATATGAACAAGTTATCATTATACGTCTCAGAACAGGACACAATCGACTCCATAGTCACATGTATACAAAATTCAAGATCGGCACCTCAACTACTTGTACATGTGGACAGGCGCCCCAGACTGCTGAACACATACTTCAAGACTGCACTGAATATAGTAGACTGAGGAAAATCCATTGGCCCATAGATACAACACTACAGACAAAACTATATGGGCCACTGCAAGAATTACAAAAGACAGTAACATTTATACAGGAAACGACATTGCAGATATAGACAATGCTTCAGGCGAACGAAAGATAGATAGATAGATTGCTTGCAAACATAATGAACCTCTGGATGCTAATAAGATAGCAGAAATACTGACACAGGCCTTATATTTTTTTTTAAAGTAAAGAGCCCCGTCACGCCATGTGGCATATAGAGAATATGAGTGTTAGTGACCATAATTTTTATAGACCTTAGCCACATAATTTTTGGGATAATGTGGTCCTTATTATAACCGTGCCGCTTTCCCAGAAAAAACCCGGTACCCATTTAAGGCTGGGTGAACCTGTAAGCCGTCGATTGGGATAGAATCCGACTTCTTGTCCTTTGTAGTCCAGTTCACTAACCACTGAGCTATCGCGGCTCCCGAAGGCCTTACATGATGCAGACAAGATATCAGTTTTTTTGGTTTTTTTTTAGGCAAATTACTCGATTCAAGATTCTTTAAACAAGTTTGCAAATATATGGGCAGTTATTGCGGGTCGTTTAACTTTTTACACAATAATTAGAATTGCGGTTGCAGCTTTATCTCTGTGTGTCTGTTCCGGGTGCAGGAAGCATCTCAGATATTTAGTTTCAGTAAATGATCATGAACAAGATGGCTTCTCGGTAGCAGTAGAGGTCATCATCATGTGCCATACCTGTTGGCGTAGGCGATCATGTCCTTCCACAATCTTCAATCCACAGTACATCGTATTAACTCTGTTGTTGAACTGTTTTCCATGCCATGACACCAAGCTATCTAGTATTTTCTCTTTTTGTCGTCCGCGATCTCTCTTTCCCTGTATTTTACCAGTTATAACCAAGTATTCCAACTTTCCTTGAGTAGAGGTCAAGCTCATGAAAATATCCGTGAATGTGGCTCAGGAACTATAGTTAAAGAAATAGTTCTTTCTACATTTCTGAGCACATTGACATGCAGATTGTCCTGAACTATCGACAAGATCTATGAACATATGCATGACATTTGTAGCGTCATAATTTTCTTCTTCCTCTTCTTTCCTTCCTCATCTGCCTTTCAGCGTCGACAGGAGATATAATTTGCGGTCTTTTGCTCTTCTGTTCGCCTCTGCTGCTTTTATATTTCCCAGTGCTTCTAATATTCCATCGATCCATCTTTTTCGTGGTCGACCCTTGGGTCTGGTGTTCTCGCAACGTTTGTTGAAGGCTCGTTGTGTTGTGTTTTGTTCTTTCTGCCTTGTCACGTGGTCAAACCATTTTATCTGTTGTTTCCTTATATATTCTATAGCGGGGGCTATTCCTAGCTTTTTTCTCAGTTCTTCATTTCTGATCTTATCTCTCAGACTTTTTCCTGTCATTTGTTTAACATATTTCATCTCTGTAGAGGTTATTTTTATTATTGTTCTTGCATCTAGGGTCCAGGTCTGGCATATGGTAGCGTCATAATGGTGAAAGTAAAAGACTTTTTATTTACTCCCATTTATCTTATAAACAAATATAGAAAGCTTTTAAAAAGCGCACAATCCTGACTCAGAATACACGTTTTAGCAATTAAGCTGCTAGAGTAAGGCTTTTAAGTTAAATGCCGGACCATCATTCTCACTAATTATGTGAACATAACATGTACCCTTCCCACTAAACTTCTCGTTAATGAAGTACAATTGTGTACAATTTATATTCATTTCGGAGGCGAAGGCGTGCCTCCCAGCACCAGAGCTGGAAGTTGTCAGCGACCCACAGCTGATGGCTTGCGCCAGGATCGGTGAACCAAAACCATCCAGACACTGCTCCACCTCTCCGTGGTGCCTCCAGTAACAGACTAACTTGTCTAGTCTGGCCAAGCGAGCAGGGATCGAAGAGGGAAAACAACCCGGTATTCAAAAATGTCGTGCTGAAGTCGTATGTGTTGGGTCGAAAGGCGCAAATGTAACAGTTACACTGCAAACCATAACACAACGCAGACACGCCCACTTAACGTTTACGCCACGTCCTTTTAAGGACGGATGACGAAGAGGAATTCTACAGTCTACGACTACTCTAGAATACTTTAGTCATCGGGCGAACGCAAGCAAGCATATTCATTTCATTTTCTAATTTACATTTTTATTATTGTTTCGTGTTCGTGAGTTATATTGATGATTGTATAGTGTATTTGCACTTTAAGTTTCTCAAGAAAGAATTTAGACTATGATTTTTTAAATTATTATTATTATTATGTTCAATTTGTAAGGAGTTAATAAAAACATAATTGGATTATATGCATTAACATATTTCTCACTTCTCTCATAGCTTGAAAACCTTTATGAGAAACTTCGAAACAATTATTTGATACTCTTTATGTTTTAAATCTTGGGTTTAGTCATGGGCGGTTCGAGGCAAGAAAATATATTTAAAGGGTATCTGTGGTTAGGAAAAAGTTAAAAACCGACGCTCTAGAAGTGAAACCAACGAAACTAAATCTGGTATCAAGATATCCAGGCAATTATGAGGTCTTTTCAACAATATACTGTTAATGACTAGATTCATCGAGGAAAATCGCTGTAGAGATCTGCTGAGTTTAGACAAGCAGAGAAAGAATTCGAAGAAGAGAGGAGGAGGAAAAAGAAGAAAAAAAAACCACAGAAATATTACACTTTTTCTATGAAATTCCAATTGCATGTCTTTCTTTTTTTTTTTCTTGTAACTTCCTGTTACATGTCTTGAAATTGATTTTAAGAATCAATCTACATATTTATTTTTATCTAACATATTATATATGAATTGTGAATAAGACAATGAGACAAATTCACATTGCAGGGAGATTTTTATGGCTTGTTGTTCGAAGTGCGATGGGGATAATCCGATGAATTATAGCAAAGGCACTTCTTAAACATAACAGAACACTTATGACTAAGGTGACCATATTTTTGAAATCCCATTCCGGGACGGAATAATTTTACTTCAGTTTTCCACCAATAAAATTACATTTCTTCTTGCTGTCATTTTCAAATGAATAATACATACATTTTAAAACATCTAATAATATAGACCTACAATACGCTATCAGGATAATCAGGAGATAAAAAAACAGTGATATTCACTTAAATTGAAGGTGAAACAGAGATGCTGTACTTTTCAGATGAGTGAATTTTCTGTAAAATGTCCTTCTTTGTATGCAGCATCTTATAAAATTCGACACATGTTCCCTCATAGTTCACTTTGGTGATCAACATGGCTTTTAAAGTTTCAACACCTAGTTGTGTTTTATCATTTGTCCACAAACTGTTCATCAGAGAAAACACTCGTTCTGTTGCAGCATTTGTTCCAGGTAGACACAAACAGAACTCTGCCAACTTCAGAATATGTAAAACGGGCACATGATTGTTTCTGAAGTGGGAAGCTAGTTCAACCCAACGCTGCCCTGGTAATGTTTTATTAAGACTCCACTCACTAATTTTTGTGAAGTAACGAACTGTTTCATGTAGACATATTCGTCATACATTTCATTTTCTGGAAAGTCGACTGAAGGCACTGTTTGACTCACTAATGATGAAGACTTCTTCCCAATTTGGTGTTCTGTTCAGCATTACCCAGCTGTAAGACTCTAGGTTTTGAAAATTATTTGCAGCCCATTTCTTCAAATAACTTAAAGCTGTTTCATAAAATGAAGAAACGCTGGCGTTAAACTTTTTCACATCATCACGTGGAAATCCTTCCATTTCCAGCTTTTTAAGGATTATCTGAACTCTTGATGGCAAGAAGCCGTCTTCCAGCTTGGACTCCAAGATAGCTTTCAACCTATTGATGTTGTCAATGACTTCAAATACAGTGACCATCTGTCCCTCTACTTTCTGCACTGCTTCGTGGAAAGAGGATGCCTGACTGTGAACCAAAATAAGCCATGCCTCAGACAGTGGGTTTTCAAAGAATTCATGTATAAAAACTGGGCATCTGTCTTGAGATTGAAAATATGATTTTAGATTCAGGAACATGTAAAGAACCCTTTCAACAGCAGGCAAGAGCGCAAGCCACCTAGTTTGTGCATAACATAAAATCATCTGGAAGTCTGTGTCGACAAACTGACAAAACTCCTTGAGACTTTCAACTCTAACTGTGTATGATTTGAAGTACAGATAAATTTTTGCAATAGTCATTTCAACATCAACAGGCAATACGTCTGCAGCTGCTCGAACAGTGTTGTGGAAAATATGGCAAGCACACCCAACACCTATCAAACTATGTCCAAGGTTTTCTTTCAGTTTTGTGAAAACATTGTTCTGTCCTTTTCTTTCAGCGCCCCCAAAATTAGAATTTGTGTTGTCTGCCCATAATCCAACTACTTTCAGTTCTAAACCATTTTCAGTTAGACAGTCAATAAGAAAACTACTTACTATATCAGATGTTTCACCCGGCAATGACTTCAACTCTAATATTTTAACTTTCAGTCCCTTATTGCGATCAAAGTATCTGACAAGCAAAGGAAAAATCTTGATTTCTTTGTGGTTGGAGGCATCTGTCAGTATGGAGATAATTGTTACGTTTTCTAGGTCATATCTCAACTCGTTTAGAGCATGGGGTGTGAACACATTCCGAATAATAGCTTCTGTTTTCGTACGTGCACAAGCAAATTTTGGTTCTAAAATTACCTGAAGCAATTTTGATGTGCAGTCCATAGATCTAAACGTGTGATTGTGCATCACTGTATGATATGCAAAGGCACCTTCTGTAGCAGATAACTGTTCTTCTTTGTCACCAACCTGTTCAGCTCGAAAAAAAATTTGTCAACGACGAGCTTGATGCAGCAGTAGCGACGGCTCTCTTATGTTTATCACTATTTATGTGGCTCTTAATATCACCATGTCCACTATGGTTAATAGTAAACCCGGATGAACATATATTAATCTTACAGTGAAGTCTGATGACGATGTAGACTTTTTTACAAAAGGGTATTCCTTTTGTAAATCTTGATTAAAACTACAATTACGCTTCGGTGCCATTTTTTGCGAAATTGAAAGTGAAAGTTAGTAACACAACGAATATATACGAGATTTAAAACTAGGAGCGCATTCTACTGTTTTGATATTAAACAAAATTGTCTACACAGCAACGGAATAATATTTTTTTTTAATTGAAGAAATGTACGCCATATACCAAAATGGCAAAATTGGTAAACGTTTGTGTCCCAAATTATTTTTTATCAAATCCGGGACAAAAGCTAAAAAATATGCCAAAATCGGGACAAAACCGGTACGGCAGCTAATCCGGGACAAAGATTAAAAAAATGTCAAATTCCGGGACTGTCCCGGACAATCCGGGACGAATGGTAACCTTACTTATGACCGAGCTGACCTTAAACAAAACTTATGATTGACTTGAACACGCTTGTTGGAACGACTTTGCGTTTGACCTCAACGCCTGGAGTTGCGTTGCAGGCACGTAGATTGCCGGGTGAAGTCTTGCACCAGACAGCTCGTCTTGACCCCGGATCAGGCTTGGACCGAGTGTGCTGGATTTGACTCGGGATTCTGTAGCCACTTACCTGCCTTCTGCTTGCCTGATGCTGAACTCATACATAGCCCGGACATCCTACTTGTCCGTTTGTTGTGATCGTATACTCTTGTACTTCGCGCTGTTTCGGTGTGGCGACCACCTCTGCGTCTATGGGCCTGTGCTTGAGTGCCCCTCCCAGATTCCGCTCTTCGCTAGGCACAGACAAATACAGATTGCTTTCTAAGAAGTAGTCAAGGAACAACATGTAAAAATACACACTTGAGGTTTAATTCTGGAAGATCAACGTCTCTCACCAAATTACACAATTACAACAACATTATGCTTGTTAGCGGCCTTTCTCACGTTGCATGTTAATTACGAGGCGTACCCCAACTTGTCTGTGCTGTTATCTAAGGGCTGCAGTCGTACAGAACTGCAATACTCCCTTCAAGCCACCATGCATTTTGGTGACCTCATGTTGGACCGACTCCACTCAGTCGGACATCCTTGATGACACTGCGCGGAATCTTCCCGCTAGCTATCGGCCACTGGTATGCGCCGATGAATCTCCCACTGTTGTCTGTTCGTGCCTGTAACAGCACTCACGGTATCGAGCATGAATTCGGCGATGGCTGTCTCGCCTACCTTCACCTGAATGATTCGTTGCTTCTGAATTCCACCCCTAACTCATAATAGTACCTCAATGCTGAGCACATAAGTTGGCGATATCTGACTTGCCCAATCTCACCTACCCTGTTCGTCGTTTCTGAGTTTCATAACTCCTTGGTAGAGCACACTCGTTGTTGAGCATGACTCGGCAAAAGCTGTCTCGCCCCCTGTCACCTAAATTGTTCGTTGCTTCTAAATTGCACAACTACATTACAAAATCAGACTCCTTATTGAGCGTGAACGCTGTGAGACTGTCTCGCTCGCTGTCAACGAAATTGTTCGTTACGTCTAACTTTCAAAACTACATTACAGAATCAGTCTCCGGATTGAATTTACACCAACACATAACTCTACATAGCACTGTTCCAGAAGTAATGTTCGCCTCACGCAACGACCACACAGAACTAAACTGACTCTACCATCCTGTTGTGTACCACGAACCATGCTCACGGTATCAGTTGTCAAAATAACAACTGTCCGTACTGAGCCCTCGTTCTATCTCGACTGACTTTCTCACCTATCATTTTCTCTAACGTTTTTCCCTCCAACCAATCATATCCCATTTTACGTTTCTCTCTCGCTCCTAATTGCGCCTTATCTTCCCGTGAGACCCAATGTTTCTATCCTTCTTACCACTTATCACTTTTCCCCGTGGACTCGATGATTCTATTTTAATTAACCCTTCTCACTTTCCCCTCGACTTCTACCCCACACTCCCATCTTCTCTTACACTCTGTAATCACTGCTACAGAATAATTGTGTTTCATATGTTCGGATTTGGAGTCCAAAACGATCTCCTAACATCATCAAGCGCTATATATTAAAAAAATATATATGACGATCATCATTTTCTGGTGACGTAATCTTCCGGTCAATATGGTGGATAGGCTGCAGGAACCGTTTAAGGCTATGTCTGAAAGTGTTCCTTGTTGCAGTTTCCTCATATCCCAAGTCCAGCTTGTTGCAGGAGCTACTGAGTTAAGTGTTCTGTGCACACCGTGAGCTGTGCGCTTCATCCGTTTTGATCATGTTTCAATATTACGATTGCTTACAATGAATGATGATATCGTATGACAGGAAACAGATGGCTATGTTCACTTTCTATCCAGTTTCGCCTTATGCCTTTTGGCGTGTGCTGAGACTGCTATGATGAGGGCTGCAGCTACCTTTCTTTGTTTGGGAGATGAGATATTAATTTGGAATGATTCCACTTGTACGGGCGGTTGAGCAGTTAATGGATTTTAATTCGTTTGCAGTGATACCGGGGCCTTCAATAACCATAGCCATATGTCTTTAAATGTGGAAGCTAAGGAGATACACAATTACAGTTCTAGCCTTTCTAGCAGCCCCAACCATTGTCACCTGCTGTTTTAGTGTTTCTTTGATGTTGTCAGTTTTTTTGTGTCTGCAATCCTAAAACACGTCTAATTTTTTTGCATATATGTGCGTGTCTCAATGTGTACGTTCGTGGGTGTGTCCGTATGATATTTGTGATACAAAATTACTGAACACAGTCTGCAACCTAATGTAAACGTTGAAAGCGTGTACTAATGAAATCATTGATTCATTACATTCAACTTCTAGATCGCATAAAGAAGTGGCTTTACTATAGCTCGTTTCAAAACATTTGCCCAACTTCAAAACGCTATTACTCTCTAACCGTTTGTTAAATACTTTTGAAATTTTCCATATGGTATTAGAATACAAAAGACCCTTTAAATGTATATTTAACAAATATCTTGCAGCTGCAGTTTTCTTAAAGCGGCGATATTTCTTTGATGTTTGTCAAAATTGTAAATTGTGAAGCTCTAAAGAATAGAAATTACCGTAGTTGCTGGTCTACGATTAATTTTCACTAGGTAAAGGCGTGGCCGTAATGGGGAAATAACTGGATAAAACAAAACACCAGGAGAATTATTGTCTGCTCAGTTCGAGGACGGACGATAATAATATCAAGGTATACCTGTATGTCCAATTTTCATAGTTGTGTGGTGCTGAAAAGGACCGTTTGTTGAAATAATTTAAGGTAATGTAGGGGCCAACATTGTGGGGGCTATATACTTTCATTCTGAATCAGACGAGTCTAAAAGATTAATAACTGTTTGGGGTTGAACATTCCACAAACCATCATTTTTCCAATATTCCTCTTCCTGTTTTAAGACGTGGTCTTCACATTTAGCCCAATAATCTTTGTCTATATTTAAAAAAGCGAGATTAGCAAGAGTCTTTACATCGCATATTTTGAATGTTGTATTTTCATCTGCCACTTGTCCTTTTAATTTTGCCCAGATTAGTTCTATTGGATTTAAATGAGCATGGTAAGGTGGCAGCCTCAAACTTTATGACCGTGCTCTTGGATAATCTTATCTATTTGAAAAATCTTTGTCCTCTGTTTTTGCTTTACTAGAGATAGTAATTTAGGTTTTAAGTACATGTTATTAAATTGTATGTGCTCCTTTGTGAGCCATATCTTAATAGCATCTTTTGTACTGGATGACGTCGGGACTTTATCTTCAAGTGCAACAATGTTGTGGTACGCTGCATTGTCCATTATTAGGCAAGATGGTCGATCTAGTGCTGGGAGAACAGAATTTTCAATCCAATGTCTAAATATGTGACCATTCATCTCAGAGTGATAATCCCGATTGACTATGGATTTTGAAAGAAAAATGAGCTCTGCATTCTGTATTAGTCCATGTTGTCGACTACCTGCATGAGCAATTATCAAGCGCTGTCCTTTGCTGCTAGGTATTAATCTCTTAATCTTTCCATCTGATGACTGCCATTCCCTTTGGTTAGTGTGGTGAGCATTGATCCATGTTTCATCCAAGTACACAATATCATAACCTTGCTTGCGCACCTCTTTTACTTCACGTAAGTACTTGCTTCTCATGACTACTATATGTGGCTTCTCACAGATGATGTTTCGCCCATTGGAATACTTTCTGAATGTAAAGCCTGCAGCTCTCACATTCCTCCATAATGTAGACTTTGATATTTCAATACTGTTGTTCTTTTTCAGCGATACTTTTAATTTTCTTATTGTAACAGTTTCATTCATACCCAACATTTTGCGAATTTCACTTCTAATAAGTTCACTGTCGAAATTATCCAACATTTTTGCTCTTCCTTGTGATTTTGTATATTTGGAACATTGACGGTCACGTGCTTGAATCCAGCGATTAAATGACCGTTTAGATAAATCCAAAATGTGTCTTGTCCTATTCTCAGGGTTTTCTAAAGAATGAAATAATCTTCCTCGTTTAGCCTCTTTGCAAAAATAGTCATACATTTTTATTGCGATGTTTTGTAAACTGCAGAATTTCATTTTAAGACTCATGATAAATGTTATTGTTCCACGTTACGCCGCTGAATTAACGGAAATGGAACACACAATGTCTCGTGTTTACTACAAGTGTCTAATTGTGTCAGACAACTCACGCGGAAAGCGTGCAAAATCGTAAATTTGAGCGTGTATGGATTTGTAATCGCTATTTTTAACTTAAATACTGTAAACACTAAGTTTTGACTACATCAATGGGTCGTTATAAATTTATATAAATCAAATAAGCAATAATAATAACCAAATGTTTGTTTTTAATGAAATTAATTCCTTGTTGGGTTCTAATCATTATAACTATACATGCAAATTTTGAAAAAAATACAAAAAGCGGTAAAAGATATTGATTTTTAAAGTTGGGCACGACTTATGAAACAAGCTATAGTCTATGCTATTAACATCTTTGATTTATTTAACACATTCTCTGCAGTGCATAAAGAAATGGGTTTTTTTTCGTGTATACCGATGCAATTGTAAGTTTACTAAATATAACCTCTAAAACAACTTCAAAGTACTGTAGTATGTCGTACTTCAGGAACCGTGTGAGCTCTAAATTGTCCGAAGTCCGGTAAATAGCCTGCCTCGTTCAGCATACTAGAGCCTGCAAAACGGGTCTCTTGAAGTGCGGCTATATCCGCTTGAAGTTTTTTTTTATATCTATCTATTGACCTTTCGAGCCGTAGCCGGCCCATAGGACGTAGACCAAGATACTCCTTCTCTTATCTGAATTTTTGTTCTAGCCGTTTTCAATTCTTTTAAAGATATTTTATCAAATCTCGCCATTTGTCTCTGTTCTGTGCAAGCAGCTCTATCTCATTGAGGGAGCCTATTCCTGCTGCTCTTGCCTCTCTCAGCAATGTTCTTCTCAGTGTCTTTCTGGGTCTTCCTCTTTTTTTCTCTTACCTGTTGTTTTCCACATGAGGGCTTGCTTTGCTATTCGGTTATTATCTCTTCTCATCACATGTCCAACATATGACCATCGTCTTTTATTTATTACTGAAGATATTAGTGGTTGATTGGCGATTTCTCTAATTTCCTCTTTTGTTTTGAAATCGTTCCACGCTATACCAAGTATTTTCCTTAGACATTTATTTTCGAATGCGTTCAACTTTGTTTCTATATCTCTTGTTGTTTTCCAGCTTTCACACGCATATGTAAGGGTTGATAGTACATTTGATTTGAATAGTCTAAGTTTTGTGTTTGTGCTGATGAGTTTTGATTTCCACAACTTTTCAAGGCTTCTGAAAGCCAATGCTGCTTGAGCTATTCTGATTCTAATTTCTTTGCTTGTATCCCCTTCTCGATCAATGTGACTTCCAAGATAGATAAAGTGATCGGTTTCTTCCACTGGTTTGTTTTCCAGGTATATTTTGTCGTCTGTTGGAATTAAGCTTTTCATGATTGATCTCAAGCCCAATTTTGCTGCTATTGATGATAGTTTATTTGTGTTTTCCAGCATCGTTTTTATCTTACAGCTGATGAGAACTATGTCATCAGCAAAGTTGAGGACCTCCAAATGGTCTCCTTGTATCCATTTGATGCCTTTATTACCAGTGCAGCATTTCTTCATTATGAAGTCCATAACAACTCCAAATAACAAGGGCGATAAAATACATCCTTGTTTAACGCCGGTTTCTTTTGGGAAACATTAGCTCAGTCCTTCCTCTGTTCAAACTGCACATGTGTAACTATCATACATGTCTTTAATAATATTTATGATTTTTGATGATAAGCCATATTACTTCAGAATTTTCCACAAAGAATCTCGATGAATACGGTCAAATGCTTTTTTGAAGTCGATGAAGTTAAGTACAAAAATTTGTTGCTTCTCAATGTGTTCCTCCAATATAAGTCGTAGAGTAAAAATGTGGTCAAGGCAGCTTCTCCTTTTTCTAAACCCAGCCTGTTCTTCACGCATTACTGCATCTATTGAATCCTTTATTCTATTTAGGATGATTTTGTAGAATAACTTTGAGGCAACTGACAAAAGTGTCACGCCTCTCCAGTTGTTACAGTCTCTAAGATTGCCCTTTTTGGAATCTTAACAATGATTCCTTTTTTCCATTTATGAGGCGTCTTCTCTGCTTTCCAAATGATGTTGAACATTTTCTGGCGATGTATTAAATTATGGCTATCAATTGACTTGAGTATCTCAGCTGTTAACGTATCCTCTCCAGCAGCCTTCCTGAAGTTTTTTTTTAGTTCGATTATAATTATGGCTGTCATTCCGCGTGTTTATGATGTGCAAAATAGTCAGATAGGCCAGCTTGCATGGTGCGAACGTTCCCGCAACCCAATCGTAGGCTAAGTTTCTTGGTTCTTGATTTCACTTGTGTAGCAGGTGTGGATGGTAACAGTCTGACTTTCGGGTTTTCCCTAATCCCCAAACACCGAATAGGGAAAGCAGGTCGTGACGAGACAGCACCTTAGTTGCTGAGAGCTGCCCAGCTGTGGTAGCTATCAAGTGGGCGGTAGCTATCAAATGAAGTCTCCCATTGTCGAAATCAGCCCCTGGCGTCATGCCCTACGCCAAATGGGCAGAATTGCTTATAACCGGTAACTACAGCTTCCCGTGTTGTGTCGACACCAAAATCACGAAGCTTGAGTGTCCTCTCCAGTGCGCGAGCTAGGACAGAAATAGAAAGAGACAAGTTCTTGCCCATGCAACATGCTTCTTCTCTCCACACAGCCGAGCGATCCAAAGGTCTAGCAGGGGAAGAATAGTTTGGTGCCATCTGGTTAGCTGGAGTTCCCAGAGCAATGTTGAAATCAACAATGAACTGACTTAGGGACTCCATCTCTGGATCTTTCCTCAGGGTTTACGCCTTAAGTTTATTCCGTGAACGGGTACCCGCTAGACAGCGAGAGTTTATAATCGGGGTTGACCTTTTCCTAGATGCGTTGCCATTTTTAGGCTAACGGGTCGCATCTACCCGGGAGGAGGTTAAGGAGCCTCCGACTCGCCGACGATGAAAGCGTTATAGAGCATATGGGGAATTTTATAGAATTAACTACCCCACGCAACTAATTCATCCCACCATCTGTAATCACCACTTGACTTTGCGGAACGCGGCTGGTTATTCTATATTCGCGGCACGCCTCTATATTTAGATGCTGACCACTATTCCACTAGTGGACACGTTTAGAATTAGGTCAAGACACCTAACCCTTTGCGTGTCGGAAGGTGGTAGTGCCCCTAAGCTCTCTCCATACAGGATTTCATTGTTCCCATTATCTAAGATGGGTCAACTTAAATTGAGACCGCAATGAATGAAAACCCATCCAATCTTTGCCAATGAAATTGCACAAACATCGTCAAAGAAATAAAAACAATCACGGGTTTTACGCAGTAGAACTGCTATCGGCGTACGGTCCCTTTGATATCCTCGTTAATCGAAATACAAACGGCATAGCAACAAACATGTTTAGCTAGAACGCCATCTTAACCTCGCGTTCAAGACAAGAAGTTACAAAACAAATATAACATCACAATTCAGAACAGAAGTACAGTGCAAAATAGAAGATACAAACCATCGATTAACAGTGGAGAATTATAAAAGAATCAATACAGCAAACATCAGAAGAGTTCATCCCACCAGTGAGGACAATTTATAGAAAGAAATGAATGACAGAAGACATTTTACAAATAATGGATACAAGAATAAGAAATAAGGATAGTTAAGATGAGTATAAGAAAGTAAATAAAGAAATTGCAATAAAATAAAATAATTCAAAAGAACCATAGCTAAAAGAGATATAAAGAGATTGAAATGCAACACACACAAAAAGAGATGACATAGCCATATACAAACAGATTGAAGAAAAACGCAATTAAAAACTGGATATTCAAGATCAAATGAAAGAGAACTGTTGATTGAACAAGAGATCATAAGGGAACGATGGACATAATACATTAAAGATCTTAATGATGATGAGTGATTGTAAATATTAATGATAATGGAGAAGGACCAGAAATATTCAAAGAAGAAATGGAAGGCGCCTTGCGCAATATGAAAGCAGGCAAAGCTCATGGACCAGATAATATAAACAAAGAAGAGATTGAAGCCATGGGTATTTTGAAATAGAAATAACAAAAATATTGAATGATATCTGCAAAGGCGGATATATACTAGAGGACCTATTAAAATCAATATTCACAAGCCTATCAAAGAAATCTGGTGAGATTGAATGCGGTGGTCTTCGCACAAAAAACCGTATGAGTTACATGACTAAGATATTACTAAGAATCGTCATGCGAAGAGTTTCGAAACAAAACCAGTCCAGAAATTCATGATGAACAGTGCGGTTTTGTTAGAGGTAAAGAAACGAGCAATGATCTACATCATTAGATCTTTAGTCGAAAGAGCCACATAAGTTAAACAGATCTATACCTATGTTTCATAGATTAAACCAAAGCATTTGACAAAGTACAGCACCAACAAATAATCGAAATTTTAGGAGCATAAACGTTGGCAACAAAGTTCTAAGAATAATAAAGAACATGTACTGGCAACAATATTAACCACTGATATCTTCAGTAATAAAGAAAAGACGATGGTCATATGTTGGACGTGTGATGAGAAGAGATAATAACCGGATAGCAAAGCAAGCCCTCATGTGGGAAACAACAGGTAAGAGAAAAAGATTAAGACCCAGAGAGACACTGAGAAGAACATTGACGAGAGAGGCAAAAGCAGCAGGAATCGGCTCCCTCAGTGAGATAGAGTTCCTTGCACAGAACAGAGACAAATGGCGAGATTTGATAAAATATATTTAAAGGAATTGAAAACGGCTAGAACAAAAATTCAGATAAGAGAAGGAGTATATTGGTCTACGCCCTATGGGCCGGCTACGGCTAGAAAGGTCAATAGTTAGATAGACTGGCAACAAACAGCGGCCATACTAGCTGGAAATCAATTGGGAATGTTTCAATAAATAAATCAAGATGTTAAACAATGTTGTGTTCTGTCATCAGATTTATTTAATATTTATAATGAGATTATTTTAACATCTATAAGGGACATGTTTTGAATAACAATTGGAGGTCATAATATAAATAACCTCAAGTATGCTGATGTCTTAATCGCTAGGAGTGAAAATGAGTTATGTTAAACATTAAGGAAGGAAAGCAAAATTAAAGAACTCAGCCTCAATAACAAAAAGACACAAGTAATGGTCGCAACAAAGAAAAAAAATTACCGCAATGTGCAATAAAGACATGTGCAACAATATTAAAACAGGTAAATGAGTTTCAATATCTCGGAACATTGTTAACCTCAGATGGTAGATGTACAACAGAGGTGAGATGTAGAATGGCTCAGGCAAAAGCAGCTTTCCCAAAAATGAGGAAGATACTATGCAATGTACGTATTTTTGACAAAAGAAACAAGGAAAAGAGTTCTTAAATGTTATGCTGAGCCAGTCTTAACATATGGATGTTAATCATGGACATTAGGACAACAGACAAGAAAATCACTGGAGGCTGTAGAAATGTGGTTTTACAGAAGAATGTTGAGAATACCATGGACAGCTAAGAAGAGTAATGAAAACGTTCTGAAAAAGGCCTAAGCAAAACAGACAGCTAATATCACAATTAGAAAGAAACAATCAACATTTTTTGGCCATATAATTAGAAGGGAACAGCTGGCATATATTGTGACAACTGGGAACATTAAGGGACGAAGAGACCGTGGAAGCAAAGATAAAAGATACCAGTCAAGAGAATGGCTTGGCAGAAGGACAACAACAGAAATGATAAATAACTGTCGAGATCGAAGGTTGTGGTGAGATATGTTCACCTACGCTAATAGGCGTGGAATTTGATGATATATGTATCATCAACATGGTGCCTTGTCTTGTATACTATACATGTATCAAACACACCACTATTTAAGGTGAAAAATACCGCCGAAAAACACCCAAGAACGTAAACGATGGCGTGGGCATGCAACTGATGATGTTTGCAGATGACAATTTTTTTTCCTGCACACACACAGTTTGAAAGTATTGTTCGAACTCCGGATCGAAATTCTCTCGAATTTATCTTTCGGACTCTTGAACGTTTCGAGTAGGTAGAGTCTTTCGAATTTCTAGACTCTTGTATTTCAAGTTTCCTTTTAAAGAAATCTAGATGATATCAATAAGACATATAGATCGCGTACGACATTTTACATATTTGTTTACTAACGAGTTCCTTTGTGCACTAGTTGCAAACATTTTGTGTACTGGAGTACATGCATTCTAACGGCAGTCGGACAAATCGACAGCAGGAAAATATAGGAAATAACAGCAAGGCCGAACGAGGAGTTAATCTATATCTATCGACACAATGTCTTGTCGCCGGACTGAGGTCTTAGGGAACACTACAAACTTGCTACTCCAAGAAAAGTAGTATTGGTGACAGATTATTTATAAACGCATAGATCGTGCGACTAGAGAAATTGATAAAATACCAGTCGAGAAAATTATTTAAAGAATGGTATTTTTCATAAATATTTTCCTAGCATAGGCAATCACATAAAATAAAATGCTTGCTAATTTGGCACAAAATAAACTTGCCCTGTTGATTTACAACAATGGACATTAACAACACGATAAGTTGTTTGAACTAAAGATGATAATACTGAACAAACAAACATTTAATTTTAGGGGAAAGTCAGAGGCGAGAATCAAACATAAAATATGCAAACAAAATGCTGTTATTATACGTTGTATTTGTTCTCCCTTTCACATAACATAATTAAAAAATAATTAGTTTTCTTATATCTTTCTGGAGTTCACCCGACGACTTCTAAATGAGCGAAAAGATCCCTTAGTTTTCTGCCCTTAGAAGGACTTTAATTTGGCTTATATGCGTTATTTTGTGGTTTACATAGCTACTGTGATATTTGCGTTTTTCTACCCAACCCATCCGACTGCAGCACGCATTGTTCAGTACCTGATTGTCTTTCCTCTTCTATTCCTACTTGCTTGGCCGAAGTAGTTTGTCTGTTTCCATAGCCTACAGTTTATTTCTGACGTTAGTAGATAGTTTTCGTTTTGCCGGGGGCCTCGGTAGCCTAGTTAGGAAAACCACTCGACTGGGCTACCGACTTTCGGACAATCCGTGTTCGATTACCGCTGGAAGCAGTGTAAATTGTACTCATGGTTCGATTTAATAAAATACCCCCCACGGTCAACCAAGCCACTGGAAAAAAATGGGCACTAGCATAGTACTCGGGAAAGGTGAGGAATGCCGCCTCGCATCGTGAGTTTCTATGCTTAAAGCGACACTATCCAGAAGTCTCTGAACACTTCTGGGTAAACGGTCGAGCACATATGGATGAAAACTCGCGTGCTAACACGCTGATTCAAGTCTCGTACTTTACTTTTCATCAGTTTTGACTTAACTTCTTTTAAGACGTCATAAAGATTTAAAGCAACATGTATGATAAACACATATTTTATTTGGTATATTCAATATTTATATTGTAATGTCAAGTTATCTGATAGTTGTTAAGAAAATACAAATTATTATTTTGCTCAATGGATTAAATTAATTAATTAATACAAGATATCTATATTTAAGACAGAATGAGCATGACTAATCGTTGCGTCACTGACTCCAAATCTGAAGAGCATTTATGATGAGCCCAAATGAGCCCAAATAAAACCACCCATTTCGTCAACGCTGTGATTGTTTTGTCTGATTAATGAGTCCATTAAGAAGAGAGAGAAAAAGAGGAATAGACAGAACAGGAGAAAAAAGACGAGTCTCAGAACTATTCCTTTATCAATCACCTAGCCTACCCAGTAAACTGTAACAAATAATATTTAATAGTTGTCTTGTAATAGTTGTCTTGTAATAGTTGTCTCGTAATAGTTATCTTGTACTAGTTGTCCTGTAATAGTTATCTTGTAATAGTTGTCTTGTAATAGTTGTCTCGTAATAGTTATCTTGTACTAGTTGTCCTGTAATAGTTGTCTTGTAATAGTTGTCTTGTAATAGTTGTCTTATTATAGTTGTCATGTAATAGTTGTCTTCTAATAGTTGTCTTGTAATAGTTATCTTGTAATAGTTGTCTTGTAATAGTTATCTTGTAATAGTTATCTTGTAATAGTTATCTCGTAATAGTTATCTTGTAATAGTTGTCTTGTAATAGTTGTCTTGTAATAGTTGTCTTGTAATAGTTATCTTGTAATAGTTGTCCTGTAATAGTTATATATATATATATACTTATACGCAAGTATCTGATCAAAATATGTATACTTATAAACACACAGGAGTTTATTTATTTTACTATTAAAACAAAACAAAAAATACAATAAATATAAACTTTATATTACTTTATGGTAAAGTCTAAAGTGACAAGAATATATGTAATTATTCTCCTTCATTTTCAAGTGACAGACAAACACGCAAAACAACAAATCAACTTTGACCGCGCCAGGAAGCAGAAGTAATATTCTCTGTCATGTTCGAGAAACCCTACTTCCTGTAATGTGCCACTTCACTGTCCTCTGTAGCAGACATTTAAAGTGCAACCTTTACCTGAAATAGAAAACAAAATAGTTCAAACAGATTAAAAGTCAAACTCTAAAAAATGCTATAAAAGTGTGGTATTGTCAAAATAAATAATTATTAAAAGTCCACATTTGTGGAAAAATTGTCCATTCTTAAATTATATTGATTTTTTTTCCTTTTTAATATCACGAATTCTTGATTCATCTGACAACATTATTAATTGGCATGAATTACATGCATCAATGAACATGAATCGTTTATGGACACATACACAAAATGAATATATGTTTCTGATATCAGTTTAACATCGCATTTCATTTATAATTTATAGAAGGATTTATGCTTCTTGTTTGTTATCGATCACTACTTCAAGAACTTCCCTGTTTTCTGTCATAGTTTTCAGTAAAACTACAATACTTTTGGCTTTCGATACATCTTGCCTCGTCACGAATTTGTATTTTCCTCGCATGGTCAACACCATATCCTGTTTCTGTTAATTGTTTAGCTGAAGGTCACAGTATGATATCAGTTCGTGTCGGTGACAGTATAATATTATAATTCAAATGTAGGATGTTTTGTCTTCCAGTTGATAATTTGTAATTAACACTAAGAGATCTCGCACGTGCGCTGCAGGGATCCGGAAGGGGAGTAAAGAATTGTTTGGCTGTTCTCTAACTGGCATGTTCGTAAGAGGCGACTAAGGGGAGTTGGACAAGGGACTGGCTATCCTGTAATGTAAAAAAATAAGCGGCAAAAATTAAAGAAACATGGAAAAGTCAAAGAGAAGAACAAAGTAAATTCGCCATCCAGGAAAGGTAATGGCTCTTTGTCTATGGAAGCAGAGATGCAGATGATGAGGGAGACATGGAATGATCTTTAAAGAATGGCAAGAAACAGAACGACTTGGAAAGTCTTTTTTGAAGACCTACGCACCACAGGAAGTTGAAATGTAGAATAAGAAGACTAAGAGATCTCCCTGTAATACCGCGAAGAAAATAAACAATGTGTCCCATCCAAGGATTTTATGACCAGCTGGGAGAAGAGACAATTCTATTGTGCAGTATGTTCCGCTGGTTGTTGATAATCCTGGTCTTTTTTGTAGTTCCGTTATTTTGTCTATTCTGCCGACAGATGGTCTTACTCGTGCCCTAAAGCCAGATCAGATCGTCGACTGTCGTAAGTACGCAGTAGTAGCTTGTGAGCGTACTTTAAGTCAGATCGTCGACTGTCGTAAGTGCACAATAGTAGCTTGTGAGCGTACTTTAAGTCAGATCGTCGACTGTCGTAAGTGCGCAGTAGTAGCTTGTGAGCGTACTTTAAGTCAGATCGTCGACTGTCGTAAGTGCACAATAGTAGCTTGTGAGCGTACTTTAAGTCAGATCGTCGACTGTTGTAAGTGCAGAGTAGTAGCTTGTGAGCGTACTTTAAGTCAGATCGTCGACTGTTGTAAGTGCAGAGTAGTAGCTTGTGAGCGTACTTTAAGTCAGATCGTCGACTCTTGTAAGTGCACAATAGTAGCTTGTGAGCGTACTTTAAGTCAGATCGTCGACTGTCGTAAGTGCACAGTAGTAGCTTGTGAGCGTACTCTAAGTCAGATCGTCGACTGTCGTACGTGCACAGTAGTAGCTTGTGAGCGTACTCTAAGTCAGATCGCCGACTGTCGTAAGTGCACAATAGTAGCTTGTGAGCGTACTTTAAGTCAGATCGTCGACTGTTGTAAGTGCAGAGTAGTAGCTTGTGAGCGTACTTTAAGTCAGATCGTCGACTCTTGTAAGTGCACAATAGTAGCTTGTGAGCGTACTTTAAGTCAGATCGTCGACTGTCGTAAGTGCACAGTAGTAGCTTGTGAGCGTACTCTAAGTCAGATCGTCGACTGTCGTACGTGCACAGTAGTAGCTTGTGAGCGTACTCTAAGTCAGATCGTCGACTGTCGTAAGTGCACAATAGTAGCTTGTGAGCGTACTTTAAGTCAGATCGTCGACTGTTGTAAGTGCAGAGTAGTAGCTTGTGAGCGTACTCTAAGTCAGATCGTCGACTCTTGTAAGTGCACAATAGTAGCTTGTGAGCGTACTTTAAGTCAGATCGTCGACTGTCGTAAGTGCACAGTAGTAGCTTGTGAGCGTACTCTCAGTCAGATCGTCGACTGTCGTACGTGCACAGTAGTAGCTTGTGAGCGTACTCTAAGTCAGATCGTCGACTGTCGTACGTGCACAGTAGTAGCTTGTGAGCGTACTCTAAGTCAGATCGTCGACTGTCGTACGTGCACAGTAGTAGCTTGTGAGCGTACTCTCAGTCAGATCGTCGACTGTCGTACGTGCACAGTAGTAGCTTGTGAGCGTACTCTAAGTCAGATCGTCGACTGTCGTAAGTGCACAGTAGTAGCTTGTGAGCGTACTCTAAGTCAGATCGTCGACTGTCGTAAGTGCGCAGTAGTAGCTTGTGAGAGTGCATGATGTCAGATTGTTGATTGTCGTATGTGCGCACTTATATCTGGTGAATTTGGATTTGATACCAGCTTGACGCATTCCAGTCGGCACGTTTGAAAAAAGAATGGGTGAGTTGTGGAAGGTAATGACAGCGAAGAAGAGAGCTCCCCTCCATATATGGAAATTATGTGTCCTAATAAGGTAACGTTTACATACTTCACTCCCTACAGTAGCATATGTTACATGAATGAGTGTTAAAGTAACTCCAACAGATATTATGAATTGACTTTCAGAAATATTATTTCATTTCCGCTTTCAAATTACAATCAACAGAAAAATGTCATTAGGCCTGTCAGAAGTGCACCAAGGACCCCCAAGATTATGAGATATTGAAGGAAGGAAGGAAGGAAGGAAGGAAGGAAGGAAGGAAGGAATGAAGGAAGGAAGGAAGGATGGATGGATGGATGGATGGATGGATGGATGGATGGATGGATGGATGGATGGATGGATGGATGGATGGATGGATGGAATCAATTACACACGAGTTAAGGTAAAGAAAACACAATTAAATCACCTAAATAATGAATTAAAACGTGAAAGCAATAAATACAAAATTAAAGATATTACATAATAAAATGTATTGGGAGTCGCGATAGCCCAGTTTTTAGTGAACTGGACTACAAAGGACAAGAGGTAGGGTTCAATCTCAACAGACGTCCTCCGGGTTCACCCAGCCTTAAATGGGTACCGGATTTTTTCTGGGAAAGTAAAGCGGCACGGGCGTAATACCGACCACATTACCCCAAAAATCATGTGCAGGAGGTCTGTAAAATGTATGGTCACTGATACCATATTCCCTATACTCCACTTGGCGTGACGGGGGCTCTTTACTTTCTTTCTATCTAACTATTGACCTTTCGAGCCGTAGCCGGCCCATAGGGCGTAGACCAAAATACACCTTCTTCTATCTGAATTATTGTTCTAGCAGTTTTCGTTTAAAGGGGCTCTTTGCTTTCTTTACTATAATAACATTTAAACTGCGTTTACTGGGGAGTAGTGATGCCCCGCGTGGTTGGTGAAGAGGAAAAGAAAAGTAACTATTTGGAAAAGAAGTCTCTTTCCATGAACACCCCAAATGACTGCACTTCTGGTGTCTCTCTCTCTCTCTCTCTCTCTCTCTCTCTCTCTCTCTCTCTCTCTCTCGTTTGCCTTTTAGCACTACTGGTTGTGGGTTTCGTTTACTTCCTCTATTTTTTAGATCTGTCACACGGGTACCGCTTTCATGACTCATTATAAAATTCATTTTCACTTCAATCGTGGATACTACAATCTTCCTCTTAGATTTCGTTAAGTCCATGCCCTTCTAGATGCTACAGTTAATGGATAGTTATTATGTATAACATACCTCACCAAAAATAGAACAAAAAAACACCGAAAACAACAAGCGAAAATCAAGATATCACTTGGACGTACAATAAAGTGTTTTTAAATATAATATGTTATTCACTGCGTTCGAGCATGCACAATTCGAACACAGAAACATCTTTCGAACTTTGGATCAAATCTCTTTCGAATTTATCATTCGAACTCTGTAACGTTCACATGTAGTAGTTCTAACGGCTAGCCTCCATTATTCTCTATTTCACTATCAACTGAAACTATTAACTTACATTACATTTTATAATCAAGTGAAACCACTAACTTTTACAATTTTCATCAGTTGAGACCATTAATTTATATTCTTTTTTACACTATCAAGTGAAATCATTAATTTATAATATGTCCACTATCAAGTGAAATCATTAATTTATAATGTCCACTATCAAGTGAAACCATTAATTTATAATATGTCCACTATCAAGTGAAATCATTAATTTATAATGTCCACTATCAAGTGAAACCATTAATTTATAATCTGTTTACTATCAAGTGAAATAATTAATTTATAATCTGTTTACTATCAAGTGAAATCATTAATTTACATTCTAGCTCATCATCAGATGAAAACAATTAATTTAAATTATGATTTACTAACAAGTGAAATAGCTAACATTCTATTTCACTATTAGCTGAACCCATAACCACAATTAAGACTGGATCATGTCAGTCTTGAGTAATTAATTGGATACATCTTTGTAGCAAAGGGGCGTCTCCCTTTGCTTCTTTAGCCACAGATTGTCTCTCATTAAAAAATGTCTTCGAGTGACCTAGCTATCTGAAACGAGGCTACTTTGAGGTAGTGACCTAGCTATCTGAAACGAGGCTACTTTGTGGTAGTGACCTAGTTATCTGAAACGAGGCTACTTTGTGGTAGTGACCTAGCTATCTGAAACGAGGCTACTTCATGGTAGTGACCTAGCTATCTGAAACGAGGCTACTTTGTGGTAGTGACCTAGCTATCTGAAACGAGGCTACTTTGAGGTAGTGACCTAGCTATCTGAAACGAGGCTACTTTGTGGTAGTGACCTAGCTATCTGAAACGAGGCTACTTCATGGTAGTGACCTAGCTATCTGAAACGAGGCTACTTTGTGGTAGTGACCTAGCTATCTGAAACGAGGCTACTTCATGGTAGTGACCTAGCTATCTGAAACGAGGCTACTTTGTGGTAGTGACCTAGCTATCTGAAACGAGGCTACTTTGAGGTAGTGACCTGGCTATCTGAAACGAAGCTACTTTGAGGTAGTGACCTGGCTATCTGAAACGAGGCTACTTTGAGGTAGTGACCTGGCTATCTGAAGCGCGGCTATACTGAGGTAGTGACCTGGCTATCTGAAATGAGGCTACTATAAGGTAAGGACCTGGCTATGTGAAACGAGGCTACTGAGGTAGTGAGTACGGTTGGAATCTTAGCACGATCCAGCATTGTTAATCACTTTATATTTTCAAGAAATTCCACGCTTTTGACAGATAGTGCAAAATACATTTATATCAAGCTGCTAAGTGAAGCAATGATAGCTTGTGTTTAGTAATGAAATTATTTGTTATTTCCGTCAATTCGTGGATCGAAAGAAACGACCATGTAAACAAAGCTAGGGACTAGCCGTGACAGAGAGAGAGCTGCCAGAGACACAGCAACATGTCTCCTATTCCACCCTTCGAGAAAATACAGAACAATTAAAAAAGAAAAGGTCTGAGCACAGAGAGATCGGATAAATCCACAAATAGCCAATATTTACTATATATTTATTCGCATCCATATACTCACCTCCACCGATGGATTGGGTGCAATTTAACTTCCCAGATAGGACGAATTTTTATTCGAACCGTGACGGTGTCATAGTTGGAACCTCTCAAAATGTGCAATAAATGTATCATCTATTTGTTCTGTAAGAAAATGCCTCACGCAATGCTAAATACGTCACCAATAACTGTGTTGATTTCGGTAACAATGGATGGTCCTTAAACCATCATATCAATGCGCCAAATGGCGTGAATTTTTGTAAAGCTGTCCTTATAAGAAAACTGGGAGGCGAATGCGCTCCTCCCAGCACCAGAGCTGGAAGCTGTCAGCGACCCACAGCTGATGGCTTGCGCCAGGATCGATGAACCAAAACCATCCAGATCTTGCTCCACCTCTCCGTGGTGCCTCCAGTAACAGACTAACCTGTCTAGTCTGTCCATGCAGGGATCGAAGAGGGAAGACAACCCGGTACTCAAAAACGTCGTGCTGAAGTCGGATGTTTTGGGCCGAAAGGCGCAAATATCACAGTGTTACACTGCAAATTACAACACAACGCAGACACGTCCACTTAACGTCCTTTTAAGGGCGGATGACGAAGAGGAAGTCTACAGTCTACGAATACTCTAGTCATTGGGCGAACGCAACCAACCAACCATAAGAAAACTGTATTTAAATATGAATGCTAGATTGTCATCCGTGTGTGTACATACTTTACCAGAAGAGATGACTATAGCTGATGTTAGAACAAATGTTTCTTGCTCCAACAGCAGATAAATGGAACATTATGTGTGAAACTACAAACACTTCAAACTCGAACAAAATCTTCCCACTGTGGTTCGTTCTTGGACTACTTGCAGAGTATAACCAGGGCCATATTTAGGTACCCTGTCGCTCTGAGAAAGGGTTGTGGTAAAGGGACGGAGAGGTTAGATAAGAGGGAATTAGACGGAAGAGGTCAAGGGGTGAAGTTTAGACATGATTGTAAACAGAGAACAACTCAGGACCCACGGGATAGGGGAATTCTCGGGTGAGCGGGTCGTGAACCATGAAGTTTGTGAAAACGAGGGGTGAAGTTAGGAGGACAAAGGTGTTTCAGTAGGAGGAAAGATTCAGTCGAGATTGGGCGAGCGCCTTGTGCGGACGGGTTGTTAGTTAACTAGCGGATACCGTGGGCGGGATTAAAGGTAGTTTAGTAATGCCCAGAAGGGTTGTGACTTAGTTAGTTAGGACGTGACAGTCAAGCACAGGAGAGCTGAGAGGGAAATGATATTCCCAGTCACTAACATGGTGAGTTGTGCTAGAATAAGGAGGAAAACTATTCCAGAGAAGTTTTGTGTAGAATAGGAAATAGATAGACTCTGCATTCCTGGACAGTGTAATGTGTGTTAGATTAAGGAGTTATGAGACTCAAGTAATCAGCTAGTGTAGGACTAGTACACTAGTTAGAGACACCGTTCAGTGGATAGTTGAACTGGTGGGAGTGCATGGTGTTATGATACTCGCACTCAGGAGATTTATGTGGAATTAGTGAGCTAAGTACTGCCCACTAGAGGGGAAGGCTTAATGGTAGCATGTCCAATGAGCAATTAGTGAGTAAACTGCATCGCTGGAAAAGGGGATGCTAAAAGCGCTCAAGTTACGATAGTAATTTGTGAAGAGACTTTATGGAACGTGTTTTGTTCCCACCATTATTAGGCTGACTGTAAGCCAATCAAGTTACGATAGTAATTTGTGAAGAGACTTTATGGAACGTGTTTTGTTCCCACCATAATTAGGCTGACTGTAAGCCAATCAAGTTACGACAGTAATTTGTGAAGAGACTTTATGGAACGTGTTTTGTTCCCACCATTATTAGGCTGACTGTAAGCCATCAAGCAGAAGTCGCATGGACTTAGTATTAACCATGTTGTGGAGAGACTGTAGGGAAAACGGGAATAGACTATGTGTAGGGTGATTAGTGCAGCAAGGGGTGGAGAGCAGTTGCCGTTGAGGTTGTGTCGTTATCAATGGCATAAAGGTGTATCAGCATATTACTAGTTTTGACACAAAGGGTGCACACGTGCTAGAGAGAGCGTGTCCTTGGGAAACACACCAGACATTGTGGGAAGGGAGTTATGACATGAACGTTATGTTGTGATAAATGTTTGAATTTCAAGATGTCATGTGGTAGGCCAACAAGAGTGGTCTGGGACTGAATAAAGTGAATGTGTACAAAGTTCTCAGTTGTCAATTCCATCATTCATATTTGTCGCTGTATTGTGTCACCGTGAAGAACGAACACTGGTGTCGCGGGTCACTATCATTCCAACGTGAAGTCAAGACTAATCTGATCATGGGCTACGGGGAGGCAGGTTCTGGGTGAATCTGTCCGGGCAGTCCAACTGCACCACAAGGCGGGCTCAAGTCTCAGAGAGCCTGGCCTGAATCTACAGCGGTCTGTTCCTAGCACGACCAAGAAGTGAGAAGTCTTAGTCAAACACTAGGAGGGCGCAACCGGCAAGCGGGTGAGGGCTCGGATCTTAAGAGCCTATCCAGTTGCAGGAGTTCCGGGTTCCAGTACATGATCAAAGTGCTGGTCATCAAGTAGCTGACCAGGAGGGGGATCTGAAGGTGAAGATGAGGTCGAGTCCTTCTACGTCGACACAAAGTGTTGGGAAATCCTTGGTGCTAGTGTGCTGGATCAGCGCCTTTGCAGTCTTACTGCTGACTGGTTGTCGGTCGGTCGGTCAGCTATAGATAGCAGAGGGTTTGGGGCCTGTTATAGCTCCAACACTGAAAGAAGTTAATCACCACCGTCCCTAATTATCTACTACAGTTACCAAGTTGGGGAAGACTTTAAAATTAATAAAAATTAAGAGCTAAAACACTAATTGCATTATAAGGCCATAATTACTTTTCTGACTAGAAGGTTGGCTTCTTGTTCAACATTAAATATCGCTAAACGGCTGACTTGGTCGCTATCTACAACTGTCTGGATAGTCTAGTCATAAATATTGACCTGATGGTATCCCACATATTCACTAACTCTGCATATCCTACTTCTTCTATACTGCAAAATTATTTTTGGTCTGTTTTCTTTCGTCTTTTTCTTTCGTTAAGATAGTCCTTGCTATGGTAACATATTGTGAGTACGCAACTTAATTGAATTTCATTGACAAAGAGGAGAAATATATTGCAACTCGATAGCAGTTTGAATGATTCTATGAAACAGTGAGAGAGGTGCTCAATAAAGTGTGAGACGGCTACACTTTATCATTAATCATGTGTTCACTTTTATGCATATGAATAAGAAATATTTCTACGAGCTCACTGTACCCAACAGGTCAGCCCGATTCTATGTAAACACGCAAACAAGAAGAAAGGAACACACATTTAAATTTAACAAGGGATAAAAATCACTGGATTAATTTCTGAGATAACGAGAATGTCGACCTTGACAACAACAATCTTTTAAAAAGCAGAGGTTGGATGCAAACTTGAAAATAAATATAAGAAATGATGGCATCACCAAGGAGCTGGATAATACTGTTCAAGGACGCAGGCTGAATTATATTCTATAGTCCGTTTCATAACTCGTGCCCAAATTTTAAAATCGATATCTTTTTAACAGCTTTTTGTAAGTTGTTCAAAATTGGCATGTAAAGTTATAATGATTAGAACCCAACAGGGAATTAATTTCATTAAAAAAAAACATTGGTTATTATTGTTGCTTATTTGATTTATATAAATTTATAACGACCCATCGATGTAGTCAAAACTTAATGTTTACAGTATTTTAAGTTAAAAATAGCGAGTAAAAATCCATACACGGTCAAATTGACGTGTTTGCACGCTTTCAACGTCGGCTTTCTGACACAATTAGACACTTGTAATTCAGCGGCGAAGACGTGGAACGATAACATTTATCATGAGTCTTAAAATGAAATTCTGCAGTTTACAAAACATCGCAATAAAAATGTATGACTATTTTTGCAAAGAGGCTAAACGAGGAAGATTATTTCATTCTTTAGAAAACCCTGAGAATAGGACAAGACACATTTTGGATTAATCTAAACGGTCATTTAATCGCAGGATTCAAGCACGTGACCGTCAATGTTCAAAATATACAAAATCACAAGGAAGAGCAAAAATGTTGGATAATTTCGACTGTGAACTTATTAGAAGTGAAATTAACAAAATGTTGGGTATGAATGAAACTGTTACAATAAGAAAATTAAAAGTATCGCTGAAAAAGAACAACAGTATTGAAATATCAAAGTCTACATTATGGACGAATGTGAGAGCTGCAGGCTTTACATTCAGAAAGTATTCCAATGGACGAAACATCATCTGTGAGAAACTACATATAGTAGTCATGAGAAGCAAGTACTTACGTGAAGTAAAAGAGGTGCGCAAGCAAGGTTATGATATCGTGTACTTGGACGAAACATGGATCAATGCTCACCACACTAACCAAAGGGAATGGCAGTCATCAGATGGAAAGATTAAGAGATTAATACCTAGCAGCAAAGGACAGCGCTTGATAATTGCTCATGCAGGTAGTCGACAACATGGACTAATACAGAATGCAGAGCTCATTTTTCTTTCAAAATCCATAGACAATCGGGATTATCACTCTGAGATGAATGGTCACATATTTAGACATTGGATTTAAAATTCTGCTCTCCCATCACTAGATCGACCATCTTGCCTAATAATGGACAATGCAGCGTACCACAACATTGTTGCACTTGAAGATAAAATCCCGACGTCATCCAGTACAAAAGATGCTATTAAGATATGGCTCACAAGGAGCACATACAATTTAATAACATGTACTTAAAACCTGAATTACTATCTCTAGTAAAGCAAAAACAAAGGACAAGGATTTTTCAAATAGATAAGATTATCCAAGAGCACGGTCATATAAGTTTGAGGCTGCCACCTTACCATGCTCATTTAAATCCAATAGAACTAATCTGGGCAAAATTAAAAGGACAAGTGGCAGATGAAAATACAACATTCAAAATATGCGATGTAAAGACTCTTGCTAATCTCGCTTTATTAAATATAGACAAAGATTATTGGGCTAAATGTGAAGACCACGTCTTAAAACAGGAAGAGGAATATTGGAAAAATGATGGTTTGTGGAATGTTCAACCCCAAACAGTTATTAATCTTTTAGACTCGTCTGATTCAGATTGAAAGTATATAGCCCACACAATTTTGGCCCCTATATTACCTTAAATTAGTTCAACAAACGGTCCTTTTCAGGACCACACAACTATGAAAATTGGACATACAGGTATACCTTAATATTATCGTCCGAACTTGAACTGAGAAGACAATAATTCTGCTGGTGTTTTGTCTTATTAGGTTATTTCCCCATTACGGCCACGCCTTTACCTAGTGAAAATTAATCACAGACCAGCAACTACGGTAATTTCTATTCTTTAGGGGTTCACAATTTTGACAAACATCAAAAAAATTTGCCGCTTTAAGAAAACTGCAGCTGCAAGATATTTGTTAAATATACATTTAAAGGGTCTTTTGCATTCTAATAACATTTGGAAAATTTCAACAGTTTTTAACAAATGGTTACTGAGTAATAGCGTTTTGAAGTTGGGCACATGTTTTGAAACGAGCTATAGATGGGTTTTCTTGGTTAAATGGTGTTAAGTGAAATATATCAAATATTCGCAGAAAGTATTTATTGGTAGTGAACTATTTTACTTGGGTATTTAACGATTGACCTGCCACAGCCGTTGTAACGGAATGGCGAACGTCAAAGACAGACGGGTGAAACGATGCATTGATGATTTCAAAGAGTGGAGATAGAAGACATTTCAACAAAATTAAAGATTGGTACACAAAAAATAGAAACGTAACGAGAGCCCGTGATTAACTCATTATTTTGATGCACTAAAGGGCAATTAGGCAAATATTACAGAAATAGTGGATTCTTTTTTTCCTTTCTCATTTGCCTTTCAGCGTCGAGGGGAAGTCCTTGGCTCGTCGAGCGGCGACCTTTTGGGTCTGTGTTCTCACAACGTTTATTGAGGGCTCATTGTGCTGTATTTTGATTTTCCCGCCTTATCACGTGGCCAAACCATCTTACCAGTTATTTCTTTATATATTCTTTTACGGGGGTTATTCCAAGCTTTTTTCTCAGTTCTTTATTCCTGATCTTGTCTCTCAGGCTGTTTCCTGTCATTTGTCTAACACATTTAATCTCAGTAGTGATTATTTTTCTTGGCGTTCTTGCATTTAGGATCAAGGACTGGCATTGGTAGCACAACGTTGGGATAAAGATTGTATTGTTAAGTACCCGTTTTGCCTCTAGCGTTATTTCCTTGTTGGACAATAATGGTGATAGCTGTCCAATGGTTTGACAAGCTTTGTTGCATTTTGAGTCTGATTCTGCTGTTTGTGAATTGTCGTGTGTAACTAGACTTCCTAGGTATTTAAATTCCTCTACTTGTTTTAGATGTCTGCTGTCTATAGCTATGTCGATATTCTGGGTTTTTTTTTTTGTGATTTTAATTACTTCTGTTTTGTTGATGTCGATTTTCATGTTGTATTTTGTGTCTGTGTTGTTGAGTCTATTTAAGTGTTCTTGTAGGTCTTATATTTTCCCATGTATTAGTTCATAATCGTCTGCAAATAGAAGCTCGTTGCTCTCCTCTGTCTCTCGTGGGTTGGTTAACTTGTATTTATAGTCCATGTATGTAAAAACAGTAGAGGGCATAGTGCGCACCCCTGTCTTACACTGATCTAACTTCGAAGTGATCTGTGTAACCCGCCGCTGTTCTGACTGTGCAGCTGCTGTTGATGGAGAGACTTTTAATTAGGTTGGTTAGACGCCTAAATTACTTAAGCTGATTATGTCCTTTCATGAAGACATGAATGCTAAAATCTACTTTGATGGGAGTTCATCAGAGAGTTTTAAAGTCAACAACGGAGTGAAACAGGGATGTGTCCTCGCCCCCACCCTTTTTTGGTATTTTTTTTTTTTTGCTGTCCTCCTAAATTACGCCTTCGAGAACAGCTCAGGAGATATTTACATTCGCACACAATCAGATGGCTCACTGTTTAACTTAGCACGAATAAGAGCAAAAACAAAGACAAATGTTGCCCTACTTAAAGAACTTTTATTTGCTGACGATGCAGCGCTAGTCGTTCATAGTGAAGCCGCCCTACAATCGCTGATCAACAACCTGGACAAAGCATGCTACCTTTTTTCACTGTCAATTAATGATATATTTACATATCTTGGATCCACAAATACGCAAACCATCTCTCTTGATGAAGAAATAAACAGTCGAATTGGTAAGGCAGCTACGACCTTCGGCAAACTCACATAAAGGGCCTGGAACAACACGAAACTAACACTGAAGACTAAACTCTTAATATATCAAACTTGTGTGCTTAGCACACTATTATATGGTTCTGAAACCTGGCCAACATACTAAAACCAGGAAAAAAAAGACTAAATGTCTTCCACATGCGATGTCTCCGCATAATAGTGCACATCAAATGACAGGACAAAATAACCAAATTAACTGTCCTGCAACGTGCCGAAACCCCAACAATCATGTCGATGCTCAGATGTCGAAGACTAAGATGGCTGGGGCATGTCCAACGAAAAGCGCATCCCTAGGCAAATACTATATGGTGAACTAATACACGGAAAAAGACAAATCGGCAGACCTAAACTACGATATAGAGATATCTGCAAATCATCTCTGAAAGACTTCTCCATATGTGAAAATGACTGGGAACATCTGGCAAGTGATCGCACATCATGGAGAGCATGTATAAGGAACGGTATAACATCATTTTAGACTGTACTAAGGCAAAATTTAGAAGAGAAAAACTCATGAAAAAGGATGAAAAAACCTGTGGACCAGTGGGTCTGACTTGTTCATTCTGTGGCCGTGTGTGTTTGTCAAACATTAGTAGAATTAACCACGAGAGGAGCTGTTCGACAAAAACAAACCCTAAAAAAATACACAATAGCCTCCACTAGACCGTCTGACAAGACGAAAAGGGTTATATATATTAGGTGCTGGCTTACTCCGTGTTATATATAATAGTTGCTTGCATTCTTGAAAAAGAGAAGTAATTATATCTAGTATTATTCTGATCTCGTCCCCGATCATACATGATAGCGGCAGCACAGATGACGATATCTGTTGAACCAACAATGATCATAACTGGAATGGGATAAATTTTTATGTCATCCAGTCAATAAGCTGATAGCAGTTATCGATCCATAGCTGAATGTTATCGTAAGGATCAACGCATCTGAGCTGACCGAGTCCCTATTTGTGCCTATTAGTTGCTGCCACGAAAGTACGATACCCAACCGAGCATGACGTCAATAGAGAAGGATGAGGCGTGAACTATAGCTCGTTTCAAATCACTTGCCCAACTTCAAAACGGAATTGTTCAGTAACCGTTTGTTAAAAACTGTTGAAATTTTCCAAATGTTATTAGAATGCAAAAGACCCTTTAAATGTATATTTAACAAATATCTTGCAGCTGCAGTTTTCTTAAAGCGGCGAATTTCTTTGGTGTTTGTCAAAATTGTAAATTGTGAACCCCTAAAGAATAGAAATTACCGTAGTTGCTGGTATATGATTAATTTTCACTAGGTAAAGGCGTGGCCGTAATGGGGAAATAACCTAATAAGACAAAACACCAGCAGAATTATTGTCTTCTCAGTTCGAGGACGGACGATAATATCAAGGTATACGTGTATGTCCAATTTTCATAGTTGTGTGGTCCTGGAAAGGACCGTTTGTTGAACTAATTTAAGGTAATTATAGGGGCCAACATTGTGGGGGCTATATACTTTCATTCTAAATCAGACGAGTCTAAAAGATTAATAACTGTTTGGGGTTGAACATTCCACAAACCATCATTTTTCCAATATTCCTCTTCCTGTTTTAAGACGTGGTCTTCACATTCAGCACAATAATCGTTGTCTATATTTAATAAAGCGAGATTAGCAAGAGTCTTTACATCGCATATTTTAAATGTTGTATTTTCATCTGCCACTTGTCCTTTTAATTTTGCCCAGATTAGTTCTATTGGATTTAAATGAGCATGGTAAGGTGGCAGCCTCAAACTTATATGACTGTGCTCTTGGATAAACTTATCTATTTGAAAAATCTTTGTCCTTTGTTTTTGCTTTACTAGAGATAGTATTTCAGGTTTTAAGTACATGTTATTAAATTGTATGTGCTCCTTTGTGAGCCATATCTTAATAGCATCTTTTGTACTGGATGACGTCGGGACTTTATCTTCAAGTGCAACAATGTTGTGGTACGCTGCATTGTCTATTATTAGGCAAGATGGTCGATCTAGTGATGGGAGAACAGAATTTTCAATCCAATGTCTAAATATGTGACCATTCATCTCAGAGTGATAATCCCGATTGTCTATGGATTTTGAAAGAAAAATGAGCTCTGCATTCTGTATTAGTCCATGTTGTCGACTACCTGCATGAGCAATTATCAAGCGCTGTCCTTTGCTGCTAGGTATTAATCTCTTAATCTTTCCATCTGATGACTGCCATTCCCTTTGGTTAGTGTGGTGAGCATTGATCCATGTTTCATCCAAGTACACGATATCATAACCTTGCTTGCGCACCTCTTTTACTTCACGTAAGTACTTGCTTCTCATGACTACTATATGTGGCTTCTCACAAATGATGTTTCGTCCATTGGAATACTTTCTGAATGTAAAAAGCCTGCAGCTCTCACATTCCTCCATAATGTAGACTTTGATATTTCAATACTGTTGTTCTTTTGCAGCGAAACTTTTAATTTTTTTATTGTAACAGTTTCATTCATACCCAACATTTTGCGAATTCCACGTCTACACCTCTGAATGAACGGAAATGGAACACACAATTTCTCAAGTGTCTAATTGTGTCAAAAAAAACCACGGCGAAAGCGTGCAACACGTCAATTTTACCGTCTATGGATTTTTACTCGCTATTTTTAGCTTAAAATACTGTAAACATTAAGTTTTGACTACATCAAAGGGTCGTTATAAATTTATATAAATCAAATAAGCAACAATAATAACCAAATGTTTTTTTTTTATGAAATTAATTCCCTGTTGGGTTCTAATCATTATAACTTTACATGCAAATTTTGAACAACTTACAACAAGCGGTTAAAAAGCTATCGATTTTAAAATTTGGGCACGAGTTATGAAACAAGCTATAAATGTGTGTGTGTTTGGCAGAAAACTGTAAAATTTGCAACTCGTTAAAAACCACAACAAAACAAATATTGCAGTGATTACATACAACTTTCAGGTTGTACAGGGCAAAATACCAATAGTTTGAATTAACAAGAGGAAAAAAAAGAGCCAAGTCACGCCAGGTGGCGTATAGGAGATAGAAGCAAAAAGGGCAATATACAAATCAATTTTTCTACCAACTCTGTGCTATCAGATAGGAGATACGTGTTAGTGTCCCTATTTTTTATAGACCTTCTGCACTTTTAATGGTAATATGGACACTATTATGCCAGCGCTATTTTTCTATCCAGAAACATTCCTGTACATATTCAGATTATGTCAACTTGAACATCCTCGATCATGTCGAATTTGTGTCCTTAGTATTTCGATTCACTAATCACCGAGCTGTCGCTGACACAAGCAAATAGCCATTTTTGATCAACTATTTCGAGATCATAGATTATTGGAAGAAGCTAGGCTGATCAGTTTAGAATGAGAAACTTTCTTCTGGGGTGAGTGCGTTAATTTAAACTACAGTGATCTTCATTTTCAGGATTAATGTGTAGACGCTGTTTTATTTCTGAATTTTCATTATTCAAAGAATTAAGTGAGGTGGGTTCAATCTTTTAATCATACCCACCAGCCTTTCACAACCACACAACCATCTGATAGATTGTCAATATTGAGATGGAAGCTCGTCTTATGGTGTTGTTATCCCTCCTGAATGTGTCAAGGACAAAATTCCCATTATTTTGCGATTATTTATATTTCCAAATATAACAATTAACTTGAGAGATACCCTTGTAAACAAGAAAGCTCAAGATCAACACACAACATTACTCATTACTTTTACAGAATTGTGTTGCAAAAAAAAAGTTAGAGAAATATGTGAAAGCTCTGTTGTAAATTATCCCAAATATTTGTCACTTTTTAATAAAACAAAATTATATTAAATATTTGGAAATCTATTTACATCTTAAACATTTAATGAAAACGTTAAAGGAAAGATAATGAAATAGTAACTGGTTATGTGATTTTTCACTGTTTTTTTTTTTTTTTTTTTTTTTTTTTTTTTTTTTTTTTGCTTTCGCCAGCTTTTTACCTTTGACGAAGTCCCTAGAGGTTAGGAACTTAATTTTGCGTGTTAATCTGTTTTTTCCTTCGCAGCCGTGTGCACAGGGGTCCCTCGCAGCGCCGCCTAGCAAGCAGATACCACCGTTATTGAGTTATTGAGTTATACGCGGGTCATCATCATTGCACTCCGAACATGTCCATAGGTGCTCAGATCCCCTCCTCGGCAATTCCCGCAGTGCCCAGCGAATGACGACTCCAGTTCTATGTTGGCTGATAAATCTTCTTACACGGCCACTAAGTTTCTCATTTCTGGCTGTGCCCATCTTAACTTCCATTTCCATCATCCGAAGAAGTGGCGTGGATCTGTGTTTGTCGAAGTCATGTGCTCTTCCCACATCTCGGAGGGCATTGATGATGTCCGCCAGATCCATTGGTTGCGCGTCCTCAACGACAGCGCAGCTAGCCAACCTGTCCGCTCTTTCATTTCCCCGTACTCCGGCATGTCCAGGGACATAGACAAAGGTGACCTTACGTATTTTGGATTTCTGCAACGACTCTACCCATTGCATGCGTACAGAGCCCGCCTCCACTTTTTTTTATCATGCTCATCGAATCACTCAGTATACATGCGTGGGTGTAGTCTTGTGACTCTAACCATTTGAATGCCTTCGTCACTGCCGTCACCTCCATTGTCAAGCTGCTCGTGGTCATGACGTATGCATTACTGTCTGTGTAGACTATTCTGCCTGCCGTGCGTGCTGTAAATGCCCATGCACTCCTTTGGTGTCGTCTTACAGATCCGTCTGTATAGATGACTGCATCTTTCTCATCGGTGTTATCGCAGATGAGCCCGTTTACTTCAGCATTAACCACGTCCGGGTTCTGTTTACTACTTTTCCTGTCGAGTATGACAATACACGAGAAAGTCCCCTTGAATGACGTAAGCACCGGTATCCACTCCTCACCAACGCTGATATTGGTAAGCCCACATACCTGTTTGATGACATCTTCTGCTTGGCCAACCCATGATTTGCCTCTTTTTAGCCTAGCACCTTTCCCTGTGTTGAGCACGTGGTGCAATGGATGCTCTGTATCTGTACTAATCTTCAGGTATGCTCGTGCTCTCCAGATTTTGATTCTGTCATCCATGGTTGGAAAGTAAAGAAGATAACTCATTGATACACAGGGAGTGTCCCTTGTATATCCCATGATAATGCGCATGGCTTCATTTTGTATTTTCTCCAGCCTATCAATTTGAGTCGTACTGACAGTAAGAATTGTCAGGGCATACTTCGATTTGTTCGAGGACTAATCCCCGGAAAAAAGAAGAGTAAGTAGCCTCTGCTCGATGTTGGCAGCTGCCATGACCTTCAAGGCGGCTAATCCTTTGCGGGATTTTGTTATCACATGGTCGACGTGGTCCCGAAAACACAGGCTGCGATCAAATTTAACTCCGAGGTATGTCATCAACTTATCCCTGGTCACCTCATCAGCTCCCATTCGTACTACCGGTGTGGTCGTTTTAACGATATGATTGTTAAGGGAGTACCATGAAACTGAGCTTTATTAGGATTAACCAAGGCACCTGAAACCCCACACCAGGAAGAAATGCGATCGAGTTCGTCTTGCATTGTGGAGGCGATTCCCCGTTTGTCTGTTCCCTGTCGATATACCAGAATATCATTAGCAAAAGTCATAGTTCTTCCCCTCCCATCCAGCTGTTGTTCCGTGATCGTTATTGTGTACACGTTAAATAGAACTGGTGACAATGGTGAGCCTTGTGGCAGCCTTGGACAAATGGATGTTGGCTCGGAAGAATAACTTCCGCATCTGAGTATCACCTTCCACTGAATCTGCCGCGGTGATCCATCTAACGAGGAAGGGGTGCACCACCAGTTTGAGGAGCATATGCATGAGATATTCAAATGCTACTCTGTTGTATGCATCCTCCAGATCTATGGGAGCAGCACATGTCTCCTCTCATCTGTGGAAGCCTTCGAAGTCGTCATAGGCAAATACTGCCGCATTGAGCTATGTCTCTTTGTTATATCTATAACCTCCGAGTGTGGGTGGGAATGCGCGTTTCTGTTCAAGGTGACAGGTGAGGACACGGGCATCTATTTTCTCCAGCAGTTTGCCGCAATGTTCTGCATTGTGATGATTCTGTAGGCACTGATCTGAGAATGGTCCTTGTTTGGCTTCGGTAGCGGTAGTAAGTAGCTGAGTAGCCACTCCTCCTTAATCTGGCCACTCCAAATACTGGCATTAAACTCATTGGCCAGTTTTGTGAAGTCGTCGTCAGCTAAATCGCCTATGTCATCGTACCGAACACCATCTGGACCAGGAGCAGTGTTGTGTGACCTTTTAAGTGTCGTGCGAATGGTATCGGTTGTGATTGTGAGATCTTCTTATGGTATCGGTTGTGATTGTGAGATCTTCCAGCACAACATCCTTACACAATTTTGACAGCGATCCCCGTATCCTTATTCTTACAGCCTCATTTCTTTGGTCCGTCTGCTCAATGTAGCGGGCAAGCAGGGCCTTCCCTTTGTATCATCAGATTTGTGCCATATCCGGCCTGTGCTCTGAAAGTCTGGTATGCCTCTGTGTCGTGTTGTGCCATTCATGCTCTGATGAAGGCGCCAGAATGTGGCTAGCAATTTTTCTGAGCACACTTTTTTTTACAGAAGTCATCCCATTTGTCATCCTTAGCTGCTTAGCACGTAGTTTAAAGTGCATCATTTTTTGGTCGACCTCTGCATTCAGACGCGTCAAGTGCTCAGGTTGTGTTTTTCCATTCTTTCTGGCTTTATGCCATGTCTTGGCCGTTTGTCTCTTGCTCCGCCAAACTTCCTTGACTTCTACGTTCCACCAGATTGGCTGCGTCCATCTCTCCTGCCTCCTACGAGGGGCGCTCTATTTCCTATGTCTGGTTTTGCTAATGACGTCCTCCGTCTTCGGAGGTACTCATAATTTCCCGTCCATGAGTAATTGGCGTTAAGACGGGCCTCGCTGCAGAGACCAGGGGGTGGTTGCTGCAGAGAGAAATCATAAATAAAAGTTCCAACTTGGGCAGCCTTGATTTGAACCCACAACCTCTCTGTCTCGAGGCCGTCATTCTGTTTTACCCTAGTGGTAAAGAATTAAACGTACTTGTGCATGTTGTCGTGGTGAACGGTGGTAGTGGTGAGTGAGTGCGTGTGTGTGCGCGCGCTTAAGTTGGTGCTCAATGTAAGGTCATGGTTTGTATTGCAAATCATTTGTTTGGGAGGAGCTGCGTAGTGTTGTCCTGTAGATAAGTAATTGATCTTATATAGAGACATAATCATAGTGCTCGAACAGGATTAGTACTCTAATCTCTTGCCTGATCACATAGAAAATCTAGGCACAGTATACGAACTCCATAACACCGGAGAGTGTCTATTGGATCATTTCAAAGAGCTGGTTAATATTTCAACGATGATGGCATCAATTTTTACAATTAGTCCATACAACGACCTCTGTTTGACCTTTTCAAATTACAATTATCAAATTTTTATGTAAGTGTGCAACTGGACATTTACTATACAAGGAAACTTCCGAGGCAAAAGAAAAACACACATTTATGAGGCCATATGTATGATGACAGCACTCGGAAAAATTCACAAAAATAAACACGGAGAACAATAAACAGTCCAAACCAGGATATGAGTCCATGCCAGTCAACTCCGGACCTCGTCACGAGACACCTTCACTTCGGCACATTGTCGGCCTCGTTATCCCCCAAAATGGATTACATAAGAAAGTAAAATAAAGAGCTCTGTCACGCAAAGTGGCGTGTAGGGAATATGGTGTTAGTGACAATAATTTGTATAGACCTTCGGCGCATGATTTTTAGAGTAAAGTGGTCGGTATTACGTCCGAGCCGCTTTACTTTCCCAGAAATAGCCGGTACCCATTTAAGGCTGGGTGAACCCGGATGTCGTCGATCAGGATCGGACCCGCTCTTGTCCTTTGTAGTCTAGTTCACTAAGTACTGAGCGCCCAAATGGATAACTTGCTGAGCTATAATCCATGCTATTTTCCGTCCCATGGCTACAGCACTGGATTACATCACCAATTCAGAAATTAATTTATAGAAACAATAATTTTCTAAGTTTCCTATTATCAAATACAAGCCACGCATTCAGCAAGCTTAAATATATATGATGTAATACATAGTAAAAGAAATAATAAAACATACAGTAGTTTCCGTGCGATTGGATAAAAATGGAGTTAAAATAAAAATACATGTAATCTTGTATGTTTAAGTTGATCTCTTGTCTCAGAAGTTTCTTTCTGTTAAAGATATCCAATCTTTTAGTTGGTTATTTAGTTATGGAAGGCCCCGGTATCACTGCAAGCGAATTAAAATCCATAATTGCTCAACCGCCCGTGCCAGCGTAATCATCCGAATTAATATCTCATCTCCCAAACAAAGAAAGGTAACTGTAGTCCCCATCGTAGCAGTCTCAGCACACGCCAAAAGACATAAAGCGAAACCGTGGAGAAAGTGAACATAGCCAACTGTTCCCTGTCATACGATATCATCATTCATCGTAAACAATTGGAATATCGAAACATGATCAAAACGGATGAGACACACAGCTCACTATGTGCACAGAACACTTAACTCAGTAGCTCCTACAATAAGCCGGACTTGGAATATGAGGAAACTGCAACAAGGAAAGGAACACTTTTCATGCATAGCCTTCAATGGTTCCTCTGCCTATCCACCATATACGGGAGGTTCATATCAAACCTTTTATTATGATTGACTTCAGCCTAACCAATAGAAACTACTACACGGATTGCCATATTTCTTGAGGTGTATTTACAACACATTTACTTGGTAATAGGAAACTCAGAATAATGTTGTATGTATAAATTAATTTCATAAATTAATTTAATAAAAAATGACGACGATTTTGCACGAATAACGTTTCATCAAAATATCTTTTTCAGGGGATGGGGAATAGAGATCTGGCGTTGTTCCC
The DNA here is from genome assembly GCA_032433765.1 of Megaustenia siamemsis. Taxonomy (NCBI): domain Eukaryota; kingdom Metazoa; phylum Mollusca; class Gastropoda; order Stylommatophora; family Ariophantidae; genus Megaustenia; species Megaustenia siamemsis. Next base: position 71,622,078 of record JAVIAB010000092.1, on the reverse strand, counting down.
TTCACAGAAATACATCCGGGATAATTTAGTTACATCATTTCCTTCATTCATAAAGCTTACGATTAACCCCTGAGCCCAACCCATTTGTGTGAAATGTGAATGGCATACAGTTAAAAACATTAACCTCCAAAGAATTTTCTAAAACTAGAATAAGGGCCAAAGAAAACAGAATTTCTTAGATCACACTTGATATCTTGTTTTGTCCAAATGTCACGTGTTAATATGAACGATATTATAGCTTACTGTCTTGTCATATCTCCTCAACGAGTTGATATGACAGCAGGCTCTTGATTCTAAGATGTTATCTGGCAAATGGTAATTACTCTTTTTAATTTCCGGCTTTCACTAATAGGTTGAAACTCGACCTGCCTAGAGGTAATGCAAAACTAGGTCTTCTATGTGAGTAAATGTCACCATAACGAAGGAAACAGAGATCCTTGCCTATGTTAGCCAGTCTGTTTCATTTAGGCTGCTTCTACACTGTTATTATAACAGCAAGTTACATGTGCTTGAGTTCCACTGTGCAATCCATTTTTGATAATAGAGACAAGAAAAGGAGTTCCTAAATGGTATATAGTGTCAGTCTTAACATATTGATGTGAATCATAGACAAAAGGAGAACAGACATGAAAATCACTGAAGGCTGTAGAATGTGGTTTTACAGAAGAATGTTGAAAATACCACGGACAGCCAAGAAGGGTAATTAAAACGTTCTGAAAAAGGCCAAAGCAAAGAGAGAACTGATTTCCAACATTAGCAAGAAACAATCATCCATGCCATGTAATGAGAATGGAACAGATTGAATATATTGTGACAACTTGGAAAATTAAGGAACGAAGAGGTATAGGAAAGCAAAGAGAAAATATACCAGACAGCTTAAGAGAATATTTTGGCGGAAGGTCAACAACAGAAATAATATATAACTATCGACGAAAAGAAGTAATCGCCCATTGGACACAGATGAAGCAAAAGGTTCCTTTACAATTTGGTGTCTCTGTGTTTAAAGAATAATCAAAACATGTTTTAAAAAAAAAAACATACGATGATAGTGTTTGATATTTTCATGTTAGTTACACAAAGACAAAATGACGACTCACAATGTTCTTGACATGAACACTAATACTCAAATAAGTACTGACTGTCATATATGAGTGATTCAACTTTATTAGATTGTCGTCTATACAAGGCTGAGGTGGGGTAAATCTAAAATATACAAATTCTAATTCTAAATGTTTTTGATCTGGATGCGCTCAAGAGATTAACACTCTTGATTATTTGAGATATCTTTCTATACAAATTGTCTGTGACATTTCTAAAATCCTACCTTCCTTCTATTAAAATATTTTAACTCATCTTGCTTTACGGTTATTATTTTATATCTATGTCTTGGTAACATTATGCTATTCTTTGTCTACTTAATATTGTTCTCTGAGACACACATTTTATTATTCTAACTTGGAACACTTCTGAATTAAACTATGTCTTCCTGTCTGATTTTTTCTTTGGATCTCCCTTCTACATCTCCATTTGATAAATGCTAACTAACTGTATAAAAGTCCACAACTCTTCAATAATCTTCACTTCTGTCTTCAGGTAATTTCGGCCAAAGTCGGTCTAAGTTCGTCTACTTTACATTTCTCTGGGTGTTTCTTTATCTCTCTTTTTTTAACTATCTGATTGTGTTAATGTATGAGGTTAAATACCCCTGTCTCATTACATAATGTATTGGCGGAGTCGCTGGTCGTTAAACTATCAACCAATCAAAGAAGACAAGTTTGAACTCTGAATGTCTTTTGTGTGATATTTTGCCCAACAACTCCATCTTGACATTTAAGGTAACCTCTGAGTTTAAAAATAATGACCTAGCATATCCTCTAAGAGTGACATCTCTCTCTCTTCTAAGCCTAACCTGTCCCTTCTCAAGATTTAAGTTTGTTCATAAACCTAATTTCTAGACATGTAACATCGACCATTCTATTCCTCTATCTTTAATCCTACCCCTATCTTTCCAATAATATCTAACAAATTTCCACTCCTAAAAATTGCCACTGTTCTCTATTTATCTTCTGCTTCATTCTACGAAGTTATGGTTAACTGTAAACATATCCGATCTAAGCTATATCTCTCATTCTATGAATCTGCTCTATTCCTAGTCTATATACTATTACAACAAGTGGACAATAAAAATAGTTAAACATTTCTTTTTAATTAGCATTATTCTACGATGTCAAGGCAAGGACGTTGACCAAGTAACGAAAAGCACAATCAAGATCCTTGAAGGTCGTTATAACGAGTGTATTTTACTGGTATAGATTTCATAAAGTAGGAAAATAGACAATAAAGCAGTTTTACGAAAACTCAAAACTAAATCATAAAAAAATAAAAGATAAAAGACAGCAAAACTGAAGTCATATAAACAATATGTCTATGTTACTATAGACTAAAGAGTAACATCAATACATGTTCAACAGCAGTTTTGAGAGTGTACTAGCAAAGAAAGCATAGGAAATTATTTGATTTTTAGATCAATGCGGAATAATAATAATACATTATCTAACAGGATATTACATTATCTAACGGGATATTACATTATCTAACGTAATATTACATTATCTAACGGGATTTTACATTATCAAACAGGATATTACATTATCTAATGAGATAGTATCTGGGTAGCACGTTAACACAAGACAATAACCAAGAGACAGAGATAGATATAAGGTTGTAACAAAGCATTCCAAGTTATAGGCCAAGTATCAACACTATTGAAAAACAAAGCAATAACTACGGAAGCAAAAAGGGCAATATACAAATCAATTTTTCTACCAACTCTGTGCTATCAGTGCCAGAATTGGATGCTGGACTCTAGAACAATAAGAAAGATAACGACCACAGAAATGAAATGTGTCAGAAGAATGACAGGAAACAGCTTAAGGGACAGAGTAAGAAACACCGACCTGAGGAAGAAACTCGAAATTGAACCAGCCATCGAATACATAAAGAAACAACAGATAAATTGGTTCGGCCACATAACAAGACAAAAAGAACTAACAATGACTCAAAGAGCCATCAACAAACGCTATGAAAACGCCAGATTAAGAGGAAGACCGAGAAAGAGATGGATAAAGGGAATACTAGCGTCACTAGGAGAGATAACATCAGAAGAGGCCAACAGAAGAGCAAAGAATCGCAGATTGTATCTCCCCTCGACGCCAACGGCAATGGAGGAAGGATAGAAGAAGAAGAAGAATGAGATAATACATTATCTAACAGGATATTACATTATCTATCAGGATATTACATTATCTAACGGGATATTACATTATCTAACGGGATATTACATTATCTAATGGGACACAAGGTAAAAGAGACAGACCAAGACTAACATGGACGAGTAACATCAAAAGATGGACAAGTCAAGCTATGACAGCCTGCACCATCAAAGCAAGAAACAGAGTAGAATGGCGATCTATGGTAGTCAACCTTCGTTGCGGAGAAGGCACTCGATGATGATGATGATGATGATGATGATGATGATGATGATGAACGGAACATTACATTATCTAACTGGATATTGCATTATCTAATGAGATATTGCATTATCTACCACTTTTATAGCGCAAACAATTTAAAGCAGCGCCCCTGGAAACAGCCACTCGCACAGCAATCAAATTAAAACGTAAAAACTCAATAAAACCGGCCCAATTCACATGTCAATGTTCTTTGTAAGATAGATTATGTAAACTTACCAGAATGAAAGTGAGTGAGTATATGGAGTTTTGTGTGCAGTGGACCGGTTTTAAACCGCTCAGCTGACGATAATAGTGAGTCAGACTAGACACAGGTGGCGAATAAGTGGGCTGATCAGATGTGTGGATGATGAACAAATTATATAAATATCAGTGTGAATGCTTTCATTCGTCTGGTGGGAAGGACTGCGCGCCAATTTGGATGCTCAAATTGCGGAAACATTACTTATTTTAATCATGACGTTTAATCATTACGTGTTCGATGTCTTTAATGCCCTCCGAGATGCGGGAAGGGCACTTGACTTAGACAACCATGAGTCTATGTCTCTCCTTCGGATGAAAGTCATGAGATGAAGATGGGTACATCCAGAAACAAGAGGTCTAGTGGAAACATAACAGCCAACACAGAGCTGGAGTTGTCAGTTGCTGACCGCTACAGGACATGCTGAGGAGGGGATCTGAGCATCTATGGACATTTTATGAGTGTGAAGATGATTATCATCATCATCATTGAGTGCCTTCTCCGCAACGAAAGTTGGCTACCATGGATCGCCATTCTACTCTGTTTCTTGTTTTGATGGTGCAGGCTGTCATAGATTGACTTATACATCTTTTGATGTTACTCGTCAATGTTAGTCTTGGTATGCCTCTGCCTCTTTTACCTTGTATTTCCCCTTCCAATATTACTTTTAGTAGGCTGTTGTGTTTTTTAACATGCCCCAAAATTTCATTTGTCATGTCTTAATTGTATTTAGTAGTTCTATTTTTATTTTCAGTTGTTTTAAAACTTCATCGTTCGTTATCTTTTCTTTCCACCCAATTCTACCTATTCTTCTATAAATCCACATTTCAAAGGTTTCAATTTTATGTTCTGTTTTCTTGTCTAATGTCCATGTTTCTGCACCAAACAGAAATATTGAGAAGATGTAACATTTTGTTATTCTTAGTTTCAGAACTGTTGATATTTGTTTTGTTGTTAGTATATTTTTCATGGCATTAAAATTACTTTTTGCCATACCTATTATTTTGTTTATTTCAATTTTACATTTTCCATCATTGGTTATAGTATGCTCCAGGTAGTTGTAGCTCTGAACTGTCTCCAGATGTATTCCCTCAACTGTGATATTTAATTGTAGGTCTTGAGAATTTTCTTTGTTTATGATCATAGTTTTAATCTTTTTGATATTCATTTCTAGTCCATATTTTTTGCTTGTTATGTTTATCGCATTAAGCAATTGTTGAAGATGATAACCCACAAATAACTCAATGTTGATTACAGGTAGGTTAAGAAGATGGAAAGAGACTCACCTGCTCAAGAGGTGGTTTTGCCAGATCCAACAGAAGGTAGCATTCTTCGAACGGATGAGGACATTGATGTTGTAGGTTCTCTTTTAACACCATCACTGGTTACCGTGTGCATGAACGAAGACCTTGTTGATGGAAACTGACGAGCTACTGGTGTTGGCGACATTGGATTTGTTGATCTTGAATATTTCAGCGAACTTAAACTGCCTTTTTCCTGAACTACTGGCAGAGATCTGTGTCCTGTTTCTGCATGCAGACCATAACTTTTGTCCATGGATGGTTTATGTGAGGCGTCACCATATCTACTTTTTGATACCAGTTGTGGAGAGACATTTCCTGCCAGTGGTTTCCCTGCTAGTCGCAGACTTTCCATTTCATTTTCGCTGTGGCTGCGATATTTTGAGACCAGATTTTGAAGCCTATTGCCTCCCTCAGCGTCGGATTTTTCAGGCACTACAAGAAATGGAAATGTATTAATCAATTAGATAAGTTATAGTACAAATACAATCAATCATCGTGTATTTTTAAGAACTGTACTTGCAAGTAGAAAACTTTCGAAAATGTATTCTAGTATATAATAAACATCAGAAAGAAACAGACGACATTTTTTTCGGACACATTCAATAAGTGGAAAGTTCGAATACTTGGTTACAACTGACGAAATACATGAAAGAGGGATCCTAGGCGACAAGGAATGAAGATACTAGAACAGAGGTGGGCAGACCTACTGCACGCGAGCCAGAACCGGCCTGCCAAGCTATTTTTAAGTGGCCCTCCTGTTGATTTGAAACTTACTGCACACTCTATTTCCTGAGCTCAAAAATAATTAATATAACGAAACACATAAATGCACAAAGCAAACCCCAACCGATAAACTTCTTATTTACAATTTTTTTTTCTCCTCCCATTTTTTGTCTTACCCTCTCCCTTTCATTCCACTCTCTTTTTCTATCGTCTACTCTCCATCACAAATAAGATTGTTACGTTACAATTTCTTGTAAATGACAATTATGTAATTTATATAATGGCTTCATAAGGTGATGGTATCTTGCCCTCGGCGCCTACAGTTTTATTATATTATATTATATTATATTATATTATATTATATTATATTATATTATATTATATTATATTCATCATCATCATCATTGAGTGCCGTCTCCGCAACGAAGGTTGGCTACCATGGAGCGCCATTTTGCTCTATCTCTTGCTTTGATGGTGCAGGTTGTCATCGGTTGATTTGTCCATCTTTTGATGTTACTCGTCCATGTTAATCTTGGTCTGCCTCTGCCTCTTTTACCTTGTATTTTCCCCTCCAGGATCACTTTCAGTAGGCTGTTGTGTCTTTTAACATGGCCTAAGAATCGCATTTGTCTTGTTCTAATTGTGTTCAGAAGTTCTCTTTTCATTTTTAGTTGTTTTAAGACTTTGTCATTTGTTTTCTTTTCCTTCCATCCAATTCTACCTATTCTTCTATATATCCACATTTCAAAGGCTTCAATTCTCTGTTCTGTTTTCTTGTCTAATGTCCATGTTTCAGCACCATATAGGAATATTGAGAAGATGTAACATTTTGCTATTCTTAGTTTTAGCTCTGGTGTTATTTGTTTTGATGTTAGTATGTCCTTCATGACATTAAAATTACTTTTTGCCATTCCTATTCTTTTGTTTATTTCAGTTGTACATTTTCCATCACTGGTTATAGTATGTCCAAGGTAGTTATAGTTCTGAACTGTCTCAAGGTCTATTCCTTCAATTTTGATATCCACTTGTGGGTTTTGAGTATTTTCTTTGTTTATGATCATAGTTTTAGTCTTTTTGATATTCATATCTAGTCCATATTTTTTGCTTGTCGTGTTTATTTCATTAAGTAATTGTTGTAGGTCTTTAGGATTTTCTGCTAGTAGTACAGTATCGTCAGCATATCTTAGGTTATTGATTATCTTTCCATTAATTTGTAGGCCTGGCATCTCTATGATGTTTTTAAAGATTTGCTCAGTGTATAGATTGAACAAGCTTGGTGATAGGATGCATCCTTGTCTTACTCCTCTTTTTATATCAATGGGTGTAGAGAACTCTTTGTTATATTTTATTATTGCTGTTTGCTCCCAGTATAGATTGCATATTAGTCGTATATCCATGTCATCTAGATGTATATTTTTTAGACATTCTATAAGTTGTTTGTGGTGTACTCTATCAAAAGCTTTGGTGTAGTCTATGAAGCAGGCATATATTGGTTTGTTTACTTCTGTGTATTTTTCGATTAATGTTCTCATGCAGAATATGGCTTCTTTTGTCCCGCTATTTTTCCTAAATCCAAATTGCTGCTCATCTAATTCAGTATTGATTTTATTCTGAATCCTTCCTTGTATAACTTTTAGCAAGATTTTTGTAACATGGCTCATTAGGCTTATTGTTCTAAAGTCACTGCATTCAACTGCACCATTCTTTTTAGGCAATGCAATGAAAGTTGATGTTTTTAGTTCATTTGGTATGTATCCTGTGTGGTATATGTCGTTGCATATGTCTGTAATCACTTCAATGCCAAAATCTTCAAGTGCCTGTAGCATCTCTATCTGTATGCTTTCAGGTCCTGCTGCTTTTCCCCTTTTCATTGTTTTTATAGCTTTTTCCACCTCAGATTTTAAGATTGTATAGCCTGATGTACATTTTATAACTGGTTTCTTGTCCCTTTGATCATGAAATAGTTCTGTTATATATTCCTGCCATCTATCTATGATATCCTTATTGTCTGTTAGCATTTTTCCTTTTTTGTCTGCAACGCATCCACCTTCTGTGGCTTTTTTATTTTTATTAGTCATTCTCTTTATTTCTGTGTGCATTCCTCTTAGGTCTTGTTTGCTTTCCATAGTTTCTATATCTCTACATTTTTGGCTGAGCCAGTCTTCTTTTGCCTTTTTGCACATTTTGCGTATCTCATTATCTATTTTATTGTATTGGGCAGTGTTCTTCGCTTGTCTCCTTTCTTCCATTTTTTCTAAGATGGTGTTAGTTATCCATTTTTGTTTTTTGTTCTTTTCTCTTTTGGGTAAGGTGTCGCAGGCTTTTTGTATGCTTTTCTTTATGCATTGCCATTTGGTTGTTACTTTTTCATCAGGATTTTCTCTTCTGTATTGTTCAATTCCTTCCTCTAGCAGCTTCTGGTATGTGTTCTTTACTTGTATTGTATAGGTATCTTTAATATCTTTTTGATTTAAAGCTGTTATGTCGAGTGGGTTTGTTGATGAATCAGATTTTGGCTTGTTTCTCTTTAGTTTGATTTTAATTTTAATCATTACAGGATTGTGATCAGAATTAATATCTGCTCCTGGGTAGGTTTTGGCTTTCTTTACGCTGTTACGGAACCTTTCTTTTATCATTATGTAATCTATTTGATTCCTCTTCCTATCTCCAGGGCTTTTCCATGTGTATAGTTTCCTTTTCTCTTGCTCAAAGTAGGTGTTACATATTATCAGCCTGTTTTCTTCACAGAATTGTATTAATCTTTCTCCTCTGTCATTTCTTTTTCCTAAACCATGATTTCCTATAATTGTCTTATATCTACCTTTTCCTACTTTAGCGTTCATGTCACCCATTACAATCAAGATGTCTGAAGATTTCACTTGCTTCATAACTTTATTTAGGTCTTCATAGTATGCCTCTATTTGTTCATCTGTGTAGTCTTGAGTAGGTGCATATGTCTGTATTATTGCTATGTCGAATGGTTTTGCTTTCAACTTGAGTAGTATAATCCTATCACTGTATGTCCAGTGGGTACTTATATATTTTTGTAGCTCTCTTTTTATCAGTATTCCTACCCCCCTTTGATGTTCTGTTGTGTTTCCTGAGTATATAAATGTATATTTTTCGTCTTCAATGTACCCACATTCCTTCCATCTAGTCTCTGATATGCCTAAAATATCTATATTTATTCGTTCTGCTTCTTGAATTAGATTTTCCAATTTCCCTTGTTGATATAGAGTCCTAACATTCCAAGTACTTATTTTAAGATCTTTCCTCCGACATAAGTTCGAATTTCTCAGACTCTCCATGGCTTCCTCATATTATATTATATTATATTATATTATATTATATTATATTATATTATATTATATTATATTATATTATATTATATTATATTATATTATATTATATTATATTATATTATATTATATTATATTATATTATATTATATTATATTATATTATATTATATTATATTATATTATATTATATTATATTATATTATATTATATTATATTATATTATATTATATTATATTATATTATATTATATTATGTTATGTTATGTTATGTTATGTTATGTTATGTTATGTTATGTTATGTTATGTTATGTTATGTTATGTTACGTTACGTTACGTTACGTTACGTTATGTTATGTTATGTTACGTTACGTTACGTTACGTTACGTTACGTTACGTTACGTTACGTTACGTTACGTTACGTTACGTTACGTTACGTTACGTTACGTTACGTTACGTTACGTCACGTCACGTTACGTTACGTTACGTTATGTTATGTTACGTTACGTTACGTTATGTTATGTTATGTTATGTTATGTTATGTTATGTTATGTTATGTTATGTTACGTTACGTTATATTACATTATATTACATTACATTACATTACATTACATTATATTATATTATATTATATTATATTATATTATATTATATTATATTATATATTATATTATATTATATTATATTATATTATATTATATTATATTATATTATATTATATTATATTATATATTATATTATATTATATTATATTATATTATATTATATTATATATTATATTATATTATATTATATTATATTATATTATATTATATTATATATACTATACTATACTATACTATACTATACTATATTATATTATATTATATTATATTATATTATATTATATTATATTATATTATATTATATTATATTATATTATATTATATTATATTATATTATATTATATATATTATATTATATTATATTATATTATTATATTATATTATATTATATTATATTATATTATATTATATTATATTATATATTAGTATTTATTATTATATATTATTATATTATATTGTATTGTATTGTATTGTGTTGTATTATATTGTATTGTATTGTATTGTATTGTATTGTATTGTATTGTATTGTGTTGTATTGTGTTGTATTGTATTGTATTGTGTTGTATTGTATTGTGTTGTATTGTATTCTATTGTATTCTATTATGTTACGTTACGTTACGCTACGTTACGTTACGTTACGTTATGTTATGTTATGTTATGTTGTGTTGTGTTGTGTTGTGTTGTGTCGTGTTATGTTATGTTATGTTATGTTTGGTTTGTATTGTATTGTATTGTATTGTATTGTATTGTATTGTATTGTATTGTATTGTATTGTATTGCATTGTATTGTATTGTGTTGTAAAGTATTGTATTGCATTATGTTATGTTATATCATGTCATGTTATGTCACGTTACGTTATGTTATGTTAAGTTATGTTATGTTATAATATTAATTAATTAGAACAACATGGCACCGTCTGAGATTCACAGTGTGGCCAGGTTTTCGCTGATAGTTTTACGCGTCCAACGACAACGTTCATGGCTTGCTCTTTTCAATTTTAACAACCAACAATTTTTTTCACGTGCGCGAGTGGGACCTCCTGTTTATTGCCATTATGTGATAGGTTCCAATGGGATCTCAGTATCCAGGAGAACCAGTGAGAATAACGTCACGAAAAAGCCACATATTATTTTATATTCACATATTTTTTTTAAAAATCACTACCACCTGTGCTTGGCTTTGAACATGGGTCAGTCTTGCCAAGAGCTGACGTCATACCTCTAGACTTTACCCCACCAAGCCCCTACTCTTCTTCTTCTTCTATCGTTCAGCTCCCTGTGGAGCATAGGTCTTCAACAAACACTTTCCAAGTCGTTTTGTTTCTTGCTATTCTTTTAAGATCATTCCATGTCTTTCCCATCATCTTCATCACTGCTTCTGTCTGTCTTCTCCAAGAATTTCTTGGTCTTCCACTTTGTCGTTTCCCCTGGGGATTCCAAAAAGGGCCTGTTGTGTAATATTCTCGGCTGGCTTCGCAGTGTTTGTCCTATCCAGCGCCATCGTCTTCGCTATCTCTTTATTCACCGGTATTTGACTGGTACTTTTCCATAATTATATGTTAGTGGTTTTGTCCTACCATTTCCATCCTTTTATTCTGCGTAAGCATCCATTAATAACGTCATAAAGAAACCACATATTATTTTATATTTACACATTTTTTTAAAAATCACTACCGGCTGTGCTTGGCTTTGAGCACGGGTCAGTCTTGCCAAGAGCTGACGTCATACCTCTAGACTTTAGACCACCCAGCCCATATCAATTAAACTGAATTAAACAAACGATCTAGATCAAATCTATAGATACAAATAATCCCAATTTAAAATCGTCGAAGTAGTTAGTGAGTTGTATTTTGACCAATTAAAACGTAATTGTAAATACAACTTTAATGACAAATGCAGTCTAATATAGCCGAAAGCATCTAACTATGTAGCTATCGGTGTTTTGTACTTACACACAAAGAACCATCCTCCATACTGACCCTTCTGTTGCGTTTTGCCTGGTTCATTTGAAAAAGATTCGGCACTGGATGACCGCAGAAGAGACCTATTCTGGTCATATGAGCTATCCTGTGAAGAATCGTCCCACAAATCATGAATAATTTCGTCAGCAGATAAATATCTTTATATTTTTTTTATTTTGTTTATTAATCCTCTACTTCAACATGAATTTTCATCACAGAAGAGGATATTATTTTAATGAATGAAAGAAAGAAGGCAAAGAACGAGCCCCCCAGAACACCCACCATCATGGTACGTGACCAAAATGTATTACGGGAGGTCAAAAAGTAATGCACACCAATTTTTTTCTCGGCTAATAATAAAGATAGGAATATGAAATTTTGCACACTTGGAATATGACATGTTCCAATTATGTGTACCAAATTGCACAGCATTCTGATAAATATTACGCAATCTATGAACCGTTAAAATGGAACTTGTCAATAATGTCTGTTACAAACAGCGAATTGTCATAGAATTTCTGGTTGCGGAAAAAGAAACTGTGGCAAACATTCATAAACGACTGTGTGCAGTGTACAAATGTTCTGCAGTCGATAGGAGCACAGTTAGTCGCTGGGTTCAGAGAATTAAAGCTGCAGAAAGTGTACGAGTGGAGCTGCATGATTTACCGCGTTCTGGACGTGTTGCCTCGGCTACCAGCACAGACATGTTAAACCGGGCTGATGCCATTATTCGTAAGGATAGGCGTATCACTAGTCAGCAATTGGCATTGCAGCTTACAGTCAGCAAGGGAAGTGCAATCGCAATTTTTAAAACTCTCGGATATTCAAAGATTTGCGCTCGATGGGTTCCTCGGTGCCTAACAAATGATCACAGAGTTCAAAGGAAAACATTCTGTTCTGAATTGTTGGAGCATTTCGGTGTTGAAGGAGAAATGTTTTTGTCAAAAATTGTTACCGGTGACGAAACGTGGGCACATTATTATGAGCCTGAAACAGAAATGCAGTCAATGGAATGGCATCATCCGCAGTCACCAAAAAGAAAAAAATTCAAAACATCTCCATCAGCCGGAAAGGTGATGATCACTGTCTTCTGGGACATTGATGGTGTGATTCTTGTTGATGTAATGACAAGAGGTGAGACAATCAACTCGACAGCTTATATCAATACACTGACAAAACTCAAAAATCGGTTCCACAGAGTTCGGCCTAATAAGCCATCTGCAGATTTGTTGCTTCAACATGACAATGCACGCCCTCACACAAGTCTGGTAACACGGGAAGCAATCAACAAATTTGGTTGGACTGTACTGCCCCATCCTCCTTACAACCCTGATCTGGCTCCCTCAGATTTCCATCTGTTTGGACCACTCAAAAAATCCCTGCGTGGGACACACTTTGACAATGATGAGGGTGTGATCCATGCAGTTAAAAAATGGCTACGCGAGCAGGACAAAACTTGGTACAAACGAGGCATTCATGACCTAGTTTCGCGTTGGCGTAAGGCAATACGCTTGGACGGAGATTATGTTGAAAAATAGGTAGTGTAAAGGGGATGTTCAGCTACAATCTGTGAAAATTTCACACATTTTGCCCGAATAGTTTCTGAGAAAAAAATTGGTGTGCATTACTTTTTAATATAGTGTCAGTGCTTATATGTTCTTGTTATCATCTGCACATCTTTTGTTAATGTAGTCAGCGTTACGCCAGTGCTGTTATTCCTTCCAAGAAAATCCAGTACCCATTTAATTGACCTAGGAAGTCACGGCAAGTCAATGGTTAGTCATTTAATTAAACCTAGGAAGTCACGGCAAGTCAATGGTTAGTCATTTATTTAAACCTAGGAAGTCACGGCAAGTCAATGATTAGTCATTTAATTAAACCTAGGAAGTCACCGCAAATCAATGGTTAGTCATTTCATTAAACCTAGGAAGTCACGACAAGTCAATGGTTAGTCATTTAATTAAACCTTGGAAGTCAAGATAGGTCAATGGTTAGTCATTTAATTAAACCTTGGAAGTCAAGATAGGTCAATGGTTAGTGACCTGAACAACTAATGACAAGAAGTTGAGTTCGATCTTAATCGATGGCTTTCATTTTGGGGATCAGATTTATCTGATATTTATCTGATACTTACCTTGCCCATGGCGCTGACAACTCAGATACTTGCCTTGCCCATGGCGCTGACATCTCAGATACTTGCCTTGCCTTGCCCATGGCGCTGACAACTCAGATACTTGCCTTGCCCATGGCGCTGACAACTCAGATACTTGCCTTGCCCATGGTGCTGACAACTCAGATACTTGCCTTGCCCATGGCGCTGACAACTCAGATACTTGCCTTGCCCATGGCGCTGACAACTCAGATACTTGCCTTGCCTTGTCCATGGCACTGACAACTCAGATACTTGCCTTGCCTTGTCCATTGCGCTGGCAACTCAGATACTTGCCTTGTCCATGGCACTGACAACTCAGATACTTGCATTGCCTTGTCCATGGCACTGATAAATCAGATACTTGCCTTGCCTTTTCCATGGCACTGACAACTCAGATACATGCCTTTCCCATGGCACTGACAACTCAGATGCTTGCCTTGTCCATGGCGCTGACAACTCAGATACTTGCCTTGCCTTGTCCATGGCACTGACAACTCAGATACTTGCCTTGCCCATGGCACTGACAACTCAGATACTTGCCTTGTCGATGACACTTAAAACTCAGATACTTGTCTTGTCCATGCGCTGACAACTCAGATACTTGCCTTGCCTTGTCCATGGCACTGACAATTCAGATACTTGCCTTGTCTTGTCCATGGCACTGACAACTCAGATACTTGCCTTGCCTTGTCCTTGGCACTGACAACTCTGATACTTGCCTTGCCTTGTCCATGGCACTGACAACTCAGATACTTGCCTTGCCTTTTCCATGGCACTGACAACTCAGATACTTGCCTTGCCCATGGCGCTGACATCATAGATACTTGCCTTGCCTTGTCCATGGCGCTGACAACTCAGGTACTTGCCTTGCCTTGTCCATGGCACTGACAACTCAGATAATTGCCTTGCCTTGTCCATGGCACTGACAACTCAGATACTTGCCTTTCCCATGGCACTGACAACTCAAATACTTGCCTTTCCCATGGCACTGACAACTCAAATACTTGCCTTTCCCATGGCGCTGACAACTCAGATACTTGCCTTTCCCATGGCACTGACAACTCAGATACTTGCCTTTCCCATGGCACTGACAACTCAAATACTTGCCATTCCCATGGCGCTGACAACTCAGATACTTGCCTTGTCCATGGCGCTGACAACTCAGATACTTGCCTTGCCCATGACGCTGACAACTCAGATACTTGCCTTGTCTGGCCCATGGCACTGACAACTCAGATACTTCCCTTGTCCAGGACACTGACAACTCAGATACTTGCACACTGACAATTGTCCCGAGCTGCTGGCAACCCATACCCTTGCCTTGCTCCAGTCGCTAACAACCCAGATACTTGACATGACCCAAGCGTCAGCAACACACGAAATGTCATTGAGTTTGTATACTTTGTTATCACTAAAGTGAACTGATCATCCATGGGTTCGCCAGGAGTGCATTGATGTTCAATCTTTATCGTAATAAATTATTAAATTAATCATTCATTATATAAATATAACATTTTGAAAGAAAACTGAAGTCAATTTTACCATTTCAGATCTTTCAGCTTTTGATAGTTCCTCTGACTCTGCAACAAATTTATAAAAAGAAAAAAACAAATTACAAATATACAAACATTTCTAATTGTATTTTTATATAATCAACATTATTTTGTGTTTTTAAATATTTAGATTCTATAATCATAGCGCAAAAGCAATCAGACTAATATGTATGTAATTTATATATATAGATTTTGATATCAGTTTATGACACAAATTAGCTAAAACCCTACTGAGGTTTTAAATAAAATTACTTACGTGCAGATAGCAATGTCTGTCTGAAGAAAAGAAAAAGAAAATGACAAATACAAATAAAAATTTTTACATATTCATATAATTGTGTTATTAATTAAAGACTTTCCATTAATTAAAAAAGAATAGCAATAAGAATGGTAAGACCACTCAAACGTACAACGAAACAGTCATGGAGACATATTATTAAGAACAAAAGATGAAAACAGAACAATATTTTTAACTTAAAAGTGTGAGAAAGTACAAACACAACTGAACAAAAAATATGTGACAAAGAAGATGAAGCTGCATAAGATACACACTGCAGAAGCGAAATGAGAGCTTCGCATGACAGGTTCTGTTTGGAATTCACATGTGAGGAGACAAAGGCAAAAGCCCAAATAAAAATGGAAACCGAAGATGGAAGCAGGGATGGAAAAGATAGAGACTAAATCAATCTTAAGACAAATGCACAAAGCAGAACAGCTCGGAGAGTATTTGTTGAAGACCTGTACTCCAGAGAGTTAACAGGTAGAAGAGGAAGAATAATGAGAAGGGGATAATTGAAATATATATCATAACAAATATAGGGAAGAAAAATTAGAGGAAGACAAGAATAAAATACATGATATTTTATTAATATTATTATTTTTATTATTATGTTGTGGTTTATTTGTAATACAACACAAATTATAAATAAATGAGGAGATGAAACGTTATGGAGAGAAATGACCATTTATGTCAGTAGTCGTGATGCTTGATGATGACAACAGCATTTACTCTTTTATTAGTGTAAATTGTTTTAAAACGTGACAATCTCTACATTTACATTAAAGTGGTCAGTGTTCTTCATCATTATCTAACTGTTGTAATTCTAAAAGCCAAGGAATTACAGCTTTGGGAAGATTTCAACCACCAACAGTTGGGAACGGTCAGTAACTCACAACTGACTGTGTGCATCAGGATCAGCAAACAACAAAGCTGAGAGCGGTCAGCAACTCACAACTGACTGTGAGAATCAGTAGCAGCAAACAATAGAGCTGAGAGCGGTCAGCAATCCACATCTGACTGTGAGGATCAGCAAACAATAGAGCTGAGAGCGGTCAGCAATCCACATCTGACAATGTGCATCAGTATCAGCAAACAATAGAGCTGAGAGCGGTCAGCAATCCACATCTGACTGTGTGCATCAGGATCAGCAAACAATAGAGCTGAGAGCGGTCAGCATCCACATCTGACTGTGAGGATCAGGATCAGCAAACAATAGAGCTGATAGCGGTCAGCATCCACATCTGACTGTGAGGATCAGGATCAGCAAACAACAAAGATGAGAGCGGTCAGCATCCACATCTGACTATGTGCATCAGGATCAGCAAACAATAGAACTGTTAATGCGTGTTAATCCGTTTTTGCCTGGCAGCCGTGTGCACAGGAGTCCCCTCGCCCTCGCCGCACAGGCAGATAACTCCATCTTCAGAAATACTCATATGTTTTTCCGTCGATGAGTAACTGACGTTTCAAACCGAGTCTCGCTGCTAAGACCAGGGGTGGTTGCCGTAGAGAGAAATCACAAATAAAAATCCCACTGGTGCAGTCGGGATTTAAACTCACATCCTCTCTGTCTCGAGACCGGCGTCTTGCCTCGAGACCAACCAGTCCCAGGAGACCTATTCATTCATTTAGTAACCGTCTCGTGAACGTTAAAAATTTAAAATTTAAACTATTATAGCTTTCTGAACTGGATTTTGTCTGTACTATGAAATGACCTCTGCATTTTTACATGTAAAATGCATTATTGTTACATAAACCCTGCAGCCTGGGAAGAGATAGCTGCAGACCGCAATCTTTGGAAACACACTCCAACAAGCTCCAACTCGAATAAGAAGGAGGAGACTCATAAAAAAAAGAGAATACATGGCGAACGAAAAGAAAAAAATAACTTTTCTAGGGCGCTGAAAAATTCATAGTCAACTATGACTGACAGAGGCTACTACTACTTCTACATAATGCTAATTTTAGTCTATTTTCTCATGGTAATAAGTACTTTTTTCACTATTTAAATAACATTAAAACATACAGTTCTTGTTTTTGAGATAATTCAGCTTCCAACAATTCTCGAAGCATCTGGATGTCCTGCAGAAGTGCTTGTTTCTCTTCTTCCAGATTTTTGATAGTTTTAAGGAGTTCCTGGATTTCATGCTCCCTTCAAAATAAAAATAACATTTCACAACAAATTACTTATGAATTTTTCTAATTTATTTCTTTATTACGAGTATTAAGTGAATTTATTTAAGTATTTTACTGGACACATTAATGATAAATAGGAAGTTAAAAAAGGACAATGAGACCACAAACAACACTCACTGAGGCAGACAACACAGATATACAAAGCTATGGAAACATTCAAACTGGCAGTCAGAGGAGCAACACTCTCCTCTTGCAAGAACACTTGATGAAGGTAATAATTATGACGGGGATAATTATGACGATGACTATGATTATGATGATAAAACTAGATTATTAAAATCAAAACACGTATGTTGCGCAACAACAGTGTTTACACTACCTCATTATGTCATCCATAGCTGCTTGCATCTTTAACTTATCATTTTAAAAGAATGTTTTCATTTTTCCATGTTTTAAACCATTAATTGTTTGTTATTTCAGCAAACATTTATGATTTCTTGTTTTTTTTTAGGAAAAGAAATATTGTTATTAACCTGCAGACTAAACACAATCAACCAGAAGATGATAAAAAGAAATTACAGTGAACATTGATGCCATGTAGGAAAGAAAACCAGATTGTTCTACTCTCAGATTAACATAAGTCATCTTGATTTTGGAAATAACAATTTCCAAACTGGCATAATAATCATTTGGCATATCGTTTGGTTAAATGCGTGTCACTGGGACTCTTAGAACTCAGAGTCATTAGTAGATTATTTATGGCGGAGAAAGAGGTCTATGAACATTGTCGTGTGTATTTTGCTTCTTAAAATGGTGGATTTTTAACTCATAGGACATGATCTTCTGGGTTCATTAACTGACGTTTCAAAAACATCAAACGATCTTTTTCTACATAACGGTATGATCAATCATGACTTTACGTTGAAGGTTTAAACCCACACCGACCGTACTGCCAAGGAGACAAATCAAATTTTTTATGCATGAATTAGCCACACTTACAATTTGTATTTTGCTACTTGTTATGATAACTCACATCTACACACTATTTTGCAATCCGATTCTTCTAATTCCATTAATAAACAAAAACAACATAAAACTCACATTCAAGATAAGAATGAGAGAGAAAACAAGTTACAAGAAAATACACAACACTTCTGTTCTATTTATCTTCACAAGATCACAAAGTAAATGCAGTCTCTTAGCAAGTTCCGTTTGGTCACGAAGTATTAGTGACGTCACTGTACTAATCCACAACTTCATGAGGTGAGGTACCCAGCTCCCTTCCATCCCTAACCAAAGAACATTTCTGGTTCCTATTTAAAGAGGTTGGGTAGACCTCGATAGCCTAGTAGGGCAGATAAAATAGTGTTGATTTAACCGGAGTTTGAACCCCGTACCTTCATGTCAGTTGACAAATGCATTAATCACCATGTCACCAGACTACCTTTTCCGAGATACGCCAAGTAATAAAGGTCAGGTACAAAAAAGCAAAAGTAGATGCTTTTGTAGATAAATGCCTTAGGAAAATACTTCATATGCAATGGAATGAATGTATGACTGGTACAGAAATAAGAGAAATGACAAAACATCCAGAAATATCATCTATAATCAAGACAAGAAGGCGTTCATATGTTAGTCAAGTGATGAGAACAGACAAGAAGGCGTTCATATGTTAGTCAAGCGATGAAAGCAGACAAGAAGGCGTTCATATGTTAGTCAAGTGATGAGAACAGACAAGATGGCGTTCATATGTTAGTCAAGCGATGAGAACAGACAAGAAGGTGTTCATATGTTAGTCAAGCGATGAGAACAGACAAGAAGAGAATCTCAAAGCAAGCCTTCATATGAGAACAAGAAGTAAATGAAAACGAAGCTAATCTAGAGAAACACTAAAAAAAAACACTGAGGTGAAAAGAAATATCAGCAGGCATTATCTCCCTTGCCAAGGTTGAGAGATTCGACCAGAACAGGGATGAGGGCAACACTTTGGTGCACAGACCATCATGGCATGGAGAGTCTAGAATTTCTTTCATTTAGAATGACAAACAATCAACATTTGTCGGGCACATCATGAAAAGAGGAAAGTTGGAATACGTGGCTACAACTGGCAAAATACAGGGAAAGAGAGATCGCGGACGACAAAAGGAGAAAATACTAGATAGCTGTGTGTAGTAATGGCATGGAAAACAGTCAACAACAGAATTTATACGATGCACGGTGGATAGATGATTGTGGAAGGACATGATCGCCTACGCCAACCGGTATGGCACATGATGATGGTGACAGAATGACAACAAGTATAATTTCCACACACGCTAGACCATATTGGCTGATCTTACTTTTCCTGCACTAATTCACTGGATGATTTTAGTTGAGCGTTCAATTTTTCAATTATTTCATCCTTGTTCTTGATTTCCTCCCTCATCTCCTGCAGCTTCTTTTTCAAGTTCCCTACCTCAGAATGTGTATTTTCCACATGCTCCTGCCAATAAGAACAACATTGCCATTTATTAACAACAAAAAATTACCAAAAAATGAAATATATTGTGCATGTTTTCAGTTTGAAATAAAGCCAGAATTTGCATGACTCAATTTCATTGGATAAATAAGTTTCTAACTTTCACTTAAGACTAATTGCTACAAATATTTTCTTCCATCATTATCGAATGTATCTTATTGAATCTATCTTACCAAATCTATCTTATTGAATCTATCTTACCAAATCTATCTTATTGAATCTGTCTTGTCGAATCTATCTTAATGAATCTATCTTATCGTATCTATCTTACCGAATCTATCTTATTGAATCTGTCGTATCGAATCTATCTTATTGAATCTGTCTTAGTGAATCTATATTAGCGAATCTATCTTATTTCTAAAGCTTTCTATGGAATAGCAAAGATTGAATGGTTTCTGATTTGGCTATCTTGAACAATTACCATTTATCCAAAAGTTATGAGTTTAACAGAATCAATTTTTCATCTGCTTGAGCTTTGTCACTAAATGTCTTTGTAGTATGTAAACTACTTTCTTTATGGCTATTATTTCTTAGTTGTAAACACCATTTAGTTATCTTTCTTTTCGTCATTCACTCTGTTGATATTTCTAAGCCTTGTTCATCATGAAAAGAGTGTGAAATTGCTTTGTGCATGATTTACATCGAGTAATATTTGTACTTTGTGGCTTAAACCCATTTTTGACTGTTAAAGTTTTGTTCTTCATTTTTTTAATCACTTCTTATTTGACCTGACTAGTTAAATCTTCTAACAATGCCAGTCCAGGACTCTGGATGAATAAACAATAAGACAAATAACCACTACTGAGATTAAATGTTTCAGACGAATGGCAGGAAACAGCCTGAGAGATAAGATCAGAAAAATAGAACTGAAAAAAAACCATGATCAATCTCCAACATAGAATATATAAAGAAACAACAGATAAAATGGTTTGGCCACGTGATGAGGCAGAAAGATCAAAACAAAACACAATGAGCCTTCAATAAACGTTGCAAGAACACCAGACCCAAGGCCGACCACGAAAAAGATGGACTGACGGAATATTAGAAACACTAGGAAACATAACAGCAGCAGAGGCCAACAGAAGAGCAAAAGACAGCAAATTATATCTCCCCTCGACGTCGAAAGGTAAATGAGGACGGAATGAAAAAAACAAGTTAAATGATCGCAAGGGGGGGGGGGGGTCATTTTGAGGCAAAGTAGAGTCTTCTTCTTCTTCTTCTACCTTTTTAGCTCCCAGTGGAGCATAGGTCTTCAACAAACACTTTCCAAGTCGTTCTGTTTTTTGCCATTCTTTTAAGATCATTCCATGTCTTCCCCATCATCTTCATCTCTGCTTCCCTCTGTCTTCTCCAAGAATTGCTTGGTCTTCCTCTTTGTCTTTTCCCCTGGGGATTCCAAAAAGGGCCTATTGTGTAATACTCTCAGTTGGCTTCCGTAGTGTGTGTCCTATCCAGCGCATTTAAAGTAGGGTCTTGCTCAGCTCTAATTCATTGATTCTATTGCCAACAGTCAATTATGGGTCAATAAAAGCCTTTAGTTCATTCGAGTCCCAAGTCACTTGTTTGGTTATTGGTTATGGTTATGGAAGGCCTCTTACTCATTTTGGGAGCCGCGGTAGCTCAGTGGTTAGTGAACTGGACTACAAAGGACAAGAGGTAGGGTTCGATCCCAACCGACGCCTTCCGGGTTCACCCAGCCTTAAATGGGTACCGGATTTTTTCTGGGAAAGTAAACCGGCATGGGCGTAATACCGACCACATTACCCCAAAAATAATGGGCTGAAGGTTTGTCAAATTTATGGTCACTAACACCATATTCCCTATACGCCACTTGGCGTGACCGGGGCTCTTTACTTGTTACTTATTAGTCATTTTAGAGGTTTCATTTCACGTCTTGAAGTATAAAGGGTTGGTGCTCACATTTTACAATCACCAACGGTGCATTGTTTGTGTGTGATGCGGTCAGTATCATGGTAGCTCTGGTCAGTATCACGCTAGGCCTGATCAGTATCACGCTAGGCCTGGTCAGTATCATCCTAGACCTGGTCAGTATCATGCTAGGCAAGGTCAGAATCATGCAAGGACTGGTCAGTATTATGCAAGGCCTTGTCAGTATTAAGCAAGGCCAGGTCAGTATCACGCTAGGCTTGTTCAGTATCATGCTAGGCCTGGTCAGTATCATGCTAGGCCTGGTCAGTATCATGCTAGGCCTGGTCAGTATCATGCTAGGCCTGGTCAGTATCATGCTAGGCCTGGTCAGTATCACGCTAGGCTTGGTCAGTGTCATGCTAGGCCTGGTGCAGTGTCAGTGCTAGGCTTGGTCAGTGTCATGCTAGGCTGGTCAGTGTCATGCTAGGCTTGGTCAGTGTCATGCTAGGCTTGGTCAGTGTCATGCTAGGCCTGGTCAGTGTCATGCTAGGCCTGGTCAGTGTCATGCTAGGCCTGGTCAGGTCAGTGTCATGCTAGGCCTGGTCAGTGTCATGCTAGGCCTGGTCAGTGTCATGCTAGGCCTGGTCAGTATCACATGCTAGGCTTGGTCAGTGTGCTAGGCTTGGCTAGGCCTGGTCAATACCATGCTAGGCCTGGTCAGTATCATGCTAGGCGTGGTCAATACCCTGCTGGTCAGTATCATGCCTGGTGCTAGGCCTGGTCATCATGCTAGGCTTGGTCAGTGTCATGCTAGGCCTGGTCAATACCATGCTAGGCCTGGTCAGTATCACGCTAGGCTTGGTCAGTGTCATGCTAGGCCTGGTCAATACCATGCTAGGCTTGGTCAGTATCATGCTAGGCGTGGTCAATACCCTGCTAGGCCTGGTCAGTATCATGCTAGGCTTGGTCAGTACCATGCTAGGCCTGGTCAGTATCATGCTAGGCTTGGTCAATACCCTGCTAGGCCTGGTCAGTATCACGCTAGGCTTGGTCAGTACCATGCTAGGCCTGGCTCAGTATCATGCTAAGCCTGGTCAGTATCACGCTAGGCCTGGTCAGTATCATGCTAGGCTTGGTCAGTACCATGCTAGGCCTGGTCAGTATCATGCTAAGCCTGGTCAGTATCATGCTAAGCCTGGTCAGTATCATGCTAAGCCTGGTCAGTATCATGCAAGACCTAGTCAGTATCATGCTAAGCCTGGTCAGTATCATGCAAGCCTGTTCAATACCATGCTAGGCCTGGACAGTATCATGCTAGACCTGGTCAGTATCATGCAAAACCTCGTCAGTAACATGCTAAGCCTGGTCAGTATCATGCAAGACCTAGTCAGTATCATGCAAGACCTAGTCAGTATCATGCTAGGCCTGGTCAGTATCATGCAAGGACTGGTCAGTATCATGCAAGACCTAGTCAGTATGATTCTAGGCCTGGTCAGTATCATGTAAGGCCTAATCACTATCCTGCCAGGCTTACTCAATATCACGTTAAACCTAGTTAGTATCACGCTAGGCCTGGTCAGTATCACGCTAGGCCGCCTTACTTTCCAAGAAAAAATATCTAATACCCATTTTCAGAGGCTCAGTGAGCTATGAACCATATTTTGGCCCAAAATAAAGAACAAAAATTGTACTACATCTGGGAAGGGAACCCGGGCCCTTCTGTAAAGACCGCTCTACCCACTCAAGCAAGAAAGCTTTAGTGAACTATATCAGCTTTTGTCTTATTTCTTGTTCTCAATTAAAGGTTCGAAGCTCGAGGTAGACAGAAGGGATCTTTGTCTATCGGGGTGAAATAAAAAACTGTGAGCCTCACGCGTCGTGGCGACTGCTTTGGTCAAGCGGCCTTTATCCCTCATGTTCTATAGTGTCCGCCACCCACCCCTTTGACATACACCAGCAATGGTACTATGTGTCATAAAGATAGCTTTTTTTTTTACTTAAAAGTTAGTCTTAATCTGAGAGAACATTAATACACACAAGCGCAATAAAATATATCAGAATGACCAAGATTTCATACTTAATGTCATGAGGATCATCATCATCAAGTACCATGCATGCTGGCGTAGGTGATCATGTCTATCCACAACTTTCGATCTCGAGAGTTATTTATCATTTATGTTATTGGCCTTCTGCCAAGCATTCTCTTAAGCTGTCTGGTACTTTTTCTCTGTGCTTCCCTCTATCTCTTCGTCCCTCAATTTTTTGTTTTACAATAGTAACAATTGTTACAATATATTCCAGCTATTCCCTTCTCATTACGTGGCCAAAAATGATTATTGTTTCTTCCTAAAATTGGATATTTGCTCTCTTTTTGATTTGGCCTCTTTCAGAATGTTTTTATTACTCTTCTAAGCTGTCCATGGTATTCTCTACATTCTTTTGTAAAACCACATTTCTACAGCCTCCAGTAATTTTCTTGTCTGTTGTCCTATTGTCCATGATTCACATCCATATGTTAATACTGGCTCTACATAATATTTTAATATAAGTTAACAAATTGATGCACTACTGCTAAACACAGAAAGATTCAAAGGGGGGAAAATTATGGAGCTTTAATAGTTAAAATAGCAACAATAAACGTCAGTTTCAAACCTTCTTGAGATTTGTCAGCATTTTTTCTTGTAAGAGTTCTTTCTCCTTTGCTTTTTCTATCTGCTGTTTCAACATGTCCATTTCTCGCCTCAGTGACTGCTTCTCTTCTAAAATATTACTGTTTCAGATGTGGATAAAATCCAGTAAATCTTGGTACAGACTGACACATATACATGGTAGCAACTACAGAAATTACTTAAAACAATCACTGAAAAATCATGGACTAGAGAGGAATAAAAATTAAGAATATATTTAGCCCAGTAATTTTACATTATCTGGCTAACCTCTACACTTTTCAACAGAAGAACTATAAAGCAAATAAAGTTGTTTTTTTTGTGACAGAGAATTTGTAATGTAGACAATGAACACAAAATTTTTACAATAGAAAAGTTTAAATCTTACAATTCAAATTCAAAATATATGGATTTCCATCAGTGAGCATTTATTAATTAGAATAAGACTGAAATATCTCTAGTGTGGGAAATTTCTAAGGAAAATAAAAATGAAAATGTTTCAAAAATATTCATAAACTTGTATTGCTATATTGTTTCTCAAAAAGATTTAGATTAAATTAACTAATGCCTAAAGTAAAGTTGATTATCAGGAAAATAAGAGATACAAGAATTAAAATGTGTTGAATAAGCTTCCAGTGTAGAATTGATACAACAAAAGATAATCTAATTGTTATTGCCCTTTCATACGAGTCATACTTTCCTTTCACACACTCTGGACCTAGCACTGTGAGCTCAATTACATTTATTTGTATCGGTTTTGAAGGTTTCCTCTATGACCTACATGGGGTATATTAACACTCATTAGTTTGTGTCATTTGTCTGATCTGAAGATGACATTTACTACTGCATCAGGCTGTCACTTGTGTTGTCCTTTAACACTGTGAACCTGTTTCCATTACTTACATATGTTCATATCAACCACATCAGCGAAAATGGATCACTTATGGATTACTCATGGATTACTCATGGATTACTCATGGATCACTCATGGATTACTCATGGATCACTCATGGATCACTCATGGATTACTCATGGATCACTCATGGATCACTCATGAATCACTCATGGATCACTCATGGATTACTCATGGATTACTCATGGATCACTCATGGATTACTCATGGATCACTCATGGATCACTCATGAATCACTCATGGATCACTCATGGATTACTCATGGATCACTCATGGATCACTCATGAATCACTCATGGATCACTCATAGATTACTCATGGATTACTCATGGATCACACATGGATCACTCATGAATCACTCACTTATGATGAGCATGAAATCTTTGATTAAATAACTGACAATGTAATGGACAATTAGATCTAATAGTTTGCCCTATAATTGTATTAATAGGGCCTATTTTCTATTTAAAAATTAGACACTGAAAAAGATGATAGTTTGTTTGAAATATAGTAAATTAGGAATATCATCTTTTTTCGGTAAAATATAATATATTTACTTAATGCGATTAAGGAAGAATATTCCCATCAACATCTGGTCTTAGAGTGGCCAGCGACTCACTGCAGACTGCATGCGTTAAGATTAGCAAATTGCATAGATTATGAGATTATTCAGACTTTACTTCACCTCCCAGCAGTACCTCTAGAAACAAAATAACCAATCTGTCCAAGCAATTTATTTTGGGACTGAAGAGGAGAATCGAGCCAGTTGCTAAATGTGCGATTTGGAAGATTGCTTATATGCTGGTTTTGGCTTGCTGTAAACTAGCGACACAACATCTACATCCATATAACACGCCCTGTTATGAGGAATTAGTGAAGAGGAGTAGTGACGGGATAAACACAGGGAGGAGACTTAATTTGATGATGGTCATTGTACTTTGAGCCGCGATAGCTCAGTGGTTAGTGAACTGGACTACAAAGGACAAGGGGTAGGGTTCGATCCCAACGGACGGCTTCCGGGTTCACCCAGCCTTAAATGGGTACCGGATTTTTTTTCGGGAAAGTAAAGCAGCACGGGCGTAATACTACCACATTACCTCAAAAATCATGTCCTGAAGGTCTGCAAAATATAGTGTCACTAACGCCATATTTCCATATACGCCACTTGGCGTGACGGGGGTACTTTACTTACTTACAGTGTACTTTATACCCAAAACCAGAAAGTGTATTCTATATGGTTATGGTTAGTCGAAGGCCCGATCTCACTGCAAACGAATTAAAATCCATAATTGCTCAACCGTCCGTGCCATATATTCTATATGTTTTTTCTAAAACAGCACAAAAAGGGAAACTTACTCTCTGCTGCTACTGTTTTGTTTCATTATAGCGCTGACTTCTGCAAGTTCATTTTTTAATTTGCTTATCTGCATCTCAGCTTGTTTCTTACTGTCCTCCACCGAAGCCAGCTTTTCTTGCAGCACAGTCACCTGTTTCAACAGACTATCCCTTTCCTTTTTCAGCGCTATAATTTCTTGACTTTCTGTTGTTAACACAATCATAAAATGGTCTTCAGCATGGCCTCATGTAAACCAATACAAATTATATTCTAATTGAAAAAAAGTAACTGTAGCAAAATAATGGATATGCAATTCGTTGCCTCTACTGTTACTTTTCGTTATGATCATTGTTCATTGCTGGTTTAGGTACATGATTACCTTTTGATAGTACTATGTGGTTTCGTATTTTTATGTTACTTTTTTAAACATGTTTTATTTCATAATTTTGTACAAACAGTTAGCAATTTCTTATGTGTGTTTGTGTGTGCGTGTGCGTGTGAGTGTACATGTATATATTTGTGCGTTTGTTTATTTATCTGTACATCAATTTATGTATAGTTATGTTTTATTTCAGATTAGTGCTCATATAATTGTTGTATATTCTTTTATGACTGGCATATGTAATTCTCATATTCTATTATATGCAGGGTATTACTCTGAAAGTCAAAACATAAAATCGTATATCTTGAAGACCTTACTTTATATAACAACATTAGACAGTGCCTGAAAACTCTACAACCCACTAATGAAGAACATAAATAAAGTAATCAAATACAATTGATTTATAAGTTTTAATTTCCATGAAAATGTCGAGAAATAAGTCTTGCCTTTTTCTGCGACTTCTTTCTCTTTCTTGTGAGTGATGATATAATCTTGATGTTTGTAATTCAGTAAATTATATTCATGCTTCAGGTTACTAAGCTCTGTTTGCAGCTTTCTGTGCTCCTCTTGCAATCTAAAATTGACAGAAATGGCAACTAAATAATAAAAGACATCATAAAGCAACAGATTTAATGATTGGTCTAAATATAAACGTTATACTGCCTCCATATTCATTCACAGAAGCAGTGGTGGCTGACTGGTAAGTCTCCTTGTTACTGACCTGAAAGTTCTGGGTTCAGTTCCAAGGATGGGCGAATACGTTTCTGACTACTTTCAGAGGTAGAGTAAACCCTGCAGAATAGTTTAACAAACCTCTAAAAGAGCGCTATGGTGGCCATATTACCCAAAAAAAATGTGGCAATGGTCATTGAAAAAAATGAGCGCTAACACACACAGTAAACAAAATATATATTTACGGCTTATTCACATTTCTGAGGTCTGCTAGAGAATAGAGCCGCTTGTCCAGTGCAGTCGCTACGAAGTGTTCGGGTCTGAGTTTTTATTTCACCCACGATACAAAAAAATTGTTGACCCTACCGGACCGTACACGTGCTCTCCTGGTTTGGAGTCAAAGTTATGGATTCGACCAACCGCTCGCCTTCCAGCACAAACACCAAATATCTAAATACCTTCACGTGTGCGGGATGCTGGTGTATCTGCTGCTCTGTACACCTCTAGACACAAAATTTGATAAATTCATCGAAAGTATTGGTCAACTCAAAGCTGGCAGCATCTCCAAACATCTCGTCCTGGTACACTACTGGCAATATTAAGAACTTTCTCTGTTTATCACATGTTGTGTATAACTGTAGGAATGTTCAATTATCACTTTATTTGTTTTACGTTCATCTTAGGTTCCCATCCTTAGAGTGTTGAAAAGATTATACTTAAATCTGTTACCGCTTGTGTGAAGTATAAAAATTGTTACTTGTCCTTTTCTATTGAGCGGATAGTAGGGATAATTTTCTTGTAGCCCTTGTGTTCCCTATTCCAATATGTTCATATATTTGTTAACCCTAATATATTATTTACATCACTCGATTGTTTTATACTTCCGGTAAATTTTGCGGATAGGCGGCACGAACAATTGAGACTCAGTCTAAAAAGTGTTCCTTCTTGCAGTTATCTCATATTCCAAGTTCGGCTTACTGCCTTAGCTACTGAGCGTAGTGCTCTGTACATACCGTGAGCTGTGTTTTTAATACAGATTGTGTTTAGATATTTCGAATGCTTATGATGAATGATGGTATTGTATGAAGAAGGATAGACAGTGTTGTAGAAGCTATGGTGAGGACTGCAGCTGGCTTTCTTTGTTTGGATCCTTCAATGAGATGAGTTATAATTAGAATGATTCCACTGGCACGGGCGGTTGAGCAATTATGGATTTCAATTCGATTGCAGTGATACCGGGGCTTTCGACTAACCAGAACTATATTCTTTTTATATTGTAACCCATACTAGTTTTAACTAACGAATAGGATTTTAAACAGAAATGTTGAGAACCACTAGAACAGCTGAAAAAGAGAGTAAAGAGAACGTTCTAAATGAGGTCATCGTGTATCAGCATCAATACAAACAAATGCAGCACAAAATTGTTCACTCTCTCCCCAAAACAAAAAAAACAAAAAAAAAACAGGAGCCATCTATATAACCAGTGAGACTGTGAAAGAAGACAAATAAGCTACTTATCTCGGAGTTACATTTGAAAACAAACTATCTTGGAAACAGCAGATAAATAATGCAATCCAAAAAGATAGGAATAATTTAACGATTCTAAGAAAGCTGTGTGGCACCTCATGGGGTGCGAGTGGGAAAATATTCAGTAAAGTTTACCAACAGAGTATATGCCCACATCTAGAATATAGGTCATCCGCATGGTGCCCAGCATAAAACATACACTGCTGGATAAAGTACAAAACCAGGCACTTTGGGTCATCACAGGAGCAATGAAATCAACACCAATATTGGATATTGAGAAATTGTGGAGAATACCAGCACTGAGAGAAAGCAGGAACACAAAGGTGCTGATACAGGCAGAATAATTCTCATGCATGCTAAGACATCCAATAAAGGACCGATTCCAAAATCTTACATTGGGACGGCTTAAGAGAAGCAGTTTTATCCACCAAGCCAAGCGTATTCGTAGACAAACACTACGACATACCAAGAGTTGTCAACCCATGCTAGAGCAGACTCACTGGACAGAGGAATCCAGATTATCGATACAAATACGGACAGAAGTGAAAGGAATACTTGACAAAGTGGAACAGAATAGAATACAACATAAAACAATCGCTCTCAGTTTCTTGGTTGAAGAATACTCACTAGTTCTATGGGTTCGTGTGTAAACGGATGGATCAGCACAGAATGCAGTAAAGATAGGGGAATAGGAACAAACATAGAGTGCTCAAATAACATTGATATTAATAAAACTGCTGAATAGTAATATTAGCCCACAGCATGTAGTGTTTCTGACAGATGCAAGATCAGCAGATAGACCAGACAGACAGACCTGACAGACCAGACAAACAGACAGACAGACAGATATAAGAGGTCACATATAACCATAAAAATGTATTTTTAATATCCAAGGGAAATAATCATCAAATTTCTTCATGCTATGAGAAGAAAGTAACTGGGAAAAAAATAGTGACAAAAGGAAAATCGGGAGAAGAAGAAATAGATAAAAGTATAGATAAAGAGACATTAAAATAATGGTTTGGTAAGAAAAACAAAAAACATTTGATACACAGCTACGGAGACAGAAGTTGTAGAAAGAATTACCCCCTTACGTCTGCAGGCGCTTTATTTGATGATTGTAACAATTTTTTAAAATGCTATTAGTTCAAAACACATTTGCATAATTGTGTTTCTTTCTAAAGTTTACAACTGACTAGAAACTGCTATTAGACAAGAAAACAGAACAGAAAATTGAAGCCTTTGAAATGTGGATTTATAGAAGAATAGGTAGAATTGGATGGAAACAAAAGATAATAAACGATAAAGTTTTAAAACAACTGAAAATAAAAAGAAAACTACTAAATACAATTAAGGCAAGACAAATGAAATTTTTGGGGCATGTTAAAAGACACAACAGCCTACTAAAAGTAATATTGGAAGGAAAAATACAAGGTAAAAGAGGCAGAGGCAGATCAAGACTAACATGGACGAGTACCATCAAAAGATGGTCAAGTCAATCTATGACAACCTGCACCATCAAAGCAAGAAACAGAGTAGAATGGCGATCCATGGTAGCCAACCTTAGTTGCGGAGAAGGCACACGATGATGATGAGAAACTGCTATAAACAAAGCGACCGTTAAATTGATAGCATGAAACTAATGCGAATGCTCTACTCGTATTTTCAAGTAGCATGAAAACCTTTTAGGAAAACTATATTAAGGATAATAGCTGTTAATAAAACTGACTAAAATTCATATTTAAATGTAAGACAAACATATCATCTTTCCACTACTAATAATATATCTTATATATTTTATATTGTTTAATTATAATATTAAAATAATAGGTACATGACCACAAGTGAAGACAATTGCGATTTTGTAATTTGACAAGTAGTATCTCTCTCTCTGCGATCAAGACTCAACCAGAGTAGGATTCCAGACTCTCTCATGAAGTCAACTGTCTGTTTAAGTGATTCCATTGCCCCATATAGTTTCTCTTCCAGGGAGGTGGGTGTGGATCACATTGCTCTTCTCATGTGTGTGTACCGGGGACAATCCTGTAGAATATGTTTTGTAGTCATAGTGTCCAGTGTACAGTGGCATAGGCTGGTTGTACCTATTTTGAATTTGGTGAACATGTCATTTCTCATTCGATTGTGGCCTTTGCGTAGGCGAAGTATGATAGTAGTATCAGAACTGCTTTCTTGAAACAAAATTGTCATTTAAAATGTATTTTAAACATACAAAATAACTGAGTTTCATGGTTAGTTTATGAAATGAATGCATAAAAGTGTCAAAATAAATATAATCTATGACACAGTCGCAATATTTTTTTTCTAAAGAAGTTTAATAAATACATTATAAATAATCAAATACACAGATGAACAAATTGAGGCATACTATGAAGACCTAAATAAAGTTATGAAGCAAGTGAAATCTTCAGACATCTTGATTGTAATGGGTGACATGAACGCTAAAGTAGGAAAAGGTAGATATAAGACAATTATAGGAAATCATGGTTTAGGAAAAAGAAATGACAGAGGAGAAAGATTAATACAATTCTGTGAAGAAAACAGGCTGATAATATGTAACACCTACTTTGAGCAAGAGAAAAGGAAACTATACACATGGAAAAGCCCTGGAGATAGGAAGAGGAATCAAATAGATTACATAATGATAAAAGAAAGGTTCCGTAACAGCGTAAAGAAAGCCAAAACCTACCCAGGAGCAGATATTAATTCTGATCACAATCCTGTAATGATTAAAATTAAAATCAAACTAAAGAGAAACAAGCCAAAATCTGATTCATCAACAAACCCACTCGACATAACAGCTTTAAATCAAAAAGATATTAAAGATACCTATACAATACAAGTAAAGAACACATACCAGAAGCTGCTAGAGGAAGGAATTGAACAATACAGAAGAGAAAATCCTGATGAAAAAGTAACAACCAAATGGCAATGCATAAAGAAAAGCATACAAAAAGCCTGCGACACCTTACCCAAAAGAGAAAAGAACAAAAAACAAAAATGGATAACTAACACCATCTTAGAAAAAATGGAAGAAAGGAGACAAGCGAAGAACACTGCCCAATACAATAAAATAGATAATGAGATACGCAAAATGTGCAAAAAAGCAAAAGAAGACTGGCTCAGCCAAAAATGTAGAGAAATAGAAACTATGGAAAGCAAACAAGACCTAAGAGGAATGCACACAGAAATAAAGAGAATGACTAATAAAAATAAAAAAGCCACAGAAGGTGGATGCATTGCAGACAAAAAAGGAAAAATGTTAATAGACAACAAAGATATTATAGATAGATAACAGAACTATTTCATGATCAAAGGGACAAGAAACCAGTTATAAAATGTACATCAGGCTATAAAATCTTAAAATCTGAGGTGGAAAAAGCTATAAAAACAATGAAAAAGGGAAAAGCAGCAGGACCTGAAAGCATACAGATAGAGATGATACAGGCACTTGAAGATTTTGGCATTGAAGTGATTACAGACATATGCAACGACATATACCACACAGGATACATACCAAATGAACTAAAAACATCAACTTTCATTGCATTGCCTAAAAAGAATGGTGCAGTTGAATACAGTGACTTTAGAACAATAAGCCTAATGAGCCATGTTACAAAAATCTTGCTAAAAGTTATACAAGGAAGGATTCAGAATAAAATCAATACTGAATTAGATGAGCAGCAATTTGGATTTAGGAAAAATAGCGGGACAAAAGAAGCCATATTCTGCATGAGAACATTAATCGAAAAATACACAGAAGTAAACAAACCAATATATGCCTGCTTCATAGACTACACCAAAGCTTTTGATAGAGTACACCACAAACAACTTATAGAATGCCTAAAACAGATACATCTAGATGACATGGATATACGACTAATATGCAATCTATACTGGGAGCAAACAGCAATAATAAAATATAACAAAGAGTTCTCTACACCCATTGATATAAAAAGAGGAGTAAGACAAGGATGCATCCTATCACCAAGCTTGTTCAATCTATACACTGAGCAAATCTTTAAAAACATCATAGAG
Organism: Megaustenia siamemsis; assembly: GCA_032433765.1. Classification (NCBI taxonomy): domain Eukaryota; kingdom Metazoa; phylum Mollusca; class Gastropoda; order Stylommatophora; family Ariophantidae; genus Megaustenia; species Megaustenia siamemsis. The sequence continues at coordinate 71,588,358 of JAVIAB010000092.1, read as the reverse complement.
ATGCCAGGCCTACAAATTAATGGAAAGATAATCAATAACCTAAGATATGCTGACGATACTGTACTACTAGCAGAAAATCCTAAAGACCTACAACAATTACTTAATGAAATAAACACGACAAGCAAAAAATATGGACTAGATATGAATATCAAAAAGACTAAAACTATGATCATAAACAAAGAAAATACCCAAAACCCACAAGTGGATATCAAAATTGAAGGAATAGACCTTGAGACAGTTCAGAACTATAACTACCTTGGACATACTATAACCAGTGATGGAAAATGTACAACTGAAATAAACAAAAGAATAGGAATGGCAAAAAGTAATTTTAATGTCATGAAGGATATACTAACATCAAAACAAATAACACCTGAGCTAAAACTAAGAATAGCAAAATGTTACATCTTCTCAATATTCCTATATGGTGCTGAAACATGGACATTAGACAAGAAAACAGAACAGAGAATTGAAGCCTTTGAAATGTGGATATATAGAAGAATAGGTAGAATTGGATGGAAGGAAAAGAAAACAAATGACAAAGTCTTAAAACAACTAAAAATGAAAAGAGAACTTCTGAACACAATTAGAACAAGACAAATGCGATTCTTAGGCCATGTTAAAAGACACAACAGCCTACTGAAAGTGATCCTGGAGGGGAAAATACAAGGTAAAAGAGGCAGAGGCAGACCAAGATTAACATGGACGAGTAACATCAAAAGATGGACAAATCAACCGATGACAACCTGCACCATCAAAGCAAGAGATAGAGCAAAATGGCGCTCCATGGTAGCCAACCTTCGTTGCGGAGACGGCACTCAATGATGATGATGAAATAATCATATATAAAATGATACATCTTTACCCGTAGACATTATATATTGTGGTATGATGTGGTATGATGTGGTGGGCAGAATTATATATCTTGCACAGAGAAGTAATGATGCATATTATAATTTAAAATATCTCTTCCCTTAAATACAAATTTCCAACTAGCAGGTAAGGTTAATTATAATCGTAGAGTAGTGTATATATATATATATATATATATTAGTATTAATACTGCAACGATAATTTAGTTCTGTAACTCCTGAATTATTTGGTCAGAATTGGTTTAATGTTGGACATTAAACATTTTATAACATCATGTTTTTGTTTGTAGACATCTGTAAAGCTGTTACTAGCAATAGCCAACAAGAATATACCTCTCATAGTCCGTCTTGGAAAATGAGTTCTCAATTGCCCGTTTAATGCTTATGTTCTCCTGAAAGAAAAACATAATTTATTAAAAGTTGTTTGCGATACAGACTTTTGGAGTACCAGTTTAATGTTATCATTGGTTTTTATATATATATATATATATATATATATATATATATATATATATTTGAATTTGAAAATGAAATAATGCTACATGCGGCAGCCAAGAAATTAAAATAAGAATTGAAAATAAATATTTTGAAATTACAAGATCTAAAAGTAAAATTGAAAAAAAAAATAAAAACTTTCAATGCCAAGTTAATGTGCACTCAACCAGAAGCCACTGCAACATCAGGTGTACAAACTGTGTGATGTCTGGTGAACGAACTGAGAACCACTGAAGATACCTGAAGTAATTTGATACTAAATCAGTGAATAATATTTTAAGACAACATGTGAATTTTAGTACACTCTTTATTATTAATATGTAACTATTGCTTATAAATTTTCTGCAAAAGTTAATAGTTCCTGCATTAAGAATAATAATGATAACTGCTAATACCAGGAAGATTTCAAACCAAAGCAAGCTAAATCATTATAGCTTCCTTCCAGACTGTACCATGGTATTTGATCAAGTGTAAGATGAGGTAGCAGGAGTGAGATTTAGAGTTGCTCAAGTAAAAGCAGCGGGAGCCGCGATAGCTCAGTGGTTAGTGAACTTGACTACAAAGGACAGGAGGTAGGGTTCGATCCCAACCGATGGCTTCCAGGTTCACCCAGCCTTTAATGGGTACCGGATTTTTTTCTTTTTTTCTGGGAATGTAAAGCGGCACGAGCGTAATACCGACCACATTACCCCAAAAATCATGTGCTGAAGGTCTGTAAAATTTATGGTCACTAACACCATATTCCCTTTACGCCACTTGGCGTGACGGAGGCATTTTACTTTACTTTAGGTACAAGCAGTATTACAAAAAGTGAAATCGAATGCGAATTACTGCAGACAGCAAACAATAACATCTTTCGCAGCTTAAGAAATGTCTTACGGGAGAAACACTGAAAATACCGTGGACATTTATACAATAGTAATAAGAATGTTCTAAAATTGGTCATGGCAAAAATAAAGTATGTTACCAACATCAGGAGAAATATTTTTTTTTTTACTTTCACATGATATGAGAACCAATTCTGACCTATACAAGCGAATCAATGACAGTAGAGAAAACAATTAAAAGACGATTCGAGGCCACAAAGATATGATTTCTCAGAAGGATATAGGGAGTTCTCTGGACAGCTAAAAAGACGAACGAAAAAATTCTCAGAGGCCAACATAAATAGGGAACTCCTAATAAACATCAGAAAGAAACAATCGGCATTTGTCTGGTACATCATGAGAAGAGGAAAGTTGGAATACGTAGCTGGCAAAAATACAGGGAAAGAGAGATCGCGGAGACAAAGAGAAAATATCCTATATAGCTAAGTGTCATGGCATGGAAAACAGTCAACAACAGATTTGATACCTAAAAACTTTGTATAGAAAATTGTGGAAGAACATGATCGCCTCCGCTAACCGGTATGGCACATGATGATGGGCTATAAGAAAGAATAAGCATTGAACAGATACCAAGAAACAAACAGAAACAATAATTAAGCTGATTTGTCCATCTAGAAAGAATACCACGTGATTCTTTATCATGCAAGACATATTTTAAAAGATGAAAAGACAGAAGAGCAAGAGGCAGACCAAGAGTAAGATTGACAGACAATATCAAAGTAACGCTTCGACAACATCAAAGAAAAGTTTCAGCAACATTAATTGACAGTGATTGAAATCGCCAAAAGGCTGATTACCAGAACTTTGTATCTCCATTTACCCCGAACTTATACAAGAGGAAGTGACGAAGGAGAAAGCAAGTGATATATAACTTAAGAAAATTGAATCGTAGGAAGTAGACAGCTGAATCGATAAACAAAAGACCAACAACAAAAAATCAAAGAGACTTTATCAACTAAAACGACAGTATGGTTCTTGATAACAATGAGACATTATTAATTTAGATGATCTAAAATCTCATTGATTAGCTCCAAATGACAAGTGATAACAAACCTCATAAACAAACACTACCTGTAAAAGCCTCTCAACTTCTGACTGCAACCAACATCTCTGCTGCTCTGTTAACTGTTGCTGCGATTGCAATTTAGATTTACTTTGTTCTATAGTTGCTACCTGTTGCAAGGTTTGCAGATATTTGCCTCTTACTGATGCCAACTCTACACTCAGTTCTTTGTTTGCCTGGTAATTAATCAATGTATATAGGTTGTCAAAGTCAAAGATGCAAAGCGCTGGTTAACGAGCAAAATGCTTCAGACATGAAAATAGTTAATCTCAACTAACTACTTTAATTCTTGTTTTTTGTTACCATCAATTTGACAAATATTCTAATACATGTGTGTGAATTTATGTGTCTGCATCATCATATATGTGAGCATGCTTGTGGGTGTGTGTATGTGCGTAGTGTAGAGGTAAAGGTAAAGGTAAAGTACGAGACTTGAATCGGCGTCTTAGCAAGCGAGTTTTCACCCATATGTGCTCGGTCGCCTATCCAGAAGTGTTCGAAGACTTCTGGATAGTGTCGCTTCAAGCATCGAAACTCACGATGCGATGCGGCATTCCTCACCTTCCAAGAGTAATACCCTGGTACACAATTCTGCAAGCGGATAGGTCGACCGCGGGGGTATTTTTACCTAACCACGAGTACAATTCACACTGCTTCAGCGGGAATCGAACACGGGTTGTCCAAACGTTGGTAACCGGGTGGTTTTCCCAATTAGACTACCGATGTGTGCATGGATATGTGTTTGGATATATAATCATAATCTTCTCACCAGTTCTAGTTTGTTGTTAGTTTCTTCCAAGGAAAGCAGGTCACAACGTGTGATGTGAAGGCAAGTGTTATGATGGTGTTTACATTCTTTGCTGTGGAGCTCTTTGTTGTGTGTCCTCAGTTGATGGTCAAGTGCATTCACCCTAAATTGAGAGTGTATCATAGATAAACACATTAAAATGTTAGAAAAAATCAAATGTCAGAAAAAATAAAAAGAAGAGCAAATGTGTTTCAAACAATGAAGAAATGTCAATGACATTTGAATGGCCTAAAAAAGAGGAAGCAAAAAAATTAAGTAAAGATTATACAATATATTAAGGAATATAAAGTATCATGTGTTATTTTATTAATACGTTTTACACTGATAATATATTTTTTACATTTTTAAAACTGATAATCGACCGCTACATACTGTTACCTCAAAATGCAAAGCGCCCCCCCCAGCACCAGAGCTGGAAGTCGTCAGTGACTCACAACTGATGGCTTGCGCCAGGATCGGTGAACCAGAACCATCCAGACACTGCTACACCTCTTCGTGGTGCCTCTAGAAACAGACTAACCTGTCTAGTCTGGCCAAGCGAGCAGGGATCGAAGTGGGAAGACGAACCCGGTACACAAAAAAGCGTCGGCTGAAATCGGATGTGTTGGGCCGAAAGGCGCAGATATCACAGTGTTACACTGCAAACTGCAACACAACGTAACTACGTCCACTTAACGTCCTTTTAAGGGCGGATGACGAGGAGGAAGTCTACGGTTCGTATCCGTTAGAATACCTCAAATCATCGGACGAACGCATCATCATCATCATCATCATCATCATCAAATAGCTCAAACAGTCACGTGCCTGTACGGATAAGATCATCATCAATATTGTGTGCCGTCTCCGCATCGAAGGTTGGCTACCATGGAGCGTCATTCCGCGCTGTCTCTTGCTTTGATGGTCCAGGTTGTCCTAGGCTGATTTGTCCATCTCTTGATTTTACTCGTCCATGTTAATCTTGGTCTGCCTCTGCCTCATTTACCTTTTATTTTCCCTTCCAAGGTTATTTTTTAGTAGGCTGCTGTGTCTTTTAACGAGCTCCAAAAATCTCATTTGTCTTGTTTGAATTTCATTTAGTAGTTCCCTTTTAAATTTTAATTGTTTTAAGACTTCATCGTTTTTTTTTTCTTTTCTTTCCATCCAAGTCTACCTATTCATCTATAAATACACATTTCAAATACATCAATTTTCTGTTCTGTTTTATTGTCTAATGTCCATGTTTCTGCACTATACAGGAATGATGTTAAGATATAACATTTTGCTATTCTTTGTTTTAGCCCTGGTGTTATTTGTTTTCATGTTAGTATATTCCTCATGACATTAAAATGTCAATTTTTTTAAAAATTTAAAACAGATAAGATAATAATCGAACAATTGAGCACACTTTTCGGAAATGGCTTCACAGGAGAAATAGAGCGATAGTTTGATCACACTAAACTCAAGAAAGTGATATAATTTTGATTGGCAACAAAATCTTGAATAGTTTACCAAAATTATTACATAAATTACTATGACTGCACCAGAAACAGTAAAGAACTGACAGACATAATAAACAAACTATGATTGATTTCTTCAATGTTTTCCTACTACTGATATTTGCAACTAGTAACTTTTGTTAATGTATCGAATTCTATTGTGATTTTGTTCTTTTAGCAACAGCTATAATAATAATGATAAAAAATGATGATGATAATAATAATAAGATGCTATTTGGATTTGTACTATGCCTGCAGAATAAAATCACAGAAGTCACAGTGACACGATTTCCTATATTGGAAATTATAAACTGACTCAGGCTGTTCTACAGTACCAGTCGCACGAAGTTACAGTGATATCTTGATAGCTTGGTGATAGCTTTTTACAAATAACAATTGTATTTCTTGTTCGTAGACACGGGGAAAGCAATGATAAAAATTGTGTTATCTTGAACGCATATCTAAAAAAATATAATAAATATAAATATATATGGTCCTTTTCGTCTTATCAGACTGTGTAATGGAGGCTACTGTGTATTTTTTGAGGTTTTGTTTTGTCTAAAAGCTTCTCTCGTGGCTAATTCTACCAATGTTTGACAAACACGCTCGGTTACAGAAAGAACAAGTCAGGCCCATTGTTCCACAGGGTTTTCCAATCCTTTTTATGAGTCTTTTCACTTCTAAGTTTTGTCTTATCACAGTCTTAAATGATGTTATACCGTTCCTTATACATGCTCTCCATGATGTGCGATCACTTGCCAGATGTTCCCAGTAATATTTCCATATGGAGAAGTCATTCAGAGATGATTTACAGATAACTCTATATCGTAGTTTAGGTCTACCGATTTGTCTTTTTCCATGTATTAGTTCACCATATTGTATTTGCTTGGGGATGCGTTTTTCTTCCATTCGCTGGACATGCCCCAGACATCTTAGTCTTCGACATCTGAGCATCGACATGATTGTTGGGGTCTCAGCACGTTGCAGGGCAGTTAAGTTGGTTATTTTGTCCTGCCATTTGATGTGCATTATTCTGCGGAGACATCGTATGTGAAAGACATTTAGTCTTTTTTCTTGGTTTAAGTATGTTGTCCAGGTTTCAGATCCATATAATAGTGTGATAAACACACAAATTTGATATATTAAGAAAGATTGATATTTTAATAATAAATATAAATATTTGTCAGATATATTACTTTTAATCTGTTGATTATCACTTGCAGTTTCAAAAACAGAAATAAACAATCTCAACTTGAAAAAAAACTTAATTTAGAAAATGTCTCGTTATCCCTTGTTCAGACAATATGACAGTAGAACACTTAAAGTATGAGAAAGCATTTATTCTCATTTTACGAACCTTTCTTGGAGATCCTCTCGAAGTCGTAGATTTTGGATCTGCAGCTGTTGTTTCTCTTTCACAAACACTTCGAAATCGTCAATCACATGACGATATTCCTGTAAAACATTTCAGATATAAACATAATAGACGAGCTAACTTTTCATTCCCGGAATTAAGAGCAAAACATAGACGCAGGTAAGATATAGAATGCATATGTTACTAAGATGGTACTAAAATAAAAGGCACCAAGATGAACGCTTGTTTGCGTTTGAACAAAGTCCAACAGCCAAGATCTGAATTTGCAGAATTTCGTTCATTCTCAACGGCGGCCGTTATAGTTTAGCTTTTACTGGCACAATGCCTGGAGTACGTTGTGTGCATAACAGTGGAGAATTACATCACCATATGTCATCCAACAAGCTTTGTGGTTATATGCACAAAGCGACGCGCCAGTATTGTGGCCATGTGCACTCTAGTCATGTCGCTGTTGCTGTATATGGCCACTGCTGTTGCTGCTGAGGTAACGCCAAACGAGAAAGGTCTTGAGAAATGCTTGCCAAGTCCAAGGCTGATGTTCTTGCACATAATAACCTACATTGACTCGGTAGTAACGTTGCTACTACCGCTGATCGCCATTACTGTCATGCTCTTAACTTCTTCTGTCCATCATACACAAGTCCCGGTGGAAGAAGCTCAGTGGCCTGCCGATGCTGGAAGTTTCCGAGCAGAAACCGATTAACGATCCTAGGTGGAGCTCAATGCGAGTTAGCGCCCAGGTTCGTGTGGCTAGGATGCTCTTTGCCTTGTCTCTGTCTTACATCATCATGAACGCATCCAGCCACGTGGCCAGGCTGTACTATCTCATGCGGACTCAAAACTCAGGGGACATGAAATTGACATTCTCTGAAGGTTTTATCCGGCTGATCTTCCAGCACGTCAGCCACGCCCACCATGCCTTCAAGTTTTAATCTTCGTGGTCGTCAGTAGAAACTTTACCGTGAACCTCAGACAAACTTTGGTGGACGTTACCAAGTGTATATGTTAGTCGTGGCTTATATGTTGGTGGATGTCTGTGCTAACCATGGCTCATATCTTTGTGTGTGTATGTGATAGCCATGGTTCCTATACTGGTGGGTGTATGTGCTGGTCATGGCTCGCATCTTGGTGTGTGTCTGGGCTGGCAATGATTCATATCTTGGTGTGTGTGTGTCTGTGCTGGTCATGGTTCATATCTTAGTGTATATCCGTGCTAGCCATGGCTCATATCTTGGTGTGTGTCTGTGCTGGCCATGGTTCATATCTTGGTGTATTTCCGTGCTAGCCATGGCTCATATGTTAATGTGTTTCAGTGCTAGTCATGGTTCATATCTTAATGTGTTTCTATGCTAGCCATGGCTCATATCTTAGCTTGTGTATGTGTGCTAGCCATGACTCTTGGTGTGTGTCATGTTAGTCATATCCCATATCTTGGCGTGTGTCCGTGTTATTTATGTCTCATATCTTTGTGTGTGTCTGTGTTTAGTCATATATCTTATCTTATTGTGTATCTGTGTTAGTCGTGTGTCAAACCTTTGTGCGTGCATGTCTGTGTAAGTCATAGCTCATATCTTTATGTGCATGTCTATTCTAGTCTCATCTCATATTCATTTGTGCATGTCTATGTTAGTCACATCTCATACCTTTTTGTGTGCATGTCTATGTTAGTCATGTCTCATATATTTGTGTGTATGTCCATGCCAGTCACATCTCCTACCTTAATGTGTGTCTGTCTATGTTAGCCATGTCTCATATCTTTGTGTGTTTGTGTTTAGTCATATCTCATATCTGTGTGTTAACATGTCTATGTTAGTCAAATTTCCTATCTTTGTGAGTACATGTTTATGTTAGTCATGTCTCATATCTTTGTGTGTGCATGACTGTGTTTAGTCATATCTCATATCTTAGAGTGTCTCTGTGTTAGTCATATCTCATATCTTTGTGTGTGCATGACTGTGTTTAGTCATATCTCATATCTTAGAGTGTCTCTGTGTTAGTCATGTCTCATATCTTTGTGTGTGCATGACTGTGTTTAGTCATATCTCATATCTTAGAGTGTCTCTGTGTTAGTCATATCTCATATTTTAGAGAGTGTCTGTGTTAGTCACATCTCATATCTTAGTGTGTGTGTGTGTGTGTGTCTGTGTTAGTCATATCGCATATCTTGGTGTATGTCAGTGTTAGTCATGCCTCATATCGTTGTGCGCAAGTCAGTGTTAGTCACATCTCATATATTTGTGTGTGCATGTCTGTGTTAGTCACCTCTAGTGACTCGGGCAAATGGTGCTCGTAAACCTGGGAGGGCCGACCATCTAAGGGCAGAATCCCCCTACAGAAAAGACAATCTGCTGCCTTGCAGGAAGATTGGGGACAATCAAAGGCTAAAGAAAGCAAACCTGAATAAAATGCTGGCTGAAATCGGATGCACTGGGCCACTGGCGCAGAACACAGTGCAACGTTTTAACAGGTATTCAATCAGAGTGGTTCTAACGGACTAATTATGATGTTCTGTCTGTGGGGTCAATCAATTCACTTAAACAGACAGCTGTCTTCATGTTAGAGTCTGGAATCCTACTCTGAGTCTTGATCGCAGAGAGAGAGAGAGATGTGAAAGATAATGGATTTCATTGATTAAAAGAAGAAATGTAAAAAGTAAAGAAAAAAAAAGGAAATGTTAACAGTTGTGCATTTTTCTGCATTTTTTTCAGCCATACCATTTTTTTCTAATTTTTTTTTTCATTTCACCTTTACAATCAGCTTTTCTGTAACTGCGCATTTTTACGTATTTCGTTGCCTTGACCCCTGTTTAAAAGAACGGCTGTACTCAGAGAAGAGCCAGAGTTGCTTAGTCCTTTCCAACAGATCTTGCAGTGCAGCAACGCATACAGATTGATGGTTCCTGTAGCTCGATGTTATGCACTCTGTTGATTCATCCTGTAATCCTCGCATGCTATTTGTATTTTTTTTTAAATAAAAGGTTCCTTTCATACCATAAAGCGTATGGTTGGGGGGAGAGAAATAGTGTGCTAGTACCCATATCTTTCAATGACAACAATACACTTTCTTATGGGTGGTGTGGTCGGCGTCACGACAGGCCGCTCCACATTCCCAGAAAAGTTCGATGTTCTTTTAAGCCTGGATGAACCTAGAAGCCACTGATAGGAATCACACATGCACAGAAAATGGAGGAAAGCAATAAACCATAAAACATTTTTTTAACGGGCTGACTTCAATAAATCTTGAAGTGGCACAGGTTAACAAGTGCTATTTGCAACACATTTAGCAAGTGGTATAGCAGGGTCCATTTGACTTACATTTGGCCCGTAAATTAACAAAGATATGTAGTGCGGCGCGCCTTACGCGCGCGCGACGTTTGGGGGAATTAACCATGACTTCGCGTGTCGGTGACCCCGGAAGTGACCTGGTTATGTCTGATGTGTGCTGACTTTGGAGTTCTTTATGTACTGGATCGATAGTGATAGGTTAGTAGATTATGCAACACCAATGAAAAACAATAGCATTAAATATAAAACAGTAACCAAAAGATATATTTTATTCTTTTATTATCTCAATAGATATGTAACATACAGTGGATATTATATAGCATTACAAAAATATTTAGTACACTGAGTAAATATATAGTATAAGAATAACATTTATTAATAGCATATGTAGTTTAGGTGTATGCTTAGCTCTATGTCATAAATGAATCATAAGGGGTGAAACTGTTAGAGATTGCTGGCTAGTTTAAACTGGTAGTGTAAAGAGTTAAATATCTAGCATGATGGGTGCATGCAGGTTGTCTAGTGTCGTGATGGGTGTATGGAGGTCGTCTAGTGTGTCGTGATGGGTGTTTGGAGGTCGTCTAGTGTGTCGTGATGGGTGTATGGAGGTCATCTAGTGTGTCATGATGGTTGTATGTAGGTTGTCTAGTGTGTCGTGCTTGTGTATGGAGGTCGTCTAATGTGTCATGATGGTTGTATGTAGGTTGTCTAGTGTGTCGTGCTGGGTGTATGGTGGTCGTCTAGCGTGTCATGATGGTTGTATGTCGGTTGTTCAATATGTCTTGATGGGTGTATGGAGGTCGTTTAGTGTGTGATAAGGGTTGTTTGCACGTTGTCGAGTGTGTCGTGATGGGCGTATGCAGGTTGTCCAGTATTGAATGATGGCTGTATGTAAGTCGTCTAGTGTATCATGAAGGCTGTATGGCGGTTGTCTAGTGTGTCGTCATGTATGTATGTACGTTGTCGAGTGTGTCGTGATGGGTGTATGTAGGTTGTCTAGTGTGTGATGAGAGCTGTATGACGGTTGTCTAGTGTGTCGTGATGGCTGTATGTAGGTCGTCTAGTGTCGTGATGGGATGATGGAGGTCGTCTAGTGTGTCGTGATGGGTGTATGGAGGTCGTCTAGTGTGTCATGTTGGCTGTATGTAGGTTGTCTAATATGTCGTGATGGGTGTATGTATGTTGTTTAGAATGTCCTGATGGTTGTGTGTACGTTGTCTACTGTTTCATGAGGGCTGTATGCAGGTTGTCGAGTGTGGTAAGGTGGCTTTATGTAGGTCGTCTAGTTTGTCATGAGGGTTGTGTGTCTGGTGTCTAGTGTGGCATGAAGGCTGTATGTCGGTTGTCTAGTATGGCATTACGGCTGTATGTCGGTTGTCTAGTGTGTCGTCATGTTTGTATGTAGGTTGTCGAGTGTGTCGTGATGGGTGATGTAGGTAGTGTAGTGTATAATGATGGATGTATGTAGGTTGTCGAGTGTGTCTTGAGGGCTGTATGCATGTTGTGTAGTGTGTCGTGATGGATGTATGTAGGTTGTCGAGTGTGTCGTAATGGGTGTATGCAGGTTGTCTAGTGTGTCGTGATGGGTGTATGTATGTTGTCTAGTGTGTCAGGAGGGCTATATATAGGTTGTGTAGTGTGTCGTGATGGCTGTATGCAGGTTGTCTAGTGTGTCGTGATGAATGTTTGTAGGTTATCTAGTGTGTCGTGATGTGTGTATGTAGGTTGTGTTGTGTGTCGTGATGGATGTATGTAGGTTGTCAAGTATGTCAGGAGGGTTGTATGCATGTTGTCTAGTGTGTCTTGATGGCTGTATGCAGGCTGTCTAGTATGTCGTGATGGGTATGTAGGTTGTCTAGAGTTTCATGATGGGTGTATGTAGGTTGTCTAGTGTGTCATGATGGTTGTATTCATGATGTCTACTGTTTCATGTAACTTGTCGATTATGGGATGAGGGCTGTATGCCGGTTGTCTAGTATGGCGTGATGGTTGTATGTATGTTGTCTAGTGTGGCATGATGGCTCTATGCGTGTTGTCTAGTGTGTCGTAATGGGTGTATGTATGTTGTCTAGTGTGTCGTAATGGATGTATGTATGTTGTCGAGTGTATCATGAGCCATCGTGTTGTGTTTCCATCACGACACACTCGACAACGTTCATACATACATGACGACACACTTGACACCCGACATACAGCCGTAATGCCATACTAGACAACGGACATACAGCCTTCATGCCATACTAGACACCCGACATACAGATCTCATGAAACAGTAGACAACGTACATGCAACCATTACGACACTCTATACAACATACATACACCCATCTCGACACATTAGATAACCTACATACAACCATCCTGACACTTGACAACCTACATACAGCCTTCATGCCACATTAGACGACCTCCCAACACCCATCACGACACACTAGACAACCTACATGCCACCATCATGTCACACTAGACGACCTCCATACACCTATCACGACACTAGACAACCTATATACAGCTATCACGATACACTAGACGACCGCCATACAGCCCTCATGACACACTCGACAACCTACATACACACATCACGACACACTCGACAATGTACATACATACATGTTGACACACTAGGCAACCGACAAACAGCCGTCATGCCACACTATACAACCGACATACAGCCTTCATGACACACTAGATGACCTACATACAGCTATCATACCACACTCGACAACCAGCATACACCCATCACGACACACTCGACAACGTGCATACAACTCTCATAACACACTAACCGACCTGCATACACCCATCACGAGATACTGGACAAACGACATACAGCCTTCATGTCACACTAGACAACCTTCATACAGCCCTCATGACACACTAGACGACCTCCATACCCCCAGCACGACACACTAGACAACCTACATACAACCATCGTGACACACTAGACGACCTCCATACACCCGTCACGACACACTAGACGACCTCCATACACCCATCACGACACTAGACAACCTGCATGCACCCATCATGCTAGATATTTAACTCTTTACACTACCAGTTTAGACTAGCCAGCAATCTCTAACAGTTTCACCCCTTGTGATTCATTTATGACATAGAGCTAAGCAGACATCCAACCACATATGCTATAAATAAATGTTATTCTTATACTATTTATTTACTCAGTGTACTAAATATTTTTGCAATGCTATATAATATCCACTGTGTGTTATATATCTACTGAGATAATAAAAGGATAAAATATATCTTTTGATTTCTGTTTTATATTTAATGCTATTGTTTTTCATTGGTGTTGTATAATCTACTAACCTATCACTATCGATCCAATACATAAAGAACTCCAAAGTCAGCACACACCAGACATAAACAGAACACTTCGGGGTCACCGACACGCGAGGTCATGGTTAACTCCCTACTGCGCGTTAGGCACGCGCCGCGTATATATATCTTTGTTAATTTACGGGCAAAATGCTAGTCAAATGACCATGCTATACTACTTGAGTATAGGAGAGATAAGTGGCAGTTCTCTCACAATTTGCGATTATATTTGTGAATGTGGTGCGTAAGAATAGACTCGTCATTCTTTTAACCAATATGAAATAATGTTCGTTTACTCTAAAACAAGGGAGCTGCGACAGCTCAGTGGTTAGTGAAGTGGACTACAAAAGACAAGAGGTAGGGATCGATCCCAACCGACGGCGTCCGGTTCACCCAGCCTTAAAATGTTACTGGATTTTTTTCTGGGAAAGTGTAGCGGCACGGGCGTAATACCGACCACATTACCCCCAAAAATCATGCGCCGAAGGTCTGTAAAATTTATGGTCACTAACACCAGGTTTCCTATAGTGACGGGGGTACTTTACTTTTTTTTTTTAACTCTAAAACATTGTCAGATTTAGTAACAACAAAACCTACCATTTCTTTGAACTTTAAATCGTTCACTAGAAAACTGTTGTCTATGGCAGCTGATTCAATGTACTTAAGTCTCTCACTCTGTAAAACTAGTGCATTCTGTGCTTCCCTTAGTTTGTGTTTCAATGCCGCACAATGTGCTTCACTGTTTTCTGTTTGTATAAATCAAAAATCAATTTTACTAATCAGTAAACTATTATTTTCATTTAGAAACAGCTTAAGTAATTAATTTACTTAACAGATCAGCTATAATGCAATTGTAAGTGTATTTTTTAAACAACAAACTATCTATCTTTCGTTCGCCTGAAGTATTGTCTACATCTGCAATGTCGTTTCCGGTATAAATGTTACTGTCTTTTGTAATTCTTGCAGCAAACTGTTGATTAACTCTTTCCGTACCTATCGACGCACTATGCGCCATGCCGATTTCAGTCATGTACGTTTAGCCGCACAGTGCGTCACTTTCAATTTGATTAATGCAAACTTTCATCAACCATATTCTATTTATATGTTATGTATCATCTTGGCATTGGTGTAATCTAATTCCTTGTTTAATTATCTAAAACGTCATATATAATTTATATGAGGTTAGATAAATATAAACATGTAGATTAATATTTAAAAACATGCCAAATTGTGTCTCTGAAATCTCTACCGCTAAATTGATTAACGTTCTGTACTGAAAGGGTTAAGGCCAAAACAAATTTATGTTAAAAATATTCATGTTACATGTGTACAAAAGGTAGTACAACGAAATTGTTCTGAGGATGGTGAAGTAAAACCATGAAGAACAAAAACCAATTGAGGTACTATTCACTTTTAAATAAACCAGATGAAGTCTGATGTCTTCATATTTCTAGCAAACTAGTAACAAGAACATTGATCAGAAATCGATAACAAGAATCTAAACATTTATCTCCAACGGGATTTCCTGAAAACTGACTTTCCATGAAGTGAAGATTGCCGTTGTTTCCCAGTCATGAAGATGTTAAAACAGAAGATCTATTTTTGCGTAACCTTTAGGTTGAATAAACTCCAGTTTATCCAACAGGACCTAAGAAATCAACAAAGTCATTGCAATTATCGCCAACCTGACCCTAAACAATAACGGCCGTGCCGACCCAGTGTCAATATCAACGTAATACAAATAAAAATTATATAAACTTTTCTTTCCGCTTGATTATTTTCATTATTATTTTTTTTATATTCATACATTTCTTTGCAAAAACTTCTTTGTCTTAATTCCATTTTAAAAAAAACAACAATTCCTAACACGATCCACAGTATGAAAATGTTTTATTTACTTGTATTACACTTAATTATTTATAATTTTTTTTTAAATTCAAACGAAATTTATCATCATCAATCATCAAGTGACATGCCTACTGGCGTAGATGATCATGTCTCTCCACAACTTTAGATCTCGACAGTTATTTATCATTTCTGTTGTTGACCTTCTGCCAAGCCATTCTCTTAAGATGTCTGGTATCTTGTCTCTTTGCTTCCCTCTATCTTTTCGTCCCTCAACTTTCCCAGTTGTTACAATATTTTCCAGCTCTTCCCTTCTTATTACATGACCAAAAATGATGATTGTTTTTACGTAATATTGCATAATAGCTCTCTTTTTGCTTTGGCCTCTTTCAGAATGTTTTCATTACTCTTCTTAGCTGTCCTTGGTATTCTCAACATTGTTGTGTAAAACCATATTTCTACAGCCTCCAGTGATTTTCTAGTCTATTGTCCTATTGTCCATGACTCACAACATCCATATGTTAAGACTGACTCTACATAACATTTAAGAACCCTTTTTCTTGATTCTATTGTTAAAAATGGGATTGCACAGTATCTTCATCTTTTTTGGAAAGCTGTTTTTACCAAAGCTATGCTGCATCTCACCTCACATCTACCATCTGAGGTTAACATTGTTCCCAGATATTTAAATTCATTTACCTGTTTTAAGATCGTTTCACTTGTCTTTATTGTGCATTGCGGTGATATCTATCTTTTTCTTTGTTGCTACCATTACTTTTGTCTTATTGTTATTGATGCTGAGCCCTTTATTTTTGCTTTTTTCCACTTCCTATAATGTCTAACATTTCTTGTAATTAATTTTCACTCTTAGAAATTAAAACTGCACCATCAGCATACCTAAGGTTATATATATTATGACCTTCAATTATTTTTTCCATATATGTCCTTGTAGATGTTAAAATAATCTCATTATACATATTAAACAAACCTGGTGACAGAACACAACCTTGTCTGACACCCTGTTTTATTTGTTGAAACATTTCCAGCTCATTTTCAATACCTATAGCACCTGTTTGTTGCCAGTACTTTGTTCTTTATAATTCTTAGAACTTTGTTGCCAACGTTTATGCTCCTAAAATTGTGATTATTTCTTGGTGCTTTACTTTGTGAAATGCTTTGGTATAATCTATGAAACATAGATCTGTTTTCACCTCAATGTTTCTTTCTACTAAAGATCTAATTATATATATGGCATTGTTAGTACTTTTACCTCTAACACGACCACACTGTTCATTACTATTTTCTGCACTTATTTTGTTTCGCACTCTTCGCATGATGACTCTTAGTAATATCTTAGTCATGTGACTCATAAGGCTTATTGTGCGATAATCATCGCATTCCATCGCGCCAGATATCTTTGGATTTCTATAAATATTGATTTTAGTGGGTCGTTTGATATATATCCGGTGTTATAGATATCGTTCAATATTTTCGTTATTATTTCATTTCAAAAATCACCAATGGCTTCAATCTCTTCTTTAATTATATTATCTGGTCCAGGAACTTAACCTGCTTTCATATTGCGCAAGGCGTCTTCCACTTCTTTGAGTATTTCTGGTTCTTCACCTGTATCCTTATTGTTTACTTCTGTTCCTTCATCGTCATAAATATCCATAATATGTTATGTGCATCGTTCGCTTATACTTTTTTGTGTTCAATCAACAGTTCTCCTTCCTTTGATCGTCAACATTCAGTTTTTGAATGCGTTTGTCTTCCTGTTAGTTCATCAATGCGTGTGCATATAGCTTTGGCATCTCTTTTTTTTTTAGTGAATTTCAATCTCTTTGCATCTCTGCTTTAACCATGGTTCTTTTGTTTCGTTGCATTTTATTAAAATTTCTTTATTTAATCTTTTATACTCATCTTTGTTATCCTTATTTCTTCTTCTTGTTTCCATTAACTGCAAAATGACATATGTCATCCATTTATTTCTTGAAATTATCCTCACTAATGAAATGAACTCTTTTAATGTTTGCTGCCTTGATTCTATAGCATTTCCAACTGTTCATCAATGCTTTGTATCTTCTCTATTGCATTGTACCTGTTCTGAATTGTTATGTTATGTTTGTCGTGTACCTTCTTGCCTGATTTTAGTAGATCTCTATTTAACTTCATATTAACTGAGGCTCTCTTTGCTATTTTTAATTTTACTCTAAGCTTTCCCACAACTGCTGCATGATCACTATTGCAATCTCTGTCCATGGTCTTGTTTTCACACATACCTGACTGTTTCTAAATTTATTGTTTATCTTTATGTAGTCGATTTGATTGCGTGCATTTGTCTGATGGGCTTTTCTATTTCCACAGAGGTCTTGGATGTTGCTTAAACCAGGTGTTTCCAATTAGCATGTTGTGTGTTCTTGCCAAATCAATAAGTTTGTCAACTCTTTCATTTCTCATTACTAAGCAATAGTAATAATTCACTTCTTCAGCTCTTTCCTTTTCTACTTTTGCGTTGAGATCCCCTAGATTTATGGTGTTTTCATGTGGTTTGCATTGACGAAGTGCCATATTAAGCTCGTGGTAAAATTTATCAACTGTTTCCTCTGGACTGTCTGCTATTGATGCATAAACTTGTATGAGATAAATATTTATTTTTCTTTCCATTTAACTTCACTAAAAGAATTCTGTCAGATATTACCCAAAAGCCTTTCACTGTTCTTGCTCTTTTTGCATCCAAGATAATACCTTCTCCTCTTTGGTGTTCACTACCTCCAGAACAGACGATTTTATGTTCATCATAATCTATATCCCCTGATCCTGTTTATAATTTCACACAGTCCCACAAATGTAAACCCATCCTTTTTCCATTTCCTGTTTGATGTTTTCCAGTTTTTCCTTTTCCATGAGTGTTCTAATGTTCGAAGTTCCTCCTATTCTCAGTCCATGTTTTATCTTTATTTTGCTTACAGTAGCTTGATGACGATTGGGTATCACATGTAGCACACGATGTCCCCTACCGAACGAGGGTATTCCATTGGAATCCTCATTAACGAGGCTGTCGTAAATTCTAAAATTGTATCGACCAATGATTATACAAAGAAATTATGATTTTCCGTTGCCTTCCGTCGGTTTGTTTTCGATTGATTCCGCTAGCCATTGACTAAAAATTCTCACCCACAAGGCAAAGGAGTTAATTAACTTTAGGGTACCCACCTTTAGTCTTTTACTCTCCCGAGCATGCAAAGCAGCTTGACAATAAAATGAAGTAAGTTTATATCAAAACTATAACATCTATAAACTGAAATGTGTTGTGTGGTACATCACTGCAATTCTGCCAGCAATCTTGTATTTTTACTAAGAATGTTTATCTGACTATTTTAAAAAATTCTCTTTAATGTTAATTTTATCACCAGATTATTGTTGATAGACATTAGTACTACTTCGAAATAATCGTTTGTTTGTGTGCATGTGCGATTGATGGTAAACATGCATGTTTGTATGGTTATGGTTATGGTTATGGAAGGCCCCGGTATCACTACAAACGAATTAAAATCCATAATTGCTCAACCGCAATGTTTGTATATCTCTCTTTATACACACATGTTTTTGCATGTGTGTGAATGTATGATTTACGGTGTGTGTATATGCACTTGTAACTATGTTTGTGTGCGTATATGTATATGTTCGTGTGTACGTAATAAATTATATATATCTCTTATTCATTTTCCTTTCAACTTTAAAATGCATGAGCCCCTAATTAATTTCACCATCTATTTCCAAAGAACTGCCAACAACTGATCTAAAAAGTCATATTATTTGTCACAAGAAACGAAATACCCACTAGTCTGCCCGAAATACAGATTGATTCGTCTGTACAAGACAGCAAGAGCCATTACAGTTTTGAACTCACCCAAGGCGATTTGTAACTCCAGTACAGAAAGATCCTTAAAACTGAGTCTGCTGCCACTGTCACTGATAAACATATTTTCTCCAAAATCTGGGTGATTAGGACGTGGTTTTATACTGGATCCAAATAGTCTTGGTTCTACAATAGAACTCTTCTCTTCAGTTGTATTATGGCCGACTCGGTCCTTGTATAAACTGTATTTGTTTAAATAATGGTTTATAAAGATGTATAAAGGAGTGCAACGTTTGTTATAATTAAAACAAAAGTAATGCTGCTCAACAAAAATATGTTTCCTCCTGTACACTAAAATAAATTAGAACAACGTCAGAATAAAATAAGTTGTAATTAGAATAACGTCAGTATAAAATACGTTTTAATTAGAATAACGTCAGAATAAAATAAGTTGTAATTAGAATAACATCAGTATAAAATATGTTTTCATTAGAATAACGTCAGTATAAAATAAGTTGTAATTAGAATAACACCAGTATAAAATAAGATGTAATTAGAGTAACGTCAGTATAAAATAAGATGTAATTAGAATAACGTCAGTAATAAATAAGTTGTAATTAGAATAACGTCAGTATAAAATAAGTTGTAATTAGAATAACATTCGTATAAAATAAGTTGTAAATAGAATAACATTCGTATAAAATAAGATGTAATTAGAATAACGTCAGTAATAAATAAGTTGTAATTAGAATAACGTCAGTATAAAATAAGTTGTAATTAGAATAACATTCGTATAAAATAAGTTGTAATTAGAATAACGTCAGTATAAAATAATTTGTAATTAGAATAACGTCAGCATAAAATAAGTTGTAATTAAGATTGTATAATATTTCTTCCTTTAAATTATCTGTCTAAGTACAGTCAACATGTTAGCCATATGATGAAGGTGCATGAACGTTTATTTCAGTAATGTCGGTTTATATTTTAATCTTATTTCTAGCAAAGCGACTAAACATGCTTTTCATTATCAAAGTGCTGCATAATTTCAACATGCTCCCTCTCAACTTGTTACTAACTATTTGTATTATTTGTGTTACTACTTACTCTGTCTACTAAGTAAACAGTAACACAACAATCAACAACAATGAAGAACTGGAAATTACGAATATCTGGAATTTGTAATAGTCAATTATGAAGTCTGCCAGAAAGAAATAAAAAGATGACTATCAATAAGTAAATAACAATTTAATACCATAGTGAACATATGGGAGGCAAGAGCAGCAGGCATCGGCTCCCTCAATGAGATAGAGCTGCTTGCACAGAACAAAGACAAATGGCGAGATTTGATAAAATATCTTTAAAAGAATTGAAAAGGGCTAGACCAAAAATTCAGATTAGAGAGGGGGTATCTTGGTCTACGCCCTATGGGCCGGCTACGGCTCGAAAGGTCAATAGATAGATAGATAGAACATATGGCACAATAGCAACAAGGCAGTGAAAGTAAAACTACTGAGGACAGTTACCTTCCCGGTAACACCATATGGTGGCGAATCATTAACAATATGGCAAAACATAATGAAGAAAATTGGTTAATTTAAAACAAATTATACATACAAATTCATAGAATACCTTGGATAATAATATAAAAATGAGGATGTACTACAAAATATGAACAATGAAGAGAATTGGTTTATAAACAACAGAGGGACTTACAATATTACAGCCACGTCAAAAGACACAGTAGAAGAAGAAGAATGAAAGACATGGTTCCAAGAAGACGAGACAGTGGCAGAACTAGGCGAAGGTGGTTTCACGACTGCAAAGAGACATTGAACCTGGCAATAGAAAAAATAGAAGAAGTGGTCAGAGGCAGAGATTCCATAAGAATGGCTTCGATGAGAGCAACTTTCTACAAAGGACAACCAACTAGATGACGTTTTCTTTACAGAATGCTCAATAGTTACTATTTTATTGTTTAATCTCTGCACCTGTTATTGTCTCCTTACCTGAAAATCTTGCAGACTTAACACAACCATATTTGATTTAATATAAGCGTAAACATTTGCTAAACGTACATGATGTGTTTAACATTTCCAAAACGTACATGATGTGTTTAACATTTGCTAAACGTACATGATGTGTTTAACATTTCCTAAACGTACATGATGTGTTTAACATTTCCTAAACGTACATGATGTGTTTAACATTTCCTAAACGTACATGATGTGTTTAACATTTCCTAAACGTACATGACGTGTTTAACATTTCCTAAACGCACATTGTGTGTTTAACATTTCCTAAACGTACATGATGTGTTTAACATTTCCTAAACGCACATTGTATGTTTAACATTTCCTAAACGTACATGATGTGTTTAACATTTCCTAAACGCACATTGTGTGTTTAACATTTCCTAAACGTGCATGACGTGTTTAACACTTCCTAAACGCACATTGTGTGTTTAACATTTCCTAAACGTACATGACGTTGTTTAACATTTCCTAAACGTACATGATGTGTTTAACATTTCCTAAACGTACATGATATGTTTAACATTTCCTAAACGTACATGATGTGTTTAACATTTCCTAAACGTATATGACGTGTTTAACATTTCCTAAACGTGCATGATGTGTTTTACATTTCCTAAACGTACATGATGTGTTTAACATTTCCTAAACGTACATGATGTGTTTAACATTTCCTAAACGTACATGATGTGTTTAACATTTCCTAAACGTACATGATGTGTTTAACATTTCCTAAACGTACATGATATGTTTAACATTTCCTAAACGTACGTGATGTGTTTAACATTTCCTAAACGTACATGATGTGTTTAACATTTCTTGTACCGGCTTTTTGTGATATAATATTTTATTGGTTTGATGTTTTTGTCAAGCAACAAACAATGAATAAAATTGGTTCATTCGAAGGAAAATGCCATAGAAAAATAATTAATATACCTTGGATAATAATAAGGGGGAATGAAGATACACTAAAATATCTAAACACTGAAATGAACCAGCTTATAAATAAGATCTTACAGAGGTAATTAGAATAATACGGGCACGACAAAAGACACAGTGGGCTGGAAAGAACAATTATGGAAGGATGGTTCTAGGAAGAGTGGACAAAGGCAGAACAACCAATAGAAAGTTGAGATGCATTAACCAGGTCTTGAATATAATAACAGAAGAAATGGGGGGGGGGGACTTGCCAGAGATTCTTTCAGGAGGGATGTGATGAGTGCTGCACAAAGCTCAGAGTTTTGTAAAGGTTGCGCAGACCGATTATGATGATATTTTGATCATCATGAATACAAATTGTCTCTTACCCAACATCACTATCTAGAGCATGCTGTGACTGAAATCTGTCATGAACATCTTTGAAAGGAACTTTATAGCCTTCATTAAGGTCATGTTTATTGTATTTAACCATCTGGTGCAATTCGTCATGTTGCAGCTTTGTTAGTTTAAGATCTTTGCTATCATCATCATTCTGTAGAAATAAATGTATACAACAAAAGTATTATTTCTTGAGTGTATTACTTAGTATAGTTATTATGAAACTATGTAAGGAAATCATCATCAACAAGTACCAAGCCTGCTGGCGTAATTGACCATGTCTCTCCATAACTTTCAATCTCGACAGTTATTTATCATTTCTGTTGTTGACCTTCTGCCAAGCAATTCTCTTAAGCTGTCTGGAATCTTTTCTCTTTGCTTCCCTCTATCTCTCCGTCCCTCAATTTTCCCAGTTGTTACAATATATTCCAGCTCTTCTCATTACATGGCCCAAAAATGATGATGTAAGGAAATAGTGTACCAAAATGCCAGGTATTTTTTCGCATTTACTTTAGTGCCACCATGATTATACTCGGACATTGCACTTCTCAGCATTCACATTTCTTTCCTGATATTCAGGAACACCTCAGCACAAGAGCCAAGTATCACCGCTAGAATGAGCTCATAGGCAGTGCTTATTTGTTTCTATCAGAAAGTTTACCGGAACGCTGACATTCCATCCAAACTAGAAAATCGCAATATACCAAGCCTCTCAAACTTAGGTGTGCTTCATCATCACCATCATCATCATGTGCCACATCGGTTGGCGTAGGCGATCATGTCCTTCCACAATCTTCTATCTACAGTGCATCGTATCAGTTCTGATGTTGACTGTTTTCCATGCCATGGCACAAAGCTATTCAGTATTTTCACTCTTTGTCGTCCGTGAACTCTCTTTCCTTTTATTTTGCCAGTTGAAACCAAGTATTCCATATTTCCTCTTCTCAAAATGTGCCCGAAAAATGTTGATTGTTTCTTTCTCTTTCTGATGTTTTTTAGAAACTCCCTTTTTGTGTTAGCCTCTTTGAGAATCTCCTCATTGGTATTTTTAGCTGTCCAGTGAACTTTCAACATTCTTCTGAGAAATCTCATCTCTGTGGTATCTATTCGTCTTTTCATTTGTTTGTCTATTGTCCATGATTCGCTTCAATAGGCCAGAAGTAGTAGAAGACGCCATGCGCAATTTGGAAGCAGGAAAAGCTCCTGGACCAGATAATATAACTAAATAAGAGATTGAAGCTATGGGTGATTTTGGAATAGGAATAATAACAAAAATATTGAATGATATCTACAACAGCGCGTATATACCAGACGACCTGCTCAAATCAATATTCATAGCCCTACCAAAGAAATCTGGTGCGATTGAATGCGATGATCATCGCACAATAAGCCTTATGAGTCACACAACTAAGCTATTACTAAGAACCATGATGCGAAGAGTACGAAACAAAATCAGTTTTATTTATAAATAGTGTGGTTTTGTTAGAGGTAATGAAACGAGCAATGCCATATACATCATAAGATCTTTAATTAAAAGAGCTGTAGAGGTGAAATACAGATCTATACCTATGTTTCATAGAGTATACCAAAGCATTTGACTGTGTAAAGCACCAAGAAATAATCAAGGTTTTTAGAAGGCATAAACGTAGACAGCAAAGATCTAAGAATAATAAAGAACATGTACTTGCAACAGACAGCGGCCATAAGAACTGGAAATCAATTGGAAATGTTTCAATAAATAAAATAGGGTGTTAGGCAAGGTTGTGTACTGTCACCAGATTTGTTTAATATGTATAGTGGTATTATTTTAAGATCCATAAGGGGCATGCCTGGAATAACAATCGGAGGTCATAATATAAATAATCTAAGGTATGCTGGTGATACAGTCTTAATCGCTAAGAGTGAAAATGCGTTACAGGAAATGTTAGACATTATAGTGAAAGAAAGCAAAAAAAAAAGGACTCAGCCTTAATAGCAAAAATACAGAAGTAATGGTAACAACAAAGAAAAAGACATCACCTCAGTGCAAAATAAAGACAAGTGGAACAATATTAAAACAGGTAAATGAATATAAATAATTGGTAAGGTGACCATTCGTCCCGGATTGTCCGGGACAGTCCCGGAATTTGACATTTTTTTAACCTTTGTCCCGGATTAGCTGCCGTACCGGTTTTGTCCCGATTTTGGCATATTTTTTTAGCTTTTGTCCCGGATTTGATAAAAAAATAATTTGGGACACAAACGTTTACCAATTTTGCCATTTTGGTATACGGCGTACATTTCTTCAATTTAAAAAAATATTATTCCGTTGTTGTGTAGACAATTTTGTTTAATATCAAAACAGTAGAATGCGCTCCTATTTTTAAATCTCGTATATATTCGTTGTGTTACTAACTTTCACTTTCACTTTCGCAAAAAATGGCACCGAAGCGTAATTGTAGTTTTAATCAAGATTTACAAAAAGAATACCCTTTTATAAAAATGTCTACATCGTCATCAGACTTCACTGTAAGATGTAATATATGTTCATCCGGGTTTACTATTAACCATAGTGGACGTGGTGATATTAAGAGCCACATAAATAGTGATTAACATAAGAGAACCGTCGCTACTGCTGCATTAAGCTCGTCGTTGACAATTTTTTTTTCGAGCTGAACAGGTTGGTAACAAAGAAGAACAGTTAGCTGCTACAGAAGGTGCCTTTGCATATCATACAGTGATGCACAATCACACGTTTAGATCTATGGACTGCACATCAAAATTGCTTCAGGTAACTTTAGAACCAAAATTTGCTTGTGCACGTACGAAAACAGAAGCTATTATTGAATGTGTTCACACCCCATGCTCTAAACGAGTTGAGATGTGACCTAGAAAACGTAACATTTATCTCCATACTGACAGATGCCTCCAACCACAAAGAAATCAAGATTTTTCCTTTGCTTGTCAGATACTTTGATCGCAATAAGGGACTGAAAGTTAAAATATTAGAGCTGAAGTCATTGCCGGGTGAAACATCTGATATAGTAAGTAGTTTTCTTATTGACTGTCTAACTGAAAATGGTTTAGAACTGAAAGTAGTTGGATTATGTGCAGACAACACAAATTCTAATTTTGGGGGTGCTGAAAGAAAAGGACAGAACAATGTTTTCACAAAACTGAAAGAAAACCTTGGATATAGTTTGATAGGTGTTGGGTGTGCTTGCCATATTTTCCACAACACTGTTCGAGCAGCTGCAGACGTATTGCCTGTTGATGTTGAAATGACTATTGCAAAAATGTATCTGTACTTCAAATCATACACAGTTAGAGTTGAAAGTCTCAAGGAGTTTTATCAGTTTGTCGACACAGACTTCCAGATGATTTTAGGTTATGCACAAATTAGGTGGCTTGCGCTCTTGCCTTCTGTTGAAAGGGTTCTTTACATGTTCCTGCCTCTAAAATCATATTTTCAATCTCAAGACAGATGCCCAGTTTTTATACAGGAATTCTTTGAAAACCCACTGTCTGAGGCATGGCTTATTTTGGTTCACAGTCAGGCATCCTCTTTCCACGAAGCAGTGCAGAAAGTAGAGGGACAGATGGTCACTGTATTTGAAGTCATTGACAACATCAATAGGTTGAAAGCTATCTTGGAGTCCAAGCTGGAAGACGGCTTCTTGCCATCAAGAGTTCAGATAATCCTTAAAAAGCTGGAAATGGAAGGATTTCCACGTGATGATGTGAAAAAGTTTAACGCCAGTGTTTCTTCATTTTATGAAACAGCTTTAAGTTATTTGAAGAAATGGGCTGCAAATAATTTTCAAAACCTAGTCTTACAGCTGGGTAATGCTGAACAGAACACCAAATTGGGAAGAAGTCTTCATCATTAGTGAGTCAAACAGTGCCTTCAGTCGACTTTCCAGAAAATGAAATGTATGACGAATATGTCTACATGAAACAGTTCGTTACTTCACAAAAAATTAGTGAGTGGAGTCTTAATAAAACATTACCAGGGCAGCGTTGGGTTGAACTAGCTTCCCACTTCAGAAACAATCATGTGCCCGTTTCACATATTCTGAAGTTGGCAGAGTTCTTTTCGTGTCTACCTGGAACAAATGCTGCAACAGAACGAGTGTTTTCTCTGATGAACAGTTTGTGGACAAATGATAAAACACAACTAGGTGTTGAAACTTTAAAAGCCATGTTGATCACCAAAGTGAACTATGAGGGAACATGTGTCGAATTTTATAAGATGCTGCATATAAAGAAGGACATTTTACAGAAAATTCACGCATATGAAAAGTACAGCATCTCTGTTTCACCTTAAATTTTAGTGAGTATCACTGTTTTTTTTTATCTCCTGATTATCCTGATAGCGTATTGTAGGTCTATATTATTAGATGTTTTAAAATTATGTATTATTCACTTGAAAATGACAGCAAGAAGAAATGTAATTGTATTGGTGGAAAATTGAAGTAAAATTATTCCGTCCCGGAATGGGATTTCAAAAATATGGTCACCTTATATTTGGGAACTTTGTTAACCTCAGACGGAAGATGTACAACAGTGGTGAGTCAGAATGGCTCAGGCAAAAGCAGCTTTCCCAAAAATGAGGAAGATACTATGCAATCCATTTTTGACAATAGAAACAAGAAAAAGAGTTCTTAAATGTTTTGTAGAGCCAGTCTTAACATATGGATGTGAATCATGGACAATAGGACAACAGACAAGGAAATCACTGGAGTCTGTAGAAATGTGGTTTAACAGAAGAAAGTTGAGAATACCATGGACAGCTAAGAAGAGTAATGAAAATGTTTGAAGGAAGCCAAAGCAAAATGAGAGCGAATTTCCAATATTAGGAAGAAACAATCATCATTTTTGGGCCATATAATAAGAAGAGAACAGTTGGAGTATATTGTAACAACAGGAAAAATGGAGGGACGAAGAAATAGAGGGAATCAAAGAGAAAAAGTATCAGACAGCTTAAAAGAATGGTTTGGCAAAAAGTCAACAACAGAAATGATAAATAACTGTGGAGATCGAAAGTTGTAGAGAGACATGATCACCTACGCCAGCAGGCCCGGTACTTGATGATGAGGTCAGAATTGGTTCTTGTGTGTGCTTACATTACAATAATTATTATATTTATCAAATTATGATTATTTTTATGTTACATTTTTTTTAATGGAGTGAAAAACTAGGTAGTGTGTTGTGAAGTCCAAGACTTATAACGTATCGAAGTGTTATTGGAAATCGACCAGAAAGTTCCGGCTGAGAAAGCCCTATTATTTAAAAAAAGTAGTAAAGAGCCCCCGTCACGCTAAGCTTAGCGTATAGGAAATATGATGTTAGTGACCATAAATTTTACAGACCTTCAGAACATGATTTTTGGGGTAATGTGGTCGGTATTACGCATGTGCCGCTTTACTTTCCCAGAAAAAATCCAGTACCCATTTAAGGCGGCGTGAACCCGGAAGCCGTCGGTTGGGATCTATCCCTACCTCTTGTCCTTTGTAGTCCAGTTCACTAACAACTGAGCTATCGCGGCTCCCTAGAGCCCTATAATAGCAAGTAGTAATGATCTAATTCAAAATGTCATAAACGCGAAATAGTGGGGTGAAATAAAGACAAAGAGATTGCTGAACTGAGGGAAGATTTTTTTTTTATGTAGATAATCAGATATGCTGATACTGCAACCATGAATATCAGACTGATTCATCCTGAAAGACACTTGGGTAGCATGGACTTCAGTAACTTCCAACAATGAAACTTCTAAAAACTTCAATTCAACAGTGGTTTCAAACATGGTGAGCCGGACGACGAGGCGAGTGAGACTTTCCTTGCAATCAAAACACCCAGTTCCTAACCTTAGGGCGGTGTATGTATGACTTCCTAAATAATGCAACAGTGGTTCCCATATCTGGTAGGCGGGTGTGTGTGGCTTCTCTAGCAATCCAACAGTGGTTCCCATATCTGGGGAGCGGTGTGTGGCTTCTCTAGTAATCCAACAGTGAATACAAACCTGGAGTTTCCATAACTTCCCTAGCAACCCGACCGTGTTTATTAATTTTGTAGTCCCAACTTTTGGCTCCTCAGACTCAAAAATGTTTGGGAACTAAAGCTTGAGCTGCATCCACTAAATATATCATTTCTGTGGCTTCTGACTTGTGGTGAGCGGTCTTATTTGTCATTGGTAGAATAGGAGGGGAATGTAAATGCTTTGAATAAGATATATCTATATTATCATTATCCCATTACTGGAGTCTGCCGCGGGGGAGGGGGTGGCGGAGGAGTTATATCGGGCCGAAGAATAAATGCCGCTTGTTATGAGCAGTGTCCACGAGGTGTTCGGATCTGAGTTTTTATTTCACTCCCAATATAACAAAATATAACCTTTGACCCTACATGGATTTAAAGCAGAGTTTTCCCTTTTTATACACTGTTTAATGTTGTTTGTGTATATGTGTGTATGTGTCTGTGTGTCTTTGTGCCTGTAGAATGTTCCTGTCTATTTGAAATCTGCTGCCAGTTTTATATCTTGTCATTCTATAGCCTTCAGTTTAATGTCTACCTCTACTTCTTGTCACGGCGGTCTACACGTTTAATTGTTTAACATTTTCCCACACTTTCTGTGTCTGACAGTGCAAACATGAATTTCCTTCTATCACGTATCGATCGTGCTTCGCGATTAATCAATTGCTCTATTTAATTTTTCTTTGTTCCTTTTCTGACAGCGACATCACTTTAAATCAATGATCATGTACCAAAATCACACGATGAAACTATCTATTAGCTTTCATGCGGGTTAATTAGGAAAACTGAATAAAATATGTTCATTTCGTTATTGGCATGCAACTCAATGTTAAAGAATGATCTTCTGAGGAATTAAAACGACTAGAATGTGGACAGTGAAGAAAGAACCACTGGAACAGACAGGGAAGTTGATAGGTGAAGAGTTAAGGTTATCTAAAAAGAGAAAAGTGGACGTACTTGACAAAAGTGATGGCTTTTTTTTATTTTTTTTTTTTAAGTGCGTAATTTCCTCTTCTCTTTATTCTGGCCCTTACTTTTCTTCTTAGCGGTGTTCCGGTAAAGGTTTCCATCTTCTTCATGCTTCTTCGTTTTATAGTTTTCACATCTTCTGGTACAGTTTTCCATCTTCTTCATGTTACAGTTCCCAATCTACTTATGGTACAGTTCTTCATCTTCTTCGTGTTACAGTTCTTCATCTTCTTCCTCTTCTTCTTGTACAGTTTTGCAAATTCTTCTTGTACAGTTCTTCATCTTCTTCTTCTTCTTCTTGTACAGTTTTGCAAATTCTTCTTGTACAGTTCTTCATCTTCTTCGTGTTACAGTTCTTCTTCTTCTTCCTCTTCTTCTTGTACAGTTTTGCAAATTCTTCTTGTACAGTTCTTCATCTTCTTCGTGTTACAGTTCTTCATCTTCTTCTTCTTCTTCTTGTACAGTTTTGCAAATTCTTCTTGTACAGTTCTTCATCTTCTTCGTGTTACAGTTCTTCATCTTCTTCCTCTTCTTCTTGTACAGTTTTGCAAATTCTTCTTGTACAGTTCTTCTTCTTCTTCCTCTTCTTCTTGTACAGTTTTGCAAATTCTTCTTGTACAGTTCTTCATCTTCTTCTTCTTCTTCTTGTACAGTTTTGCAAATTCTTCTTGTACAGTTCTTCTTCTTCTTCCTCTTCTTCTTCTTGTACAGTTTTGCAAATTCTTCTTGTACAGTTCCTCTTCTTCTTCCTCTTCCTCTTCTTGTACAGTTTTGCAAATTCTTCTTGTACAGTTCTTCTTCTTCCTCTTCTTCTTCTTGTACAGTTTTGCAAATTCTTCTTGTACAGTTCTTCTTCTTCTTCCTCTTCTTCTTGTACAGTTTTGCAAATTCTTCTTGTACAGTTCTTCTTCTTCTTCCTCTTCTTCTTGTACAGTTTTGCAAATTCTTCTTGTACAGTTCTTCTTCTTCTTCCTCTTCTCCTTGTACAGTTTTGCAAATTCTTCTGGTACAGTTTTCCATCTTCTTCGTGTACAGTTTTCCATCATCTGGTACAGTTTTCCATCTTCTGGTACAGTTTTCCATCTTCTGGTACAATTTTCCATCTTCTTCATGTTACAGTTCTCCATCTTTCTCTGTCAAAGATTACCATCATCACCTGCTGTATTTTCTATCGTCTTTGTGTTACAGTAATCCATATTATTGTTGTACTGTCTCTATCTTCTTCGTTTTACATTTTCCCTCTTCTTCTGGTACAATTGTTTATCCTATTTTTGGCACAGTTGTTCGGGGTGCCTGTGGAATATATCACCTTTCTATCCTACCATACCACCCCTTACGTTAATACACTGTATTCCTTGCATATGTAAAAACTAATATATCACATAAGGCAAAAGCAGCTTTCCCAAAAATGAGGAAGATACTGTGCAATCAATTTTTGAAAATAGAAACAAGAAAAAGTTAATAAATATTATGTAGAGCCAGTCTTAAAATATGGATGTGAATCATGAACAATAAGTGAATTAAAAAAAAGTAAAGTACCCCCGTCACGCCAAGTGGCGTGTAGGGAAATATGGTGTTAGTGACCCTATATTTTACAGACCTTCAGCACATGATTTTTGGGGTAATGTGGTCGGTATTACGCCCGTGCTGCTTTACTTTCCCAGAAAAAAATCCGGTACCCATTTAAGGCTGGGTGAACCCGGAAGCCGTCGGCTGGGATCGAACCCTACCCCGTGTCCTTTGTAGTCCAGTTCACTAAGTAAAGCATGTGGAAATAATCAATATGCTAGAGAAATTAAACATTGATGGCAAGGATCTGCGAATCATAAAAAAACATGTACTGGCAACAAACAGCAGCTATACGAATTAGCAACTAAACAGGACAATTTCACTATATAAATCAAGGAGTCAGACAGGGCTGTGTTCTGTCGCCGGATTTATTTTAACTTTGCAGTGAATATATTATGAGATCAATAGTAGACAAAAAAAGGAATTGAAGTCAACGGTCACAACATAAATAATTTGCAATCTGTGGAGGACTGTCTTAATAGCAGAGACAGAGAATGAACCTCAAGAAATGATAGACATAACAGTAAAAGTAAGCAACAAGAAAGGTCTAAATCTGAATAGTAAGAAAACAGAAGTAATGGTCATATCAAAGAAACAATCATCACTACCAAGCAGCATAAAAATAAACAGAACAAATCTGAAACAAGTGCAATATTTCAAATACTTGGGCACAATAATAGCATCAGATGGGAGATGCACCACAGAAATAAATTAAGCAGAATAGCTCAGGCCAAAATAGCATTTCAGAAAATGAAAAATATCTTCTTCAACAAATCTATGTCAATAAAAGTGAGAAAAAGAGTTCATCGATGCTATATAGAGCCAATTCTGACCTATGGAAGCGAATCATGGACAGTAGACAAACAAATGAAAAGACGATTCGAGACCACAGATATGAGATTTCTCAGAAGAATATTGAAAGTTCCATGTACAGCTAAAAGGACCAATGGGGAAATTCTCAAGGAGGCCAACTGACAAAGGGAGCTCCTAAAAAATATCAGAAATAAACTATAAACATTTTTCGGGCACATCATAAGAAGAGGAAAGTTGGAATACTTGATTACAACTGGCAAAATAAAAGGAAAGAGAGATCGCGGACAACAAAGAGAGAAAATACTGGATAGCTTGGTGTCATGGCATGGAAAACAATCAACAACAGAACTGATAAGATTGCTCCTGTAGATAGAAGATTGTAGAAGGACATGATCGCTTACGCCAACTGGTATGGCACATGATGATGATGTTAAATTTTTTTTTAAATTGCTCTTAAAAATAAAAGTCGCGGCAATCAGGAAGCTCGGTTTTATTAAATGTTGAAATGTCAATACGAAGATTAAAGTGGTGATGATGTTACTATAGAGAATAGTTGAAGAAGGAAACGAGAAAAGAGGAAACGATTATTACTTTTGGGTCATATAATGAGGATGGAAAAAAAACTGATACATATTGTGAAACCAGGATAAATTTTAGAGAAAAATAGATATAGGGAAATAGAGACAAAAGCAAATACCAGTCAGAATGGTTTTCTTATAATAAACAGTTGTAGGGACAGAATGTTGTTGGGAGATATCGTCACTTTCACCAGTCGGTATGGTACTTGATGATGATGAGGAGGAGGGGGATGATGATGATGATGATGGTGATGATTATGATGATGTTAAAGAAAAGGAAGTGAAGATGCAGTGTTAAATGTCAGAATTTTTTTTTCAGTGATCATCACAATTAACGGTAATGTGATCAGAACTACGCTTGTCCGCCTTACATTCCCAGGAGAATACTGTGATCACAACTTGCAGATGTCCGCTTTATTGTAGTCGTTTATTTATTGAACTTTGGTGGAGCAAAGAGATCCAAAGAGAGACAGAGAGTAAATTGAATTTTTCTTTTTTTTTTACTTACTAAGACAGGGAGATGTCAAGGATGGTGAATTTACATTAATGGAGTTAAGTGAATGATGATAACAAGCATTTGTGTGTGCTTTTTCTCGCTTTTCTTCGTCTTCTTCGTCTTCATCAACATCTTCTTCTTCTCCTGCTCTCAAATATAATCAAATAATATGTGCAAGATTTTTAATTTAACCAAAACCATGTCAGAGTAATATTTTCTTTAGTAGGAGTGTGAAAGTGTTTAAGAGTTTTGCTTTTTCGTGTTTTTAAGAACAAAAGAGTATTTTTGCTTCTTCTAGACAACCTACCTTGACCTGCATATGAACAAAAACGTTGTTGTGAGGATCCGTGGGATTAATTATGGCAACCTTGACCGCAAGCATGGTCACGGCAGTGATGTTAATGTCAGAAGTTTTAAATTAATAACCTCTTATACAGATGTGAACATCTCGACATTAGCCATCCAAACGAGTTTCCTAGACACGTGGAGCATAACCCACGTGTAAACTTAGAAGATACAGCTTCTGAAATAGATCAAATGTTCATAAAAATTATAAAAACACGTATTATTTGGATTATTTATTACACAGGAGTACATTTATTTATTGTTTACGGTACTGAGAAAAAGTTCACAAACAACACAAGAAATCACAGGAAACAATGTGTTTTATTACTCTGTGTTTCATTACTCTGTGTTTCTTTACTCAGTGTTTTTTTTACTCTGTATTTCATTACTCTGTTTCTTTATTCTTTGTTTAATTGCTCTATGTTTCTTTACTCTGTGCTTCTGTTTTTGTGGATTATTTCGAGTGCTGCCATGTTGGTGTTTCCGTATTTAACTCAATTTAACAGACAAAAAGATGTATGTATATATATATATTATATATATGTTATATTGTCTGCTATTAGGGGTTTTGTTTATTTTGTTGTTTGAATGCTTATTTATTTACGTGATTTTTGGTTGACCCTTAAACTTATCAGTCTGATTGTTCACATTAGCATTAGATTTGTGCTTTGACGCCTGCAGGTGCTATGGACATGCCCGTATTTATTGTAAGTAAGTAGAAGAGTAAAGAGAATCCGTCACGCCATGTGGCGTATAGGGAATATGGTGTTAGTGACCATAAATTATGCAGAACTTCGGCACATGATTTTTGGGGTAATGTGGTCGGTAGTACGTCCGTGCCGCTTTACTTTCGCAGAAAAAAAATCCCGTACCCTTTAAAGGCTGGGTGAACCGGAAGCCGTCGGTTGGGATCGAACTCCAACTCTTGTCCTTTTTAGTCCAGTTCATTAACCACTGAGCTATCGCGGCTCCAATTTATTATAAGGGGTCAAGGCAAAGAAATGCATTAAAATACGAAGCTGCAGTTAAGCTAATTGTAAAGTGCGGTATTTATTGTATAAGCAACCTACAACAATGCTGTACAACAAAAATCTGGCCATATCCGGAATCGTCTTCTTCTTCTTCTTTTCTCTTTCACTGATACCTAAAAGGTGTCGTGATTTATATCATTTGTCGTTCTTGTGCTGCTCGAATTGTCTGAATTAGTGATTTTCCTTTGTTGTTACATATCCGGAATCAATATTCCTATAACGAGGTTCATCTGTCGACAGCAATAGCTGTCTGTGGTATAGTAATGATTGGTGCTAAGCCAAAAAAGCTGCATACACATTTATTGATAGAACCAAATAAGGTATTTAAGAATTAAACATCACTATTAGAACAATGAATTATGTCAGTTTTCTTTTCTTAGCATTCACCTATTAAGTGGGCGTGAGTACATTGTGTCGCTAGTTTACGTAACCGCGATATCTGCGCTTTTCGGCACGTCCATCTTCTGCATGGATGGGTAGATTTGTTTAACAATTGTTACCCAGACAGCGGCCATTTTTTGTCAGTTAATTTCGATTGTATCTATATGTATTATAATTTAGATTTAAACTACCGCGTTTTTAACGTGTGCGAGTGTACACGGGACCACCTATTTTTCGTCGTGTTTCAGAGAGGGCTAGACATTGGATCTCACTACCCAACGACCAGGGGAGGGTAAAACCACTAATAAGCTACGAGTTCAATTATTGACAAATTGCCGCCACCTTTGGTGAAGAGAGGGGGGGGGAGGAGGGAAGGGGGGGTCGAATCCAGGACCTTCCGGTTCAGTGGCTGACATCTTATCCCTAGGCCACCCAGTTCCCCGTGTATGTAAGTTTTGATGTGGTGAGGCAAAGTATTTCTTCTTCTTCTGCTGCGTACTTCTTAAGGTGTTGATTTGATGATGATGATGCGTTCGTCCGATGATTTGAGGTATTCTAACGGATACGAACCGTAGACTTCCTCCTCGTCATCCGTCCTTAAAAGGACGTTAAGTGGACGTAGTTACGTTGTGTTGCAGTTTGCAGTGTAGCACTGTGATATCTGCGCCTTTCGGCCCAACACATCCGATTTCAGCCGACGCTTTTTTGTGTACCGGGTTCGTCTTCCCACTTCGATCCCTGCTCGCTTGGCCAGACTAGACAGGTTAGTCTGTTTCTAGAGGCACCACGAAGAGGTGTAGCAGGGTCTGGATGGTTCTGGTTCACCGATCCTAGCGCAAGCCATCAGTTGTGAGTCACTGACAACTTCCAGCTCTGGTGCTGGGGGGGCGCGCCTTCGCCTCCAGGTGTTGATTTTAATGAGTTTTATGAAAGCGTTCGTAGACAGCGTTCGTAGACTCAAGGCCGGTGATATTTCCATTCAGCTTGTTCTGGTGGGACTGGTGATAACCACTTCTCAGTTCATCACATGTTGGGCATGATTTGCAGTAGATGTTCAACATGTTCAGTTTTGCCTACGCCATAGTCACATTCATTAAAGGTACCTATCCTGATGTGTCGCCCGTGCGCTGCCGGGGCTCGAAAGGGAAATAAAGAATAGTGGCGCTGTACCCTACCAGGCATGTTCGCAAGAGGCGAGAAAGGAGAGTTGGGCAAGGGACCCTCTATCCCATACTGTGAAAACATAAGCCGAAAAAACTTCACAAACATGGACAAGTCAAAGAAAATAAAAAAAGTAAATCCGCCATCCAGGAAT